>PVHT021183726.1:9211693-9257390 GCA_004024745.2 Catagonus wagneri
AGAAATGCAACCAATTTCTAAATGTTAATCTTGTATCCTGCTCCTTTGCTGAATTCATTGATCAGTTTGAGTAGTTTTTGTGTGGAGTCCTTATGGTTTTCTATACATAGTATCATGTCATCTGCATACAGTGACAATTTTACCTTTTTTCTTCCAATTTGGATACCTTTCATTTCTTTTGTTTGTCTGACTGCTGTGGCTAGGACTTCGAACACTATGTTAAATAAAGGTGGTGAGAGTGGATATCCTTGTCTTGTTCCAGGTTTTAGCAGGAAGGCTTTCAGCTTTCCTCCATTGAGTAATTTATTTGCTGTGGGTCTGTCATAAATGGCTTTTATTATGTTAATGTATGCTCCCTCTATTCCCACTTTGGTAAGAGTTCTTATCATGAATGGATCTTGGACTTTCAAATGTTTCTCTGCATCTATTGAGATGATCATGTGGTTTTTGACTTTTCTTTTGTTAATGGGGTGTATGACGTTGATTGATTTGCCTGTGTTGAACCATCTTTGTGAATCCGGGATGGATTCCACTTGGTTGTGCTGTATAATCTTTTAAATACATTGCTGGATTTGGTTGGGTAAAATTTTATTAAGAATTTTTGCACCAATATTCATCAAAGATATTGGCCTATAATATTATTTTTGGTAGTGTCTTTGTCAGGTCTTCATATTATGGTGAGGGTTGCTTCATAAAATGTCTTTGGGTGTGTTCTTTCTACAACCTTTTGGAAAATTTATGGAAGATGGGTATAAGTACTTCTTTATTTGGTAGAATTCACCTGTGAAGCCATCTGGTCCTGGACTTTTGTTTGTAGGCAGTGCTTTTATTACATATTCAATTTCATTTCTAGTGATCACTCTGTTCAGTTGATCTATTTCTTCTTGACTCAGTTTTGGAGGGCTGTAAGTCTCTAGAAAGTTGTCTGTTTCTTCTAGATTGTCAAGTTTATTGGCATATAAATTTTCATATTATCCTCTTACGTTTTTTTTTGTATTTCTGAATTATCTGTTGTCATTTCTCCTATTTCATTTCTTATTTTGTTTATTTTTTTTCTCTCCTCTCATGGTAAGTCTGACCAGAAGTTTATCAATTTTGTTTACCTTTTCAAAGAACCGGCTCTTGGTCTTATTGATTTTTTCTATTGTTCTTTGAATCTTTATTTTATTGATTTCATCTCTGATATTTATGATTTCCCTCCTGCTGACTCTAGGCATTTTGTTTTCTTTTTCTAATTCATTTAGTTGGTGGGTCAAGTTGTCAATTTGAGATTATTCTTCTTTTTGGAGGAAGGCCTGTTTCACTATGAATTTCCCTCTAAGCACTGTTTTTGCAGCATCCCACAGATTTTGAATTGTTGTGTCTTCATTATCATTTGGCTTGAAGTATTTTTTAATTTTCTTTTTGATTTTTCCATTGACACATTGGTTTTTTAGTAGCTTGTTGTTTGGTCTCCATGTAGTTAGTTTTTTCTTATTTCTTTTCCTGTGGTTGATTTCTAGTTTCATTCCATTGTGGTCAGAGAAGATACTTGAAACAATTTTTATACTTTTAAATTTGCTAATGTTAGTTTTCTGCTGCAGTATGTGGTCAATCCTCAAGAATATTCCATGTGAACTTGAAAAGAATGCATATTCTGATTTTTTTGGATGTAATGTCCTGAAGACATCAATTAAGTCTAACTTTTCCTCTGTGTCATTTAGGATCTCTTTTGCCTTATTGATTTTCTCACTAGAGGATCTGTCCATTGATTGTATTTCCATCAATTTCTCCTTTTATGCCTGTTAGTCTTTGTTGAATGTATCTGGGTGCTCCTATATTAGGGACATATATATTGATGGTTGTAATCTCCTCTTCTTGAATGGAACCTTTTACCATTAAATAATGTCCTTCTTTGTCTTTCTTTATGGCCTTCATTTTAAAGTCTATTCTGTCTGATATGAGTATTGCATCTCCTGCTTTCCTGTCTTGTCCATTGGCATGAAATATCTTTTCCCATACTCTCACTTTCAATCTATATGTGTTCCCTTGCCCTAAGGTAAGTCTCTTGTAGACAGCATATTGTAGGCTCTTGCTTTTATATCCAATCTGCCACTCTGTGTCTTTTGATTGGCACATTCAATCCATTGACATTTAAGATAATTATTAATAAATGTGTTTATTATTGTTTTAAACCCTATTTTCCAGTTGATTCTGTATTTCTCCTTTGTTCCTTTCTTTTTTTGGTTGGATGATTTCCATTTATTTTATGCTTGTGTACTTTTCATTTTAGATTTTGTGAATGTAATGTCTGGTTTTGATTTATGGTTGCCCTGTTTTTTAAGTACGTGAATCCCTTCTGGTACCTGCTTGCTTTAGCCTGATAGTCATATAGGCTCAAAAACATTATTTTAAAAAAAAGAGTTTAGATTTTCTACTTTCCTTCCTCACATTCTATGATTTTGAAGTTCTTTTTTAACATCTTCATATTTGTCCTTTTGCTGTTCCTTGTGTTTATCATCACTTTACAGCAGCATTTTTTTTTTCCTTTTAAGTCTGTTTACTGGCTTAAGTAATTGCTTTCCAGTTGTGATATCCTCCATCCTATTTCTTCTTACTCCTTTTGTATTTAGAGTGATCCTTTCAGTATTTCTTTTAGAATGGGTTTAGTATTGCTGTACTTTTAGTTTTGTTTGTTGGAGAAAGTCTTTATTTCTCCTTCTATTTTAAATGATATTCTTGCTGGGTAGAGTATTCTAGTTTGCAAATTTTTCCCTTTTAGAACTTTGAATATATCTTGCCACTCTCTTCTGGACTGTACTAGTTCTGTAGAGAAATCAGCTGATAGCCTTATGGGATTTCCTTTATAAGTAACGCATTTTGTTTCTTTTGCTGCCTTTAGAATCTTCTCTATAACTTTGCCATTTTTTATTAAAATATGTCTTGGTGTGTCCCTCTTTGGATTCAATTTGTTAGGGGTCTTCTGTGCTTCCTGTATCTTGATATTTGTTTTATTTAGATTTGGGAAATATTCAGACAGAATATCTTCAAATATATTTTCAATCCCTTTTTCTTTCTCTTCTCCTTCTGGAATTCCTATTATGCATAGATTAGCCCACTCTATATTATTTCATAGATCTCTTATATTGCCTTCATGTTTTTTCACTTGGTTTTCTGTCTGCTGTCCTGATTGGGTGATTTCCATTATTCTATCTTTCAAGTCACTAATTCGTCCCTCTGCATTATTCATTCTGCTGTTTAGTGCCTTTAGCTCTGTTTGTGTCTCTGCAAATGAATTTTCTAATTTTTCTTGGTTCCTCCTTATATTTTCAAGTTCCTTTCTAAAGTAATCTACATTACTGTTGATATCTGCTCTTAATTCTTTTATATTCACCCTTAATTCCTTCAGTGTTTTCACTATCTTCCTTTTGAACTCAGTGTCTATTAGACTGCAGAGGTCTGTTTCATTGTTTGCTGCTTCAGGTGAATTCTCTTGTTCTTTTAACTGTAAATGGTTCCTGAGCTTCTTAAATTTGCTTATTTTTTTTCTGTGAGTTTAGGGAAACCAAACTGTAGTCTTGGAGGGTTATTACTATGCAAGAGTTCCCCTTTGTATTTTGTGGAGGGTTACTATTTATTTTTGGCACTGGGACTTTGAATATTTGCTCTCTCTTTCTTAAGTGTGAGCAGGCTATTATTCCCAGTGTGCTGAATGTGTTTCTAGGGTGAAGGAGGCAATGAGTAGGGCTAGCAGTCTGTGCCTGGTTGCTGGGCTCTTGATAGTAGCAAGGACCTACGGGAAGGTGATGTAAGTTACTCCTAGTTACAGGGCCTTGGGAAGTGTAATGCCTCAGGCAGAATTAGGCAGTACCCAGAACATTTTGCAGTGGCAGTGGCAGGGTGTGTGAGTTCCCAGGGGAGTGAGAGCAACAACGGGTGGTGTTCAGTGGCAATGCCCTCCTTTGTGTTGCCCTCCGAGGTGATTGGGGCCGCAAGTGGTGAGTGGTGCCTATTCACAGATCCCTAGTGGTGGCAGGCCACACCCACCTTTGGAGTCAGAAATAACTACAGTGGTTTGCTGCCATCACCTGTAGACCAAGTGCCCCATCCCACTTAGCCCACACAGGAGGTGTTGCAAAGGCTGCACCGAGTTGCAGGGTCCTGGGAAATGACAGTGATCAAGCTTGTGTGGGTGCTGCCTGGAGCACTTGGCAGTGGCTGCAGCAGGGTGGGTGTGCTCCCAGGGGAGTGAAAGCAACAACGGGTGGAGCTCAGTTGTGGTGCCCTCTTTTTTGCCGAACTTTGTGATGACTGGAGCCACATGTGGAGCCTGTTCACAGACCTCTATTGGTGGTAGGCCATGTCGCCCTCTGGTTTCTGAGATGACTGCTGTGGTTTGTTTCTACTGCCTGTAGATCACGCAAGAAGCATCATGTCATCACTGCACATAGACTATGCAAGAGGTGCCTGGACACCTGTAGCCCACACAAGAAGTACCCAGTCTCCCGTAGCATGAGCAAGTGGCTCTTCATCACCCATAACCTGTGCCAGAGGTACCCTACCCTCTGAGAGCCTGCACATGCACAGGTAGATTCTAATGGTGGTCCACCTTCCTCCTCTCACCCTCCCCAACAATGGTACCTTGCTTTTCCTGCATGCCCAGACATTCTCCCGTGTTCCCTTGGCTGTGGTGTTCTGCACCCCAGCCCACAGCATTCTGCTACCCAGCCCATGGAACACCACTCCCTAACCCATCAGGCTGTCTCCACACAGCCAACCCTAGTTCTCTCCCTGGAATTGACCTCTGGAACCTGAGTCTCAGTGCCCAGCCCCTGCCAGACAATTTCAGGCTGTGGTATCTGGGGTGGTGGTACAGATGATTTGTAGGGCTCTCAATCTTCTTTGCCCTCTTCAGTCCAGCTTCTGCATTTTCTCAGCAACTTTGAGGTCCCTCCATCTCAGCTGATCCCCATATCAGTTAGGTGGCTTCCTAGGGTGTGGGATCCTTTTCTCTTTCACAGTTCCCTCTCAGGAATGCTAATCCCACCCTTATTCCTTTAGTCTCTCTCTCTCTCTTGCTTTTTTTTTCTTTTGTTCTACCCAGTTATGTGGAGGGTATCTTACTCTTTTTAGAGGTTAAGTTCTTCTGCCAGCATTCAGTAGATGTTCTGTGTGAAACAGTCCTACATGTAAAATGTGTTTTTTTTGATGTGTTTGTAGGAGAAGGTGAGTGCAAGGTCTTACTACTCCACCATCTTGACCCTTCTCCCTTTTTGTTTAATGTTGTTTTATCTTTCTAAAAAATTTTTTTATTACGGGTAGTATAGAATCATCACTGCCAACTACACAATGAGAAATAATACAGTATCAAGCAAATGAATCAGTTATGTTATCATTTGAACAATCCGCCCATTTTCGTGAGTATATCTATCCATTTTTAAGATTAGTAATAGACTTATAATGTTTCATGGCTTAATAAATTTTAGCAATTGTAAGAATAGTTTTATTTTATAAAACTTCTAATTGTTACTGTAGGACAACTAGACATCCTTCTTTTCAAGCTGACCACTTTATTATTTTTAACACAATTCTCAGGAACTGCTGAAGATATTTTTGCTTTATGCTACCATCAAGGCATTTTCTCTTGCTACAAACATGTAATGAGTACTCTCCAAGGAGCCCTGGATATGTATATATGTATGAATGTATATATGTATATGTATGTATGTGTCTATCATAAATCAATTATATATCACTAAATATTATCTACTATATATATCTGTATATATGCATCTATCATCTATCACCTATTAATCTATTATTTGTCTGGACTCATTATTAGAAGTCAAAATTCTAGGACTGTTGGAGGTAGGCATGAGGACAATAGGCATACTATTTATTTTTATATATCTTAAATTTTTATCAGAATATTACATATATGCAGAACACTACATATAACAGAGTAGAGCTCAGTAGGTTTTCTACAACATCGACATTCCACACCATATAACTACTACCCAGATCAAGAAATAAAAATTTACTGGTACCACCAAAGATTTCTCATGACCCATTCCAGTCCAAAAGGTCCAAATTATAAGCTATCATACTGTGTCTCTTCACCTCTTCTTATAAGGATACCATATATTGGATTAGAGTTCAATCACAACTTCTGGAGGGATACAATTAAATTATAATTGTCATGCTTAAAGGTCTATAGTTAATTTCACAGCTAATTAGGACTGTTATATATTTTTGGTAATTTTTAATCATTATATATTGTCCATCTTTATCCCTGCTATTTTTTTTTTTTGTTCTTTTGTCTTTTAGGGCTGCACCTATGGCATATGGAGGTTCCCAGGCTAGAGGTCGAATTGGAGCTATAGCCACTGGCCTATGCCACAGCCACAGCAACTTGGGACTGAGTTGTGTTCATGACCTACACAACAGCTCACGGCAATGCCAGATCCTTAACCCACTGAGTGAGGCCAGGGATCGAACTTGTGTCCTTATGGATGCTAGTTGGGTTTCTTAACCACTGAGCCACAATAGGAACTACAATCCCTGCTATTTTTTCTCTAAATCTTACTCTAATATTAAAATAGACCCTCCAACTTTTTTTTGTTAGTGTTTGTATGGTATACTTTCTAAAAAACAACCTAATTGTATGCAATACTGCCAGTATGGTTCCTATAGTTTCTTATATATTTATCAATTCTGATGATCTATCTTTTAATTGGTGTGAAATTGACACACCAATTAAAAATTAGTGAAATTGACATGTTTAGCTTAAGGTCTACCATTTTATTATTTTCTCTGTTTTTTGTTTCTCTGGGTCGTCTTTTCTGTATTCTTTTTGGTTATTTAGACATTTAATATTCCATTTTAAATTGTGTATGGTATATTTAACTGTATTTTAATAGTTATTTGTTGTTCTAGGGATTACAAAATACAATATTAACTTCTAACATTCCACTAAGAACCAATATTTTTCCATTTAATGGTAGTGTTGGAAGTGTGCCATAGAATAGGCCTGTTTATCCTCCCCTATTTATGTTATAGTTGTCATATATTATATCTATGTACACTGAAAACCTGTTAAGACAAATTTTTAATTTTTTATTTCAGAGGGCATTTTTAAAGAACTCAGTAGGACAATGATAGTCCATTCTATTTACCCAGAACTTTACTATTTCTACTGTTCTTTCTTCATTTCTGTAGTTATAAGTTTTCATCTGTTAATTTATCCTTCTGTCTGAAGAACTTTCTTCAGCAGTTCTTTTAGATCATGTTTGTTGCTGGCAACAAAATCCACTAGTTTTCCTGCATCTGAGATATTTTTATTTTACCTTCATTCCTAAAGGATACTTTTGCTGGTGATATAATTACGGGTTGTCATTATTTTTCTTTCAGTACTTTAAAAAAGTTTACCCCCTTCAGGCATCCACATCTTCTGTTGAGAAATCAAATCACTCTAATCATTACCCCATCTAATTAATGATACATTTTGCTTTGATTGCTGTCAAGATTGTTTTCTTTTTTCCATTTTTATTCTATTTATGATGTGTCTGTCTGTGTATGGATTTGTGTGTGTGTGTGTGTGTGTGTGTGTGTGTGCGCGCGCTTAACTTGTTTGGAGTTTACCGAGATTTTTGAATCCCTAGATTTATGTCTACTGAAAAATGTTGGCAGCAAAGAAGTGAACTAAGGCACTTACAAACTGCTTTGAATGGTCATCTTCCTGAGTTTCTTTTTTTAAATTTTTTTATTTCTTTGCCTTTTTGCCTTTTCTAGGGCCACACTCGTGGCATATGGAGGTTCCCAGGCTAGAGGTCTAACAGGAGCTGTAGCTGCTGGCCTATGCCAGAGCCACAGCAATGCAGGATCCGAGCCACATCTGCAACCTACACCACAGCTCACAGCAATGCCGGATCCTTAACCCACTGAGTGAGGCCAGGGATCAAACCCACAACCTCATGGTTCCTAGTCAGATTCGTTAACCACTGAGCCACCACGGGAACTCCCCTGAGTTTCTTTCTTGCTGCAAACTTCCTGGTATTTTTTAGCCTCCTGGGGCTCTTCTCTTATAGTCTTCTGACAAGAGACTTGGGACTTTAATGACTCCTCTGCTATGCATGTCCCACAAACTGTGTCATTCAAGTGGCAGGAGGACAGAGAGAGAATAAAAAGCAATGGAGATTTGCTATACCCTCTTGGGAGTATAACTTCTCCTATCAGAGAGGAAGTTTTCCTCCTTTGCAATCTTAAGTCTACACCCCTCCACTTTTGTCACCACCCTTGTCACCACCCCATCACAGAATCATTTGTAAGCTAGAGGAACAGAGGAAATAAATAGAGAAGAGATAGATAATATAGATGATAGGTGGGTAGGTAGGTAGGTGGATAGATAGATAGATAGATAGATAGATAGATAGATAGATAGATGATATAAACAGATAAACAGATATAAAAAGATGAGAGAGATACAAAGAGGAGAGAAACAAAGAAGATATCCCCCCAGAGATTTCCATATTATTGCTGAGCATTAAGAAACCTCTTACTCATTAGAACTAGAAGTTTTATTAAAACTTCATCTGAAGTTTTTCTCTGTTCACATAAGTATTTCCTTCTGTGTTGCAGACTGTACAGAGTGCAGACTGATGATACTAGAAGGGGAAAATAAATTGTAAATCCACTGCCAGTTAAGTGGTATTTTGAATTCTAGTCTTCTTCATCCTACCTATTACCTTTTCACAGTCCTTTTGTTGCTAGGGTTTACAGATGCATTCAGTGAGAGACAGGATGCAGTGTGTTTACTCCATATACCTTAGAAATGGTACTTGCATATTTAGACTTTCTATTGTTTTTCTTTTAAAAAGAGTATTTCTTTGTTGGTAATTCCAATCTATCTCTTTGTTAATATATAGCTTTCTTTAGCACTTGGAATGTATTTTCTCTGACATATTTTCCTAAAATATGTACTTTCTTATAATAATTGTTTTGGCAACTCTGTCCACTAAGTCTAACATATGGGCCCACTTGGATTCAATTTCTATTGTCTTCCATTTTTTGTTTTTCTTTTTTTCCCCATATGGGGGTGATACTTTCCTCTTTCTTTACATGTCTAATAATTATGCTTGTAAATAGGATACGTAGATAAAATGTTGAGATGAAAGTTTACAATTTTGTTTTATTCTCCTAAGGATCAATGATTTTGCTTTGATTTGTTGTCATTCTGTTTGTCTTGTACTAGAACACAGTTTCCTTGCCTGGATGCAACCTGAAACACATCTTTTGCCCTACCACCCTAGTTTATAGCAGCAGAACTCACCATACACTTTTTTTTTAGCTTCAAGCTGTTGCTTTCTAGCCTGGGCACTGTAGAGGAAGGGGAGTTTTTCTCTAGTACTCATTTACAGTCATTTATTTGAGAAGAATTTACACTTGTTTGATAGGGCTCATGCTTCATAGGGCTTCCTTCATTCTGAGCTTCCCTCCACTTTCAAAATGCCATTTTCTCTGTCAGCCCTGCTTTCTTCCATTTGATGTCTCCGCTCTGTAAGTTTTCCCCTTTTTGCTGAGTCATGTGCAGGTTGGGGAAAGTACTCACGCAAAGGTGCAGTAAGCTGACAAATCTCAACAGGATGAACTTTATCTTTTAAGATTAGACCTTCTTCTCTAGCTTCTTCTTGCTTTATCTAAAGATTCCCTGAGTCCTCCTATATGCGTGTATCATTTAGTGATCAGCCAGGGATTTGTTCGAGATTTTTGGATCTCAGCCCTTATATAGCTCTCTCATTTTCCAACTTAACTCCTTCAATATCTACCTGACCTGCTGCTGTGAACTCTGCTACCTGATATCTAAAACCAGTAAGGCTGTGGATTTCTATCACCAGACCTAGGGACAGGATGGCCATTGGGGAGCATCTCAAGGCTAGAAAACCATGACCCTCACCTTATGCAGTTACAGTGTAGCAAGAGTCAACCTCTCTCAGTGTTTATCATGACATTTATCAATTTCATGTGCCTTCAAATAATTCTTGTTAATCACTTTGTCTGGTTTTTATAATTTCCTCTTCGTATTACAATTCCTTTATATCAACCTATATTTTACCTTTGCACAAGTACAATATGCTTTAATTACTGAAGCTTTATAATAAACTTTACCATAATGTTTTGTTTTTCTTATTCAAGAGTGTCTTGGTTCTTCTTGCTCTTTACCATTCCATATAAATTTTGGAAAAAGATTTTAAATTTCAAGAATAAAAAAGTTCATGGTATTTTGTTAGGCATTGTTAAACTGATAGATTAATTTGGAGAGAACTGATATTATTACAATACTACTCACACATTTAAATTTCACTCAATATTTCTTTTTTACTTTCCAGTGCATAAAAATTGTACAGCACTCATTAGACTTATTCTTCAGAATTTAATGTTTTATGATGCTATTTGGAATGAATGACACTTTTAAAATTTCATTTTCTAAATGCTTGTGGCTGGTATATAGTAATATAATTTATTCTTTTAATATCAACTTCGTTTCTTGCATTTTTGCAAAATTCACTTGTGAATGCTAATGTTTTTTTCTCTTCTGCATATTTTAAAATTTTTCTACAAATTGACATCATCTGCCAATAATATAGTTTTATTTCTTAATTTTCAAATTTCTCATACATTTTACTTCATTTATCTCCCATATTGAAATGTCTAGAACTTTATCTACGGTGCTAAATAGAAGTAGTGATAGCTGGCCTCTGTGTGTTCCTAATTTCAGGGGAGAAGCTTTCGACATTTGACCAGAAATGAAAACAATGTTAACTGTAAACATAAAACTATGTTAATTTCTTATTAAAAACTGTCCTTTCAATTATTGGATTGATTTCCGAATCTTGAAACAAACTTGCATTGTTTGTATAAACCAAATTGACTGTGATATATTTTATTCCTTTATATCTTTAGATTTAAATTGCTAATATTTTGTTTAGAGTTTTCATCTTTCTTATGAGTGAGATTGATGTATAATTTTCCTTCTTTGTAATGTCTTTTTCATGTTTTGTGTCAAAATCATGCTTGGTGCATAAAATGAGTTGAGAATGATATGTACTGTTTCTCTTTTCTTGAAAAATTCATGTAAGGCTATTACTGATTTTATTTTCTGTATCGGACAGAAAGAATTTACCTTTGAAGTTATCTGTGCTTGAAAGATTTCTCTTGGGGAGATTTTAATTATTTTTTTATTTCTTCTTGTGTCAGTTTTAGTGAGTTTTTTAAAATAAAAAAATTTGAATATTTCATCTAGTTTTTCAAATTTACTGGCATATGGTGTTTGTGATTTCCTTCTAATATCTATAGGATTTTTATTTTTATCTCTCTGTCTTCTTTATCTATATCATTCATTTTTTAACTTGTGCCTTTTCTCAAGGCACAAGGTTTATCAAGAAAAAGAGAAAGTATGTAAACTATAAATATCAGGAATTAATGACTAATGTAGCTCTGAGTATTAATGTATAAGTTTTTTAATATATCTTTTGGATAGATTATTAGGAGTAGAAATATTGAATCATTAAAATAAATTTACATTTATGTTTTAAAGAAACCACCAAATTATTACCCTAAGTTTCATGTTAGTTTACATTCTTATCAGAAATACATAAAAGTCCTTTTCTCTAAATTCTCACTTATATTTGGTATTACCTGTCATTTTGTCTATAACCAGTCTAGTGGGTGTGTGGTGATATATCATTGTGGTTTTAATTTGCATTTCTCTAATAATTAATGATATTAAGCATCTTTTTGTGTTTATTACTCTCTTCTACATATTCTTTGATAAAATGTCTCTTCAAATACTTTACATTTTAAATTGCATTTTTGTTAAGTTACAGGAACTATTGAAATATGCTAAAGAGGAAGCACTAAAAATCCAGGTTGTTTTCAGTCTCCCCTGGGTTTTATTGCTCTGTAGTCCCTTTAGAATCTCATATTTTGTGTGTACAGACTTAGGGTAAGCCAGGAGTGTGAGAACACTTTGAGATCCTAAGTTTCCCCTGGGCATATAAACAGACTTAGCCAAGAATATGTTTGTCCTGATTAGGACCACGACCTCATGCCATTAGAATGAAGCCATTGGCCTTTCCACTTGTTTGTCTCAGAGACGTCATTTCCATTGAACATGAACATCATCACCTGCCCCCATGGAAGAAGTCCCTTTCAACTGTGTCAGAGAAGCTGTTAGTCCTCATGGTCTGCCCTGCTTGCCACAACCTCCATATCACTTGTTGGATGAGGAGGTAATAAGAAGAGGTTCAGCAGCGAGCCTGAATGACAGAGACTCCCACTGTTCTTTCCCCAAGTTCAGCAGTTTATCACAGATTGTTATACAACTTTGGTAGAACTCCAGAGTGATCTCATGATCATGTTTTGTCAGTTTTGTCCAGCTTTTTGTGTAAAGGATTTGCTGATCTAATTTGGCCATAGCCAGAAGTCCTGACCTTCATATCCTTGACTTTTGAACTTTCTTCTTTTTAATATATGCATTTAATTCTACATATGCTCTTCTACGAACAGCTTAAGCTGCACTGAATGCTTTTTTTATATATTTTACTTCATAATAATTCAATTTAAAATACTATCTAATTTCCATTTTGATCATTTCTTTGCCTCATGAGTCATTTATAACTATATTGCTTAATTGCACATTGTGAGAAGTTTTTAGTAATCTTTCATTATTGATTACTGGCTTCATTAAACCATTTTAAAGAACAAACTCTAAATCAGTCTTGATTTTGCCCCCTCCGCAGAGAATGTGTGGCAATATTTGGAGACATTTGTTGTTGTCAGAATTGCTGGAGGGGAGCTGATACTGGCATCCAGTGGATAGATGCCAAGGATAGTGATCCTACAGCGTGTCTATAGGATCGTCTCTCACAGAAATCCTGAAATCTGTTCTTAAAGTCTAGCTTGTCAAAATTTTTTGTCTGCTAGAAAAGAATGTGACACTGTCATTGTGCAAGTCATTCCTTTAGTAGCTTCATGCTTGCTAATTATGTTATCAATGAATTCTCTATTCTTATTAATTTTTTGTTTGCTTATTCTACCAGTTGCTAAGAGAGGCATGTTAAATCTCCCATTTTGCCTGTGGATTTCTTTCTCTTTTCTAGTTTTTTCTAAAATTATTGCTTTATGTATTTTAAAGTAATTTTAGGTTCATAGAATATAGTTTTTTCTATCTTTCCTGACCAAGCCAACTTTTATCATTATGAAATTATCTCTAATGCTTCATGCTGTACCTGATATTACACTAGGCTTCTTTCTTTTTTGAACTTAATTTTATTGAAGTATAGTTTACTTACAAAGTTGTGTTAGTTTCAGGTGTACAGCAAAGTAAATCAGCTTCACATATACATATATACACTCCTTTCCAGATTCTTTTCCCATATGTGTTATTACATAGTATTGCTTAGATTATCCTGTCCTATCTAGTAGGCCCTTGTTACCTATCTATTTTATATAAAGTAGTTACACACCAGGTTTCTTATAGTTAGTGTTTCCATATGTTTTTTCCATCATTTTATTTTCAATCTCATTATAAATTGTCTTAACTTGTTTCTTTTAAGTATAATACCATTAGGTTTGGGGTTCTATCCAGCCTAATATTATTTGCATTTTTATTTAAATGCTTAGACAATTTGCATTTAATATTGTTACTGATGTATAGAGGTTTATATCCACCATATTTTAATGATATTTTTCATTTATCACCTACTTTTGGTTCCTTTTTTTCCTGTCTTCAAACATTTTTGATTAATCAAATATTTTTATTATCTTTTCTCTTTATTTTCTTATTATAAAGCATTTTTTTTCTTCTGTTTCTCTAGTGGTTGTCCTAGATATTTAAAAATGCATTATTTAGAATCCTTTTTCTTTTTTTAGGGCTTCACCCACAGCATATGGAAGTTCTCAGGCTGGGGGTTGAATTGGAGCTACAGCTGCCAGCCTATGCCTTGGCCACAGCAACACCAGATCTGAGCCACATTTGCAACCTATACTGCACCTGACAGCAATGCCAGATCCTTAACCCACTGACTGAGGCCAGGGATCAAACCCATGTCCTCATGGATACCAGTCATGCTCCTTACCACTGAGCCACAATGGGAACTCCCACTATTTAGAATCTAATGTAGATTAGTACTTTTACTTCTTCACAGATAATTCTGAGTTTAGAATAACTAACCTCCATTTATCCCTTAGCATGTTTGGTGTTTTTTGTGTTGTTATCATACCTTTTTACTTTGTATATGTATTTTAAACCACACAAGACTTTTTTTTGGACAGTCGATATGTCCTTGTAGTCACATAGGTGTTATTAACATTTCCCATTGTGCTATTCCTTCCTTTCTGCATATCCTTGATTCTGTATGTTGGGAGGTGGAGATATTGAATGATATCCCCCAAACTGAGAAGAAACTTTGAGGCCGAAAAATGAAGCAGGCAACTCCATAAAGTATAATTATGAGGTTTATTGTGGATAATATACATACATACAGACAATGACCCAGAGGCATTTGCAGCTGCACTCTGAGCAGAGGAAAGGGGTACAAGAAGATTTTTCTTCCCCTTGAGGGTCTGAGGGTCTCAGAACCACTAGCCATATGTGGCAGCAAAAGGCATTCTTCCAGATTTCATATTAGATGACGGCAAGGGCTGTCGTTGGAAGGGAACTTATCTGGTGTACATGCATTCCTTGTGAGTTAGGCTAAAGCTCAGTCACAGGGAAAAGGACAGTGGGGCTAAGATATGGAGCTGACAAAATGGAGTCAGTGTGGTTCCAGCAGACACAGTCAGATTATTTTCCTTCTACTTAGCCCAGACTTGCAGGTATCAAGTTCTCTCAGTATTTGTATGTCTAGAAATTGTCATTTTTCTCTTCACTTATGAAGGATATTTCTGTTGGGTATGGAATTATAAGGTGGCAATTGTTTTATTCCAGCACCTTAGATATATCATTCTGTAGTCCTCAAGCTGCTATAGTTTCTCTTGGGACCTCAGTTGTCTGTTCTATTATTATTTATTTTAATGGTAATATGTCTTTACATCAGCTGTTTTCAAGACCTAAAAGTGATTTCAGAGTAGTTTGGACAGTCAACTCTAGGGGTATCTTTTATTTTCTGTCTTTTTAGGGCCACACTTGTGGTACATGGAGGTTCCCAGGATAGGGGTCTAATTGAAGCTGTAGCCACTGGCCTACACCACAGCCATAGCAAAGTCAGATCCAAGCCACATCTGCAACCTATGCCACAGCTCATGGCAATGCCAGATCCTTAATCCATTGAGTGAGAATAGTGATCAAACCTGCATCCCCATGGATGCTAGAAGATTTGTCTCCACTGGGCCACAACAGGACCTCCTAGAGTATTTGATCAGAACATGGTGTAGGTGGGTCATGAGGGCTTGGGGTGGGTACTTCCTCTTGGCTATAGCAGATTCTTTATTCCATGGGGAGGGGAGTTGTCTTAATCAACTTGAGCTGATACAATAAGATACCATGGATTAAGTGGCATAACTAATAGAGAGTTATTTCTCCAGTTCCAGAGGATGGGAAGTCCAGTATCAGGGTGCTGGCTGATTCAGTTCCTGGTGAGAACATTCTTCCTGGTTTGGAGATGGCTGCATTTTCACTGTGTCCTCATATCCTAGAGACAATGAGAGCTCTGGTCTCTCTCTCTTCTTATAAGAGCACTAATCCCACCATGGCAGCCCTACCCTCACAACCTCATATAAACCTAACAACATCCCAGTGACGCCCACATTCAAATACCACCACTCTGGGAGTAAGGACCTCAACATATGAATTTTAGAGGGATACAAACATTCAGAGCATGACAAGCACAGAGCAGAGGCTTCTAAGAGACACCAAAAACATGCTCTTGTCTGAATGTAATAGTGGCCCTGATGGTAAATATTGAGTCTATTCCAAAGATTAAACTGTAAAACTAGGACTAAAAGTAAATAAATAATATCGTCTATTAGGACGACTGTACAGAATACAAAGAATACATATTCCAATAATACAGAAATCCTATGAATGAAACTTAAACAATAAAAGTCAAAAAGTGGTAGGTAAAAAAGTCTTCTGATTTCTGACTGCTAGAAATCAAAAGTTATCACTAAACCTCACTAAGCATGGGCTGATCTTCCCAATACCTGTTTCTGCTGCATGAACTAGATCACATGTACCTGATTTGAAATTCGTAGTGAGGATGCTGGCACACTGAGGGAATCAGATTGATCCATGAATGATATTTATCAGCATGTTAATATTTTAAACTGCAAGGGAACAGTGGCTGAATGTAGCAAGGGGTACAGAGCTGCACAAAAAGTCCAGCTACTCCAAACTTCCCTTCCTGGTTCATTTGTTCCAAATGCACTATTTAATGGCTTAATGCACATCTTTCCCCAGTCATTGTGAACTTTGTACTTGTTTCCAGAAGTCAGCAGATGCAATATCTCCTGGTTATATCACTTTCCTCCAAATTATTTATTTGTATTTTTAAAAATCTTGTATTTCTTGTTCATTCTTTCATTTACTAGAAATTTAGCATCATTGATTGTTAAATTGCTTGGTTATTAGGCAAGTGTTTTTTGTTGGGATAATCATTGTTTTTGCTCTGATAACAAAATCACATAGATTTTGAATACCTGATCTTAACTCTATTTTCCCCAAAGCTTTCTATACTTAAGAGACAGTTTTACAGAAATGAGATAATTTTTTTCACTATGCACACAAACACTAAAACTTAATAAAATGCAAACATTAAACCTGAGTAACACTAAGAATACATAACTGAATAAAATCAGATTGCAGAAAAGGAGCAATTTAAAATAAGCTAATTTATTTATTGCCCATTCAGAACACTGTGTTAGTCAGGGTTCCACCAAAGAAATAGAAATAATGGAAAAAATATGCATGTACACACACACTGCAGAGAACTGCCTTCTATGATTGTAAGATTTGCTACACAAGTCCAAATCTACAGCATACTCCACAGATAGGGCAAAGTGGAAACTCTTGGGCAGGGACTAATACTGTAGTCCAGGGTTGGAATTTCTTCTTCTTCAGGGAAACTTTAGATTTCCTGCTCTCAAGACCTTCCAACTGATTAGATTAACCCCCACCAAATTATTAAGGATAATCCTTTACTTAAACTTAACTGACCACAGATGTTAATCACATCTGCTAAATACCTCTACCACTGCACCTAGTCTCATATTTTCCTGAATAACTGGGTACTAGAGCCTAGCCAAGTTGACACAAAGCTGACAGTCACAGAAAATAATAGATAATTTCCATAAAGAGATGATTAAGGGTATGCTATGTAGTTATAGACATGAAAGTAATCTTTTGCAAAAGTACAAGACTTCCTAAATGTCAAGGGAATTACAAAATCAAAAAGCAGAGAAAAGAGCACATGCTGAAATATTTTAAGTGGTATAAATAAAAAAGCAAACCACAGAATAATATAAATTAAAAACACACATATATCAATATTTTCATATGAACTAAATCTGTCTAAAGACATTGTTTGAGGCTGGATTAAAAAGCAAGACTCATGGGAAGGCACTATAAAAGTTTTTTTTAACTTTGCTGAGCATTATAAAATTTTTATAATGAAATGTTTGTATATAAACATTGATAGGGAAAAATAAAAGCACAACACAACTCTATACTCTGTATATGGTACATGCCTAAAACAAAATGACACAGAAAATTGGAAGAAAAAAAAGGAAGGGAGATATAAACAAGAGAGATGAAATAAAAGAGAGTTGGTTGGCAAACTTCAATACATAATGTTGAATTCAGCCAAAAATTCTAAACAAAGAAAGATACTTTATGAGGCTAAAGGGTACGATATACAATGAATGCCTAATTGCTATGATTATATACATTCAATAGTATAGGATTCACATTCATAAATCAAAACACTGAGAGTTACCTGGGTAGACAAAAACATACTAGTCTAAGATTTTAATTCATTTCTCTTCAGAAGGAAATAGAAAATGAAGGAAAATAATTTAAAGGTATGTTAATTGATATGTTTAGCTTCAATCACCGGAAATAAAGAATATACCTTTTTAAGGTATAGAATATTTGCAAAGCTTTCTCATATATTAGACTACTTTGAAGTCTCCAATAAATTTAAAAATAGTACCAAAATGCACTATGCTTACAATTCAGTAACACCAGCGATTATTAACAAAGCAATAATTTTAAAAAGTGCCATATGTAGCTCTGTTTTTCAAATATAACATTCAAACTGAAATCATAGAACATCTAGAAGAGAATGAAATGAAAACTCTAAAGATTAAAACTTATCCATTCTCATGTCAGAAATACATGTAAAAAGATATATGGGAGTTCCCTGCATGGCTCAGCAGTTAATAAACTTGACTAGGATCCATGAAGATGTGGGTTTGATCCTTGGCCTTGTTCAGTGGGTGAAGATTCTGGCATTGCTGTGGCTGTGGCTGTGGCGTAGGCTGGCAGCTGTAGTTCCGATTTGACACCTAGCCTGGGAGCTCCTGTATGCCGTGGGTGCGGCCCTAAAATGCCAAAAGAAAAAAAAAAAGGAGTACATATATTTGAATAAATATGCAAAGGTTGGACTCATAAATAATGTCAATAGATATTTCTAACTAATCTACTATTTTGTGTGTGTCAATTTTTATATTTACTCCACAATTAAAAACTGCTATACTAGGTCTAGATAATTTAATAATGCAAGTATGAAAAACTTTTAATAAATAATAATTTTAAACCTCTGTAAACCATCTTAGATTATTAATTAAAAGAGAAAGTTCAAATTTATTTGATGACGTGAGCATAACATTGGTATCATAATCCAATGAAGATAGCATAATTAAACTACATAAAAGCTCACTCGTATATCAATTGAAAATTTCAAAATTAAATAATTTCAAACTCAATGTACAAGTATACTATAAGAATAATAGAATATGATCAAATGGAATTTATTTAAAAATGCAAAGATGGCTCAATATTTTAAAATAATAGTAGTATAAACTAATATATTAATAGATTCACAGAAATAAATTTTAGGATTATTTCCATAGTTTCTAGGAAAGCATTTAGTCATTAAATATTCCTGAGTTTTAAAACTTTCAGTAAAATAGGACTGGACTGTTACTGTAGAAATTAAATTCATAATTAAAAAAATCAAATATACAGAAATAAATCTAACAAAAGAAATGGAAGATTTTTACAAAGAAAAATACAATATTTTTGAGAAATATTTTAAAGAAAGATCAAATAAACTGATTGATATATGCTCATCAGGGATCTGAGAACTTAAAATTGCAAAGATAAAATTTCGTCTCAGAGATATAAAGATTCAATGTAATCCGAATCAAAATTCCAGCAGGTTGCTTTTTTTTTTTGGTAATCATAAATTAATTTTAAAGTTTAGGTGATATCTCAATGGACCAAGAATAATGAAGGTAACACTAAAGAAATAAAACAATATTAGAAAATTTCTCTAATGGATATGAAGTTTTTAATACAGTTACACTAGTTGAGACAATGTGGTCTTGTTCAAGGAAAGACAGATTGCTGGAACACAATGAGTCTAGAAAGAGACCTACACATATGGAAATACTTAATCTGTGGCAAAGATCACAGAATGCTTTTCTTAATCAGTGGTGCTGGGTCACTGGATTTTTGTGCATTGAAACAAAGCAAACTTGATCCATATCTTCTACCATACAATTAGTGGATTCTCAAGGTGGAATAAGATCTAAATATAAAAGGCAAAACATTAAAGCTTCTAGAAGATAATATCAACATAGGAGACTATATCTGTGAAGTTGATACAGCAACAATGTTTTCAGTGTGAAAGAACAACTTGGACCATGAAAAAAAGGGTTTAAAAATCAGAGTTTATAAAATTAAGTATTTTTGCTCATCCAAAGACACACTCAGGAGAATACAAAGGCAAATCCCAGGGTGGGAGAAGATATTTGTACCACATAAAACCAACAAAGGCCAAAGTAAATAAAAGTCAATAGGTTATTGAAAACATGTTAGGGTTTTACACTGTTTTACATAAAAAAACAATAAATCTACAGTAATTAAAACAGCTGGGCCAGGGATAGACAAATGGAATAGAATAGTCTAGAGTTAGTGGGAGAAGAAAAATGTTACCCACCGTTTTTCCATATTAAAAAAAAACACCTCAACTTTATCTCATACCAATCTGCCATAATCTCACTTCTTCATTGGATTAAAGACATGAGCATAAAAAGCATAGTCTTCAAACTTCAAAGGATTCAAAGAAATGGAAATATATCTCATGCTCTTGGATTTGGAAGAATTAATATTGTTAAAGTGGCCAGACTACCAAAAGTAATCTATAGATGTAATGTGATCCTTATCAAATTACCTGTAGCATTTTCCATAGAACTAGAACAAAATTTATATGGAACCCTAAAAGACCCAGAATTGCCAAAGCATTCCTGAAGTAAAAGAACTAAATTGGAGGCATAACCCCACTAGACCTCAGACAATACTACAAAGCTACAGTAAGCCAAACAGTGTGGTTCTGGCACAAAAACAGACAGATGGATCAATGGAACAGAACAGAGCCCAGAAATAAGTCCACACACCTTTGACAAAGGAGGCAAGAATAAACAATGGAGAAAAGACAGTCTCTTCAGCAAGTCATGTTGGGAAAGCTGGACAGCCTCATGTAAATCAATGAGGTTAGAACATTCCCTCACACCACACACAAAAATTAACTGAAAATGGCTCAATTATTTACATGTAAGATATGATGCCATAAAACCCCTAGAAGAGACCATAGGTAAAACATTCCTGGACAAAAATCATACCAATGTTTTCTTAGATCAGCCTCCAAAGAAAAAGAAGGTAAAGCACACATACACATACACATCCATGTACCACACACATAATCTGGAACTATCATAGCCTAAAATTCTTTTCTATTTTAATACTAGACAATTAATGGCAGAAGGAGCCTATCATATTACATCCCAAACTTAAAATAAAACTCAGGGAAAATAAATAACATCTCAGAGGAAAAAACCCAGTTGAAGATGAACAAACAGGTATGTTATGTTGACCAGGAGAGTTATGTTAGATGATATGCAGCACGTAATTTCAAATGAGAGTGAAATGTGACAAGTGTTTGCCAAGAACATACTTTTACAATAATCACCATCGAAATTCTGTCATCTTCATCACTGATTGCTAAAATGTTTAAAAGAGGTTAATTAAAAGACTGCTACCCCTTTAGGTTATCATTACAGTAATAAAAATTAATAGTGACTAAGTTCCCTAAGGCAAAAGAAATAAAAGCAAAAATAAACAAATGAGATCTAGTCCAATTTATAACCTTTTGTACAGCAAGGGAAACCATAAGCAAAAGGATAACATACAGAATGGGAGAAAACATTTGCAAATGATACAACTGACAAGCGCTTACTTTCCAAAGTATACAAAATATACAGCACATACAACTCAATAAAAACAACAACAACAACCCAGTTGAAAACTGGGCAGAAAATCTAAACAGTCATGTCTCCAAAGAAGACATACAAAAGACCAACAGACACATGAAAAGATGATCAATATTGGTAATTATTAGAGAAATGCCAATCAAAACTACAATAAAGTTTCACCCCATACAGATCAGAATAGCCCCCTTCAAAAAGGCAGCAAGTAGCAGTTCCCTTCGTGACTCAGCAATTAACAAATCCAACTGGTAACTATGAGGTTGCAGGTTCAATCCCTGGCCTCCCTCAGTGGGTTAAGGATCTTCTGTTGCTGTGGCTGTGGCTACACCAGCAGCTGCAGCTCCGATTCGACCCCTAGCCTGGGAACCGCATGCTGCAGGTACGGCCCTAAAAAGTGAAAAAAAAAAGTCTATAAATAATAAATGCTGGAGAGGGTATGGAGAAACAGGAACCCTCCTATACTGTTGGTGGGAATGTAAATTAGTGCAACCATTATGGAAAACAGTATCAGTATGGAGGTTCTTTAAAAAACTAAAACAGAGGTATCATACAATCCAGCAATCACACTCTTGGGCATATATCCAGAAGAGATGAGACTCTAATTCGAAAAGATATAAGTGTTCATTGCAGCACTATTTAAAATGGCCAAGACATGGAAGCAACCTAAATGTCCATCACAGAGGAATGGATAAAGAAGAAGTGGTATATACCACACCTTCTGTTTGCCACATATACACACAATGAAATATTAGCCAAAAAAAAGAATAATGACATTTGCAGCAACGTGGATGGACCTAGATATTATCATACTAAGTAAAGTCAATCAGACAAAGACAAATATTCCATAATATCACTTATATACTGAATCTAAAAAACAATACAAATGAACTTATTTACAAAGAATAAACAGACTCACAGACATAGAAAAAAAAATTATGATTATCAAAGGGGAAAGAGGAAGAAAGGGGTAAATTAGGAGTCTGGAATTAACATATACATACTACTGTTAATAAAATCGATAATCAAAAAGGACCTACTGTATAGCACAGGGACTACACTCAAAATCTTGTAATAATCTATGATGAAAAAGAATCTGAAAAAGGGAAGAATATGAGTATATACATATATATTCATACATATATATATAACTGAATATATATAACTGAATATATATATATATATATATATATATATATATATATATATAACTGAATCACCTTGCTGTTCAATTTTTAAAAAAGAAGAAATAAAAAGCATTTGATATCAACAGAAAATGATTTGTATATAAAATAAATTAACTGAAAATGTTGGCTGTGATTGTAAAAAAACAGTTTCCAAACTTTAGAAGAACAAACAAGACTATCTTTACAATCTCATGGTTCAAAAGGATTTTTTTAAGAAACAAACAAAAATCAGATCACAAAGAAAAATAGAGAAATTCAACTATATTAAAATGTTTCCTATTACAGAAGATGCCACACAAAATAATAAACAATTAGATTTGGAATTAGGAAAGATATGTGCAGTGCATAAGACTATTAATGAAATGGAAACTAGTACATATAAAGTACCCTTAAGAATCAATAAGAACAAGAAAAAATAAACCTGTAGAAAAATGGAAAAAGGATATAAACAGATATGTCATAAAAGAAGAAATAAGGACCACTAAATATCTGAAA
The DNA here is from genome assembly GCA_004024745.2 of Catagonus wagneri. Taxonomy (NCBI): domain Eukaryota; kingdom Metazoa; phylum Chordata; class Mammalia; order Artiodactyla; family Tayassuidae; genus Catagonus; species Catagonus wagneri. Next base: position 9,234,898 of record PVHT021183726.1, read on the forward strand.
TTATGCTCAATCTCACTGTTAATCAGTACTTACAAAAATGGAAAAACATGAAAAAAGTATGACAATTTCTTTTTCTTCTTTACAGGGCTACACCATGGCATATGGAAGTTCTCAGGCTAGGGGTCAAATCATTGTTGCAGCTGCTAGCCTGTACCACAGCCACAGCAATGCCAGATCTGAGCCGTGTCTGTAACCTAGGGCAAAGTTTGAGGCAACGCTGGATCCGTGACCCACTGAGCAGAGCCAGGGATCAAACCTGCATCCTCAGGGACACTATATTGGGTTCTTAGCCTGCTAAGTCACAATGAGAATTCCAAAAAGTATGACAATTTAAAGGGCTTTTGAGGATGTAAATTATTGGGAAGTATAATACAGTGATGAGGGTGGTATACAATTTTCCTAGATGTTTAGAAATATCAAAATTAAAGTAACACAGCCTACACATAACCACACATTCACCTCTGAATGAATCTTATAAGAAATTCTCACACATATACCAAGGACTGCAAAGGAACAAGATTATCTGCTATTGCATTGCTTTTCATAGTGAAAACTAAAAACAAATTAAATCTCCATCAACAGGAAAAATCTGAAAATCATTGAACTATGTATACTGACATTAACAAATCTTGCAAAAGTAATGCTGGAGGAAAAGAGCAAGGTATGGGCTATAAATTCTGTATGATAGCATTTAAATAAATATGAAACAATCTGTAAAATGTTATGTATATATAATTCTTGGATACATACATATGTAAGAATGCTATAAAAACATGTATAGGAATTGTAAACACCAAATTAATGACAGTAGGCTTTTCTGTGGAAGAGTACTGGGAAATAAAATGAGAGAGGGACACAAGATGATATACTTGAGTTTGTATGTTTTATTCGATAGGGTAAAGATACTCAAAGTAAATAAAACGCTAAAATTTGCTGACAATGAGTGCTGATTATTATATCAAAACATTTGCTGTTTTTCTCTATTTCTGAAATTCATTATGGGATAAAGTGTACAAACATAAATAATAGTTAAGAGTGGAGAAAAAAGAAAATAGCGTCTGTGATTTCTTTAGTAGACATTAGAACTATGCTGTTCAGTATTGTGGAAAAAAACCAAGACTGAAGAATGTAATAAGGAGTCAAGTGGTTATTCAAGTAGAGGAGGAAAATGAAGACATTTGCAAGTGTGACAGAAACTGAGCATAGAGCAAAAAACTTTTTCTTTCTTCTTTTTTTTTTTTTGAGGCATGGAGTAGTGTTGGGAATAAAAGCACCCATTGATAAATCCCAGACTAATGAAAAAGAATGGCAATTATATAGTAATATTAGCACACAGTGGTCAATGTCAGAAACTTGTAGTACAATGTCTACATGCTGTCAATAGAAAGCAAGTGTGACTTTGGCACATGGAGATCTCAACAAATGCAGAGAAAAGTATACCACAATCAAATCTAAGCAAGCAAAGAAAATAAAAACACAGCATGCAGAAATGGAGACACTTCAAAGAGATGACATGGTAAGAATGAGCAGTAAACTAATTCAAAGAAGAACTGAGATGATAAAACTCTGGATATTTTGACTACAGAATATACATTTTATACCTTTTGGTAAGAAAATTTTGGAGGTGAGGGTAGGAGTCTTGATAGGAACTATACAAGTGCTATCTCCTTACCTTCCTTAGTGTGAATTTTATCACTATCGATTAAAATTGAACTGGAATTTTAAGAACACTTCCACAATCTCTTAAAGTTGGAAGTTCATAGTTTTTAATCCTTAGATAATTTAAGCATTTGTATCTATTAAGAAACAGTTGAAATTAAACTTTTCTCCTAAATTTAATCACCTTACATTTTTCTGTTAAAATGAAATAAAATTACATTTGATATTTAAATTAAAACAACATGGGTAGCATAAACCTGTTTTATTAAGCTTCCCATCCATCCATTTATGTGCACAAGAGCAGTCTAAAATAATGTTATCTAATTTTATGAGATATTTATGGGCAATGAGATTTTCTATATTATTTTTAATTTTATTTTATTTGGTTGTACTTTTCTTCTGTATGCTTTGCCATGTGTTTGAAACCTTTGTGATGAACATGCATAATTTTAAAAAACAAATTATAAAAACATTATTTCAAAAATCAAAATGGGGGCAGGTGTAGAAGGTTTTATATGAGAAAAGTGGCAGTTCTGGATGATGCTGGACTGTAGGGAACAAGGAAGAGGAAATTTCAAAGTCCTGCTGAGATTTAGAGGCAGGGCCCCAGGGAGAAGGACAGAACCACACACAGAGTAGGAACCCCAGCAGAGAACACAGCTAATGGGAGCAAGCATGTTCCTTCAGCCTAAGACATATATGTCTCAGGGGTTACTGTCAGTATAGAGCTGCACAGTTAGAAGGTGGAACATAAAACTTGTTAGAAAGACATACTTATGAGTCAACACTATAGATATGTAATCTAGAGTTATGGAAAAGGGTGAGATTCCAGGAGTGGTGTGCATACAGGGAGGACTTGTGGGTCCTGACACAATGACATGTTCAGGCAGGCCCTCTGGAAAGGAGATACTCTGTTAAAAGGGTCACCTCCAGTCATCAAGCCCAAAACTGGAGCAGAAATTGGCTGAAGCTGAGATAGAACAGCACATGTGGTCCAAACTTATCTCGACACTCTGCAGTGCAGTTTGCAATAAAAATATCTTCTATGGGCTCCTGCCATTCTCAAATTTCAGGCTCAACTTGGGTCACAGTGACACCAGAATTCTCTTTCCACCTCATCACTAACTCTTGGCATCTGGAGAGGGAGGCAGTCACACCACAGTTGATTTATAACTTTGCCTGAAGCTCCAAGGAGTTTTCAAACCAGACCAGGCCTATAAGTGCTACTGACTTTTTACCAAATAATTATCAATTGGATTTTTTAAATGAATGCACTTATAAGGTCCTTATGTTATTTGAAAAGGCTTAACTCCAAGCCAATGTATTGAGTTAAGAACCATTAAATAAATACATCCCCTGTTAGTTGGCTGGAATGCTGGGTAAAAGATTATACACACACCTGCTGTCATCCATCATGCCTTAATGCCAGTTAACCAATATTTCTGGGCTGGAGTTAATCAAGCCAGCTTCTCCCACCAGGTGAGCTTGGTTACCACCTGTTACTTTGGGTGGGTGAGAGGCTAGCCATGGAGTTTTATTTAGTGGAGTTATTTGACTTTGGCAGACTCTTAAATAATATTTCAAAATAATGCAATGGAGTGATATTTATGAAACTATTTGCACAGTGTTACCGAGATGCTGGCTCTCCTCTCCCCCTTATAAATCTCTCTCCAGTGAGGTCAGAAGAGCAGGATTGCAAAACATTTAAATCCAGCAGGATATGCTGCAAAGATCATGATATTCAAGATATATTCAAGATAGTAGAGACACTAGAAGTTATTGGTGGAGGAAGATGCTGACAGAACAAAAATCAAAGGCAGAAAAGTGGAAAAGAACTGATATCCCTGACTTGGAAGTCCAAGCAGAGTACAAAGAAAGAGCAAGCAAAAACCTCACATGAAACCAGTGTGATCAGCCCTGCCTCCCACTCCTGACCCTTCCGAGCTAGAGCACACCCACTCGCTGGTCCTACATTACTGAGGCTTGGCAACATCACTTGGTCAGGAAAGGATGTTTTTAAGTTTGCTGAACACTTCCCGCTGGCTCTGTCCATTTGGAGTTACCATTATGGAGTAGGAGTGTGACAAGGATTGGAAGTGACATACACCAAACTCTGCATATCCTGGAGCCAGCCTCAATGGCTCTGCCACTGTCACGTCAAGCTCCATCACTCCTGGCCTCTCAGTGTCTGCGTCCATGACACCTGTCAGAAACTTTCAAGTGTCTGCTCGTTTCTTCATCAGGGTTGCCCGGGCAGTCTGGACAAGGAAGGGATGACATTTGGGATGAGGGAGGAATAGGCAGTGCCTCCCTCTTTTTGCCTCCTCCAACTGTCAGTTTGTGTTTTCTCTCAACATATCAAAGTTTAGACCCAGCCGCCTTGTCATTTAGAAATGCATGCAGCGGTAACCACGTTGGAAAACAACGGAGGGGAGAGAGAACTTGGGCACATCTCCTTTGAGAATGATGCACTGTGAGGAAATTAAACAAACAAAAGGGGCATTGCAGGAGGCTATCTCTGCCCTTTGGAAATGTGCAGCTTTGGGAGATGAGTGGATGCACTCAAGTCATCTGCACACATGGGTTCCTCTGCATTAGTTTTCTCTTTTCATTAAAGTGGAATAACTTGGCATACGTGTTATCCAAAATAGGAGAGGTTTTCTGGGTGGGAGGTTTGAACTGTCTATTGTCTCTTCTTTTTAATAATGCTTTTATTTTCACAAAGGATGGAAAGGCAAACATATAGACCTTCATGAAGGCAGACCTTCATAATGTTACAAGCTCCTTGCGGATGCGAGTCTGTAATTCACTCTTCTCATTAACATAACCTCAACAAATATGTAAATGAGGAAGTGCTGCTTCCAGTCTGACCAGTGTTTTCAGTAATTTAACAGACAGGACCAGAGTTATTTCAGGACAAAATGAGTGCTTTTCCTTTAGTCCGTATGCGCAATCATAACATCCCAAACCACTTTCACAGAATTAGTGTTATTTCCTCACTTCATCTCCCATCAGTTTCCAATCCCCTTAAACCCTGGCTCTTACCAATGAAACATCACACAGACCTTGCTTTGTTTTGTTTTGTTTTGTTCTATCCCCCACAATAAATGATTCTTTCCGTTTGCTCAGGGCATGTGCTTTCTCAAAACAGGGCATTCAACTGGGGGCTGATGGGGCTGGCTTCTTGTTAGGCAGCATCTTGTCAGTCATGGAGGCCTAGTGACTGCTAACTGTTTTGTGAGGTCTGTACACACAGATGCCCCACAAGGTGTGCTGGCTTTGGGGTCAGATATGGGATCCAATCCCAGTATTGCCCTAGCTCTTTCCTAAGCCTTTCATTAATGACTCCCCCTTTCTATGCTCTGTCCATGAATATAAAATGGGAGGACAGAATCATGATTTGCCTTACTCAGGAGATCCTTTTTAGGTCCAAATGAGATAATGTTATGAAATGAATTTGAAAAGAATAGAGGGATTATTATTTTTTTAAGGGGAAGGTGTGTGGGAAATACTAGTACAAATGTATTTTCTAAATAGTGCAAATGGAGTTCTATGACTGGAATATTCCTCAGCCACCACCCCTAAGAAGCAAATGGGCCTAGGAGCCACGTTTGTTTGATGGGGTGCTGACTACCTCCTGGAAGGAGAAGGCGATGTAGAAACACACAGCTTGAGGAGAGACACTGAAAAGACATGCTATATACTTTAATTGTTCTAGGGTAGAACAGGAGATTGCAGAAGCTCCCATGTAACTTGCACAGGTGAGGAGAACTACTTGGTCCCAGAAATGAAAAGAGAAGGAGATGATCATGATGGGTGATAGTGAAAGTGGGGGAACCTCTCCAAGCTTTGCTGATAGGGTCAAAGGGGAATCTGGAAGGGAGAGGAAAATAAACATGGAATTCTAAAAGGTTCCTGAGGAGTAGGGTGAAGGGACCTGTCAATGGAAAGAAAAACAGACCCACAGAGCAGAGAGTTCCCTCCATGCCCAGGTGTCTAACATCAAGTCACACTGGCCCTGACAGACTATGAGATTCCAAGGGAGGGAAATAACGTGTTGGGCAGGATGTCAGCAGTTCCCAGGCTAACACTGGGGCTGTCTGCTAGTCAGATAAGAACTCACAGGCCACAGACCATGGGTATGGCTCCAGGTCCTGGTGTGTAGACAGGGAAGTCACCTCAGAAGAGGTACCTGCATTCCCATAAGCCAGCCTCACCATCCTGAAGTTGACAAGGGACTCTGTGCCCATTTGTAAGTGCAAGGAGGTATGAGCAGACCCTTCACTCACTTGCTCAATATTCCTCTCTGGCTCAGTAGATGGAGAAGGTCACTCTTCAGAATTAGTGCCTCCATCCAACCCAGGGGAGGAGTGATTCTGCTGTAGGGAACTGGGCTCCAGCCTTAGTGTGCAGCTCTGCCCCTCTGGGCTCCCTTTCTCTGCGGTCCATCTGGCTGCCTGCAGGGTACTGGTTTTCCATTTTGTTCTGGTTCCCAGGAGGTAGGGATGCTCATAGGAGCACAGAGTGCCCCCACCATTCAACTGGCAAAAGGGCTATACAATCTTGGCTGGTGCCATTCTGCATACTTTAATTTTATCAACAATAAAGCTGATATCTGTGTCCTTATCTGACTCCTATGTAAGTTTTTAATTGTTTTTTGACTCCTGGAGGAAAGGGTTATTCAACATTTTAATGGGAGATTCTTGTTGGTATAAATCAAATGCCTTTCTCTGGCAACTTCTGTGGGGAAATTGAAGAACACTGACATCATAAATGGAACTGTGGGAAGTGATTAAAAGTGAATCCAAGGTGTACTCTCAAGGTAATGCATGGGTTATAAACTATACATGGGCCCTTTAATAATTCTCCACATGCTCCCAGTAGGAAGCGTTCCATAGTGGAAAAGATAGTTTTAGAAGCAGCTTATGCCAACATCTAAAACTAAAATTTAGTAAACGTAATTGTGAAGTTGTGGATTTAATTCTAAAGAAAAAAAACTTCACAAATATAGAGTCAGTTATATATCATCACACACACACATAAAAGGACATACACTTTCATGTTAACAAGTTCAGGGTTTGCCAGTATCTCTATAAATGTCAGTGAGAACTTTGAACATGGAGGGAGATAAGAGTCCTATTCAATTCCACTCTGGTAGAACCACTCCTAGAATTTTTGAGGTCAGACTGGATGTGACACTTTGAGAGGGATACATGAAAAAAAAAAAAAAAAAAAAGCTGAGTAGGCCCCTAAGAGACAAAGAAGGATGGTGAGGGGAAACGACCATGGGCTATGTCCCCTGGAGACAGGAGGCATGGGAGGTGGAATCTTCAAATATCCAAGTGGTGGTCATCATAAGACAGGACCAAATGGTGAATGTAAGGAAGAGTTTTCTAACAATTAGATCTATTTGAAATAGAATATTCCCCCCACAGAATAACTATTTTTTGGTTTTCAAGTATAGACAGAATTCACGTGTAAGTGTCAAATGGGGTGAGATGCAATAAAGGCATTCATGTCTGATGTGTTGTGATTCTAGAAATTCCTAGAAATGCAACACCTAACCAGCAGAGCTTTGACTTGTTGTAATTATCTAATTCTCAGTGTGGAGTCTCCTCTCCTTCTTCCTGGCTAGTTCACTCATGGGGGCTAACCTAGGGCTTTTCACTTGAGCTCTTGATAAATGTTTACTGAATAACTGAATAAAAGACACTCAAATCTTTTTTGATAATAGTGATGATAAGTTCAAAAAATTTGACTAGTGGACTAATAAACAAAAAAGGATGTTAAGTATTAGTGGAATTTTCCCCCTCATACTGTTTATTAACACAGCAATTCTTCCTGAATTGGTAATATTTCTCTTTAACATTATTTACATAAAAGTTGAATGCAATATGTTTAACAGCCTTGAGGCATCTCCCAGTGTGAAAAAGAGCAAGATAATTTATATTTTACAAAGGATGCTCACATCCATTATTTCTTTATAATCCTCAAAATAACTTTATGAGGTTGACATTTTCCAAATAAGGGAACAAAGCCCAGAGATAGGAAGGGACTTGCTCAAGGGTACAAAGCTAGTAAGTAGCAGGCCCTTTACCAAGGACAAGATCCATTAGTTCTAAGATGCATACTCTTTCCATTGTAGGTCAAATGCCTCTGAAAAAGGCCCTATGTGAAAAGAGGAAAGATGTGGTTAAATTGGTCAGACTCATCTGCCCCTTATTTTCCCCATGTGACTCTCTTCCAAGCTTCCTGCATTCCATAAAGCCAACTGTTCACAGGATATGGCTCTGGTTTGCCTGAATGATGAGCTGATGGTGATGCTATGTGAAAATGACCACAACATAACTTGTCTTTATAAATATCCATTCCTTGCAGGCTTGTGAAACTACTCACTTGAAATCTAAGTCTGTTTGGCAGGGAGACAGGGACAGGGCAGCTGGAAGTTGGCATAGTCACCCTAGGCTAGTCCACCTCAAGCAAGCCACCTCACTTAAAGGAGGAATGGAAGCTGGTGTGGTGGTTTACTACCAGGACTCCTGGCAGCTCCCACCTTGTGACCTAGGATTGCAAGGTGATCTGTGAAGAGAGGCTCTGAAATATCATCAGACATGCTGCAAGGGTGTGCTTGCTGCTGCTTAAGTGCTTTGGAGAGGGGACATCTATTAAATATGTTCAGTATTCTCCTTTCCTCTTCAATCAAATCATCTCTCATGCTTTTCTTTTTCTCCCTTCTTGAGGCAACAGCCAAAAAGTAGCATGTTCTCATAATAATAAGATGAATTTCTGTCAGATTAATTCATTTAATAAGCATGAACTCTTATGATGTGCCTGATGGTGGGCTAAGTTAGGGAAATACAGAACTGAAAAATGTTTATGTGATGAATGAGTTACAGTCTAGTGCAAAAGACAGTAGTTAGATAAACAAATAAAATAAAAGGTTAAAAGCACTATTATTGAGGATTTCCCACTGTGGCACAGTGGGTTAAGAATCCAATTGCAGTGGTTTGGGTTGCTGCAGAGGTGCAGTTTAATCTCTGGCCCAGCAGAGTGGGTTAAAGGATCTGGTGTTGCTGCAGCTGCAGCTCAGATTCAATCTCTGCCCTGGAAACTCTCATAAGCCATGGATACAGTCATAAAAAAGTAAACAGGTACAATTATTGAGGTATTTGCAAGATTCTATAATTGACAACCTTAAAAAATTATCAGAATAAGTGGAATATACATAATAATCTATGTATAATAAAAAAACCTTCTCAAGCTGAATGAGTGAACTTATAAAGGATTCACCACATATAAGATAAATTCATGAAATAAGATCACCATTTAGCTGTATCCTGAAGAAACTTTATCTTTTTCACTAATAATTCTTGGTTTGAATAAAGTTTCCTAACAGAAGCAAAGAGTGATCATTTTCGGAAGAAAGCTTCCCTTTTAAAATACCTTATTTAAATGATTTTGATTGTGTAACTATAGTTCACTATAGAACAATGTAATGCCATTTTAAAAATGTTTTACATTTTTCTTGGAGTTTATAGTTGCCTTTATTTTAAAGTTTTTCCCCCTCCTTCTTTTAGGCCTTTTAAATCCATTTTTCCTTGGATAATTCTCTGGAGTTAAATTCATTGGTTCTTTGTAGCCCCCCTCACAATATTTCCATGATAGATCACTACCCAGAACATGGTCACATGGCCAAATGAATGCAAAAATAAGAGTCAATTTACATTAATTGACATATAACCTCAAGTAGCTTTCTCCATCACCTTGGATTAAGTGCAGCTGCATATAACAGAATATTTAAAGATGAATACAGCTTGAGTAAAATGAAATTTTATTTCTCTGTTACAAAGAGAAATTTGGAAGTAAACAGTATTGATCTGATATGGTGGGCTCATATTATCATTAGGAATATAGTTTCCCATCTTTTTTTTTTTCATTATCCTCCAACTGTAGCTTTCATTCTCAAGGAAGCCAAGGAAGCCAAAATGAATGTTAGAGCTTCAGTGACCATGCCTACAAATTAGAAGGAAGACTAGGAGGGGAATGATCCCTCTTCTTAAGCAATATTTCCATGAAGCCCCCAACAATAAAGTCACTACAAATCACTGGGCAGAACTTGATCATACAGCCATCCACAGCTGCAAGGGAGGCAGAGGAAAGAACGCTTTATTTTTTTTTTTTTAGCTTAATTGGATTATGTCTAAGGAAAAACTGTTCTCTGTCGCTGAGCTAGAAAACAATAAAAAAAATGGATCATGGTAAGGAACAGAGTTCTATATCTTTCATGTCTGAAAATATCTTTACTTTGATCTCACATTTGTTTCATATTTTGGTAGAGTATAGAATTCCAAGTTTAAAATCATTTTCATGACAACTTTAAAAGTATTTTTCTACCAAACTCTAGCATGCACTATTATGACAACAGGGTAATACTACAGAGGTGTCACATTTGTCTGATTTATTTATTTTTAGTATCTGAAAGCATTTAGTTCTTTATCCTTAATATTCTGAGATTTCACAATAACTTTTCCACTTATTTTAACTTATAATATCCTTTAACTCTTCAAAATTGTATTCCATAAATTGAATATTTTAATTTATTTCCTGTATCTTTTCTTCCCATAACTCCTATTAGCTGACTATTAGACCTCTTGGGTTGGTCCTCTGTCACTTATATTTTCTGTCATATTTTGGTCTCTACTTACTTTATATTCTATTTTATGAAGGAAGGTGTCCTGGATTTTTTTCTTTCAATCCTTCAAACAAATTCTTCTCCTAAGTATTTGTTTTGTGTTGTCAATAATATTTTAATCATCAAGATGTCACTCTTTTATATTAATAATTATTTTATAGCAATATATTACATTGCAGATATAGTATCAGCTCACACATCTGTGAGAATATTAATAAAGTTTTTTTTTAATTTTCCCCCAAATTCTTGAATATCTCTATTTCCTTTGAAACCTTTTTAATTTGTTTATCTTAGGATCAATCTCATGTGATTTTTTTCTTCAAATATTTATTGATTCTTGATTTTCTATTCATATTTAAGGATAAAAACATGAAAGAAATTCAGTTGACTTAGCTCACAAAAGAAACTCTCACCACTGAAACATAATAAAGTGTTGGAATACTTACACACAGACACACACACATAGCCTGAAACTAAGAAAGAAAAACTATAGCTTTCAAAAAAACACGCCAAAAAAACCCTCAAAGCCATAACTGATTATAAAGATAAAAGACAAGGGCCCATGGGAGTGTAGGATATAAGCATAAATACCTATTGAAAAAAGTTTTAGAACTCAGGCCCTTGAGCACAATGAACTGAAACTGAACTCCCAAGTACAGGTCTGAGCTTGAAAGGATGTAACATGGGGTCCAACTGCTTTGAACAGCATATGGTAAAAGATTCCTCCACACAAAGTTGGAAATCCAAGTCTGTGCAGTGGGTGATGTGGAGTTCAAAACTGCACTTCGTTCCTCAGGAAAGAATTATAAGCAGAAAATGAACATAACATCTATGCTGGAACTGGTAATACCCACAGGTTCACAGCAAAGGAAAATTTGGAATTGTCCAAATAGAGATACTTGATGTAGAGAGGATTAAATGTGATCTGACAAACAGTTATCAAGAAAAGGAAAAAGAAGAATGGGAGGAAAAGGAGGAGGAGAAGGGGAAGGAAGAAAGGAAGAGGAGGAGAAAGAAATTGTAGCAAAAAAATGTGAGATTCAGCTGGTACAAATACAAGGCAAATTGCACCCCAAGAACTATATGTAATGAGTCAAGTTGAAAGTTTTTGAAAAAGGAGTAGAAGAAGGCAAATCTGGAAAAAAATAATTTGTAAAAATAAAAAGCTAAAAATTTCCAGTCCTAATGAAAACTATAAACTCAGATTTGAGGAGCTCAACAAACTCCAAAGAGAATAAACAAAAAGAAACCACACCATAGCTCATCATAATCTAACTGCTGAAAATCAGTATTAAAAAGAAAATCTTATAAGCTTTTTGGGGAAAAAAAGCCACAGCATATACAGAGAAATGAAATTAGAATGACTGCAGATCAAAAATGATGTAAGACAGAACACCACAGCACAGTGAAATGACATATTTAATGTGCTAAGAGGAAAAAAAAATGTCAACCTACAATTCCATATCCAGTGAAAATATCCTTCAAAAATAAAGGTAAAAAAAAAAGCCATTTTTAAGTAAGAAAGAGCTGAGAATTTATTGCAAGTAAAAAGATTACAAAAAATGTTAAAAGAAATTTTTAATGTTAAAGAGTAATGTTTCCAAATGGAAACTCAGATTTACCCAAAAAACAAAGAAAATCATATTTACAGAAAGAAATGAAGAACACTGGAAATGGTAAATTTGGAAATTAGACAAATATGTATGTGTATAAGCCATTTTTCTTAACCATACTATTAAAAGATACTTTTAAATAAAAACAATTGTAAAAGCAATATGCATTTTATAAATATATAGAAATAAGACAAGGACAATAAAAGCACAAAAGATAGGAGGAGGTAATGGAAGGAATTCCCGCTATGGTGTAGTGTGTTAGAACACAGGGCTACTGTAGCTGTGGCACAGGTTACATGTGTATTACATGTAGATTATCTAGACATATCATTAGGAGGCAGAGGTTGTTCAACATTTTTTTTTGGTTTTTTTTTTGTATTTTTGAGACAACACCCATGGCATAAGGAGGTTCCCAGGCTAGGGGTCCAATCGGAGCTGTAGCTGATGGCCTACACCACAGCACAGCAATGCGGGATCTGAGCCACGTCTGTGACCTACACCACAGCTCACGGCAATGCTGGATCCTTAACCCACTGAGCAAGGCCAGGGATCAGATCCACATCCTCATGCATGCTAGTTGGGTTTGTTAACCTCTGAGCCATGATGGGAACTCCCATGTTCAATTTTTTTAAAAGTAAAACTACTCCCTTGGTGGGAATGTAAACTGATACAACCACTATGGAAAACAGTATGGAGGTTCCTCTGAAAACTAAATATAGAACTACCATATGATCCAACAATATCACTCCTGGGCATATATCTGGACAAAAGTGTAATTCAAAATGATACCTGCAACCCCATGTTCATTGCAGCACTATTCACAATAGCCAAGACATGGAAACAACCTAAATGTCCATAGACAGATGAATGGATTAGGAAGATGTGCTTGGTACATATACACAATGGAATACTACTCAGCCATTAAAAAGGACAAAATCATACCATTTGCAGCCACACGGATGGAGCTAGAGATTCTCATACTAAGTGAAGTAAGTCAAAGAGAGACAGACAAATACTGTATGACATCACTTATACGTAGACTCTAAAATATGGCATAAATTAACCTATATACAAAACAGAAATGGACTCACAGAGATAGAGAATGAACTTGTGTTTTTTAAGGGAAAGGGGGAGGGAGTGGGATGGGTGCGGAGTTTGGGGTTGTTAGATACAAACTATTACATTTAGAATGGATAAGCAATGAGGTTCTACTCTACAGCATAGGGAACTGTGTCTGTTCTCTTGGGACAGAACATGATGGAAGACGGTATGAGAAAAAGAGTGTGTGTGTGTGTGTGTGTGTGTGTGTGTGTGTATGTGTATGACTGGGTCACTATGCTGTACAGCAAAAATTGATACAACATTGTAAATCAACTAAACTTTAAAAAGAAAGAAGCAACTATATGCTACTAATAGGAAAATAATTTTAAATACAAAGACACAAGTTAAAAACAAAAGGATGGAAAAAGATAAACCATACTAATACTGACAAACCTATAGTAATAAAAAAGCCAGTTTGAGGATGAGGAATATTATCAGAAGACACTTAAAAATTTAAAAAAGACAAATTCTTGAGTATATAACAATTTTAAATGAGTAAATAGCATCTACTAATAGAGCTTTATAAAACATAAGACAAAAACAGACTAAAAAGATATATAGAAGCATTCACAATTATAGTTAGAGATCTCAATGTATACCTTTTTGTAATTAACAGAAGTATATTACAGAATCAGTAAGGGCATAAAGGACTTGAGCAAAAATACAGACCAACTTGTATTACTTGACTTCTGTAGGACAATATATTACAGTAGCACCAGACACATTCTTTTCGAGTGCACATAGAACAAACATCTACCAAGCTGGATTGTAAGATAAGCTCAAACACTTAGAAGGATCGAAAGCACACAGAGTACATTTTCTCATACATATACACAAATTTAATAAGAAATGAATACTCAAATATTTGGAAATTAAACAGGGCCCTTCTAAATTATGCATAAGTCAAGGAAGAAATCATGAAAGACATTATTAAATACTTTTAAAGGAATGACATAAAATCACTACATACCAAATGTGAAAATGAAGTTAAAACAGTATTGAGAAAGAAAGGTATTGCTTTAAATGCTTGTTATTAAAAAAGAAGACAGTTTAAACATCAATTATCTAAGTTTCCATATTATCAAACCAGGAAAAGTAACTCAAAGTAACTGAAAGGGAAAAAATAACAAAATAAGAATGGAAAATAAACAAGTGGAAAACATAAACACATGAGAGCAAAATCAATGAAACCAAAACTGGTTCTTAGAAAAGATAAGAAAAATTAATAACTTTCTTATAAACTTCTGGATCACTGATAAACAAAAGGACATTTCCTTACTTACAAGGAAATGTAAGTAAGATCCTTAGCTTAAAATTACTGTCTGATGTTAATTTTCTGGTCTGGATCATTGAATTGTAGTTATTAAGATGTAATATTTGGGAAAACTGGATGAAAGGTATATAAAAACTCTACATTATTTTTGGCAAATATTTGTAGGTCTGAAATTATTTCAAATGTGAAAAATTTTAAAAAAAAGGTTTTTGAAGGACTGCTAAGAAATCAAAAAGACAAGTCATCAATTGGGGGAAAATATCTGCAATATATGCATACATCTGACAAAGACTTGTATCATGAATACATAAATAATTCTTACAACTCAATCATAAAACACACAAAGCAATTAAAATATTTGAACAAATGAAGATCTATGAACATCCAGCAAGTACATAAAAACATGCTCAGAGTTACTAACCATCAGGGAAGTGGAAGTAATATCACAATACCATAACACTACATTTGTAATATAATGGCTAAAATTTTAAAAGACTGATAACACTAAATATTGGGTTGCATGTGGAACAAATGAACACATACATTGCTGTTGGGAGGGTTAAATGGTACTTCTTTGGACATAAACTGGAAGTTTTAAATGAAGCTAAACATACTCTTTGCATATAACCCTGCAATTACACAGAAAGTGTTTCCTGAAAGCAATTAAAATATATATCCAGAAAAAGACACTATCAAGAGTATCATAGCACAATTATTACAAATATCTCAAATCACAGTAATCAACCAGTGTAATACTGGGATAAAAACAGACTTATAGAACAATTAAATAGAATAGAGAGTCCAGAAATAAACCTTCAAATGTATGGTCAATTGATTCTCAACAAGTGCGACAAGCCCTTTCAAATAGTTTGTTCAAAAAACAGTGCTAGGAAAACTGGATATCCATGTGTGAAAGAATGAACCTGGATCCTTACTTTATATTATGAACATAAATTAACTCAAAATGCATCAATGACTGAAACAAGGAGCTAAAATTATAATGCTCTTAGAATAAAACATTAGGGTGGAAGCCTCAAAATATTGAATTTGACAATAATTTCTTGGATATGACACCAAAGATAACCACAACAAAAATAGATAAATTAATAGATAAAATACATAAACAACAAAAATTTAAAGTGTTTGTGAAACAAAAGACACTATCAAGGGAGTGAAAAGGCAACCCACAGAGTGGGAGAAAATATCTGTAAATCACATATCTGATAAGGGATTAAGATCCAGAATATATTAAGAATACCTACAACTCAAAAAGCAAAAATGAAATAAAACAACCCAGATCAAAAGTTGGCAAAGGACTTGAATAGACATTTTTCCAAAGAAGATATTCAAATGTCCAACAAGCACGTGAAAATAGGTTCAACAACATGAGTCATGATGGAAATGCAAATGAAAGCCACAGTGAGAATCCATACCACTAAATGAAACAAGCAAAAAACAGAAAAGGAAAAAGTCCAGACATTGGAACCCTTATGCACCATGGTTGGAAATGATGCAACTGCTGTGCAGAAGTTAAACATGAGAACGACCTTAAGATCCAGGTATTTCACTCCTAGATATATATCCAGCAGGGACCAGAATAGAGACTTGTACATTCATCTTCACAGCAGCATCATGTCCAAATAGCCAAAAGATTGCAGCAACACACATATCCATCAAGACGAATGGATAAACTGACATATACATATACTGAAATACTACTCATCTGTAACAAGGAATGAAATTCTAATACATGCTACGACATTGATGAACTTGGAAAAAATAATGGTAAGAGAAGTAAGCCAGACACAAAAGGATATATATTGTATTGATTCCACTTACATGAGGTACATAGAAATAAGCATATTCACAGGTACAGAAAGTACAATAAAATTAATAGGGGCTAGAGAAATAGGGGCTAATTGTTTAATAGGTTTGGGATTTCTGTTTAGGATGATTAAAAAAGGTTCTGTGATGGGGCGATGAAGATTGTGCAACACTGTGAATGCACTTAATGCCACCAAAGAATACACTTAAAAATGGCTAAGGTAGGGAGGGATGGATTGGGGGTTTGGGACTGGCATATGCACACTGTGGTATATGGAATGACTGGCCAATGGAGGCCTGCTGTATGGGATAGGGAATTCTACCCAATATTCTGTGATAACTTATATATGAAAACAATCTGAGAAAGAATGAATATGTATATATGTATATGTATATACAATCACTTTGTACAGCAGAAATTGTCACATTGTAAATTTACTATACTTCAACAAATCTTAAAAAATGAAAAAGGCCGAAATGATAGATTTTATATATAATAATAATATATTATTAATGTATAATATATATATACATTATCACAATAAAAGAAGAAAAATAACCCCAAATTGGATAAACTCCAAGTGTCCACAAAGAAAAATGGAGAAACAAATTATGGTATCTTTATACACTGGAATACCATTCAGTAATAAAAGGCAACAGTATAGGCAAATTTCAGAAATGCAGTACTAAGCAAATAAATCCAGACACAAGATAAGTATATGCTCTATGATTCCGTTTATATGAAGTACATAAAAAAGCAAAACTAATCTATAGTGACAAAAATGAGTTATTGAGTAGGATTGGGGGTTCTGGCTGTAAAGGAGTACAAGGGAACTTTTGGGGTGATAGGAATGCTTTATATCTTTATTGGCATCGTGATTATACAGGTTAATGTGTTTGGCAAAATTCACTGAATTCTAAACTTATAATGAAGTCATTTATGGTCCTATTGTATATAAATCACACCTCAATAAAATAATTGAAAAGAAGGAATAAAGGAACAAGGAAGGAAGGAAGGAGGAAAAAATAACACAGCTATAGCAATTAGAACAGGGCAATATTAGTGTAAGAAAAGGTAATTATACAAATTGAATACTGGAGAGCCCAGAAGAAAAATCTATGTATATATACAAACTTGACAATGTCAGAGACAGCAATGAAGAGAGGGAAAATATAAATTGGAACACGAAGCCAGCCCTGCAGTCAAAAAGTTTAACTCTATCCCTGCATCACACTACCACATGAGAAATTCAGATGGATTGAACACCTAAATATGCAAGACAAAACGTTACAGCTTTTAGAAGAAAACATAGACTAACTTCATGATACCATGGTATTGAAGAATTACCTCAGACATGTCACAGACCTGGCACCTCTCCCATACATATACTTTTATAAATTTTAAGAAAGTTGATTACATCAGATGGCAATAAATTTAAGGTAAACCCAAATCTCACAAAAGATGATCTATTAATAAATTATTTACGGAGTCCCAAGGGTCTCAGAGAGACCCAAGAGGCTTAGTACAATGTTAAGCTTTAATCATATAAGAACTGTATTGCTACTAACTTATAATGATAACATCTGAAAAGTTAACTATTTTTAAATACTGATGTTTCTTTCTAACATTCAACACAACTACTGTCTTGTGTTATCCATCACTCTAGTCAATTTTCATACTTGATAAAAACTTTCTTCAAATGACTTTCCTCAACTGACTTTCCTCAACTGCTTCTCAGGGATAGGAAGAAATTGCATTTATTATTCTGGCCTCAAGGTCCTCCAAAGAAAGAGGTTTAGAGGAGCACACGCCAGACCATTTGAACATGACCCCATGAGGAAAAGCCTAATGAAGACGGATCAGGTGACCTAAGGGCCCAAGCAAGAGGTTTCCTCCCCTGAACCACTGAGAAAATCATCAGAAATTACCGCACCCAAATAAATTTTTTAAAAAATGTTCAAACCTACAGAAAGAAGTAAGCAGAAAAACAGTGTAAATAATTATACCACCAAACGATATATTTGTAACTGCACAGCATTTAAACATCTAGTCAGTAAAGTTTAAAACTCTGTTTTGAAACATACTGCATAGTGCACAGTGTGTGCCTACAAATTTCCAAACAAAATTGTGCATTTTTCTTCCTCTCCATGTTGCTCTATCAGTTTTTTTTAAATACATGAACCTAAATGGATGGATATATATGCATGCGTAGACATCTTTTTGATTGACAATTTCTTTTAGCAACAATATACCATTTGTAGTAGTCAGAGTTCTCCAGAGATACACAGCTAGTAAGATAGATATAGATAAATATTTACTATGAAGAATTGGTCAATGTGGAGTTCCCGTTGTGGCTCAGTGTTAATGAACCTGACTAGCATCCATGAGGATGTGGGTTCGATCCCTGGCCTCTCTCAATGGGTAAAGGATCTGGTGTTGCCATGAACTGTGGTGTTAGGTCACAGACACAGCTTGGATCTTGTGTTGCTGTGGCTGTGGTGTAGGCTGGCAGCTACAGCTCCGATTAGACCCCTAGCCTGGGAACTTTCATATGCCATGCGTGTGGCCCTAGACAAAAAAAAAAAAAAAAAAAAGTGGGTCAATGTGCTTATGGAGCCTGAGGAGTCCAGAATCTGCCACCTCTCAATAGAAAGCAGGAAAGCAGGTGGTATAATTCAGCCTGAATCCAAATGCCTGAGAAGCAGAAAAACCAATGGTGTAAATCTCAGTCCGAGAGTATGAGAATATGGGATGAGATGTCCCAGTTCAAGCAGTGAGGCAGGAAAAAAGGGAAAATTCCTCCCACCTCTGCCTTAGGTGCTATTCGGGCTCTTGATGATGTCCACCTGCACTGGGAAGGGCTATCTCCTCTCCTGAGTCCACAATTCACATGCTAATCTCATCCAGAAACACCCTCACAGAGACATCCCAAGCTAGGTTTTTTTTTTTTTTTTTTTTTTGGCTTCTAGGGCTACACTTGTGGCATACGGAGGTTCCCAGGCTTGGGAGCTGTAGCCGCTGACCTACGCCACAGCCACAGCAATGTAGGATCCAAGCCATGTCTGCAACCTACACCACAGCTCATGGCAATGCCAGATCCTTAACTCACTGAATGAGGCCAAGGATCAAACCTGCAGCCTCATGGTTTCTAGTCGGATTTGCTAACCACTGAGCCATGACGGGAACTCTCCAAGCTAATGTTTAACATGAGCACCTGTGACAGGTCAAGTGGACACATAAAATTGGCCATCATATTACCCATTTTGTTCTTTAGGAATGTTTAGTGAAAAAAAAAAAAAAAAAGAAGGTGCAGGACCTTGCATATGAAACCATTTGCATCAAAAGAAGGGATTGTATTTATAAATACACACACACACACACACACACACACACACACACTGATTCTCAGACCTCCTTGAGGGGAGAAACAGTGTTTGATAATTAGGAGAAAAAAGCAAATTGGGGTTCATTCTTTTCATATAAAGTCATAGGTGAACAAAAGGTCATAGTCTTTCCCAGTTTCTGCCAAACAGTGTAGAAGAGGAAAACAACTTTCATGAGAACTAAAAACCACTGGGAATCACTTTAACAGCTAAATGGGGAAAATATAAAAGTAAGAGAAACCATCACAGATAAAACTTAGCCTGAAGTAATGAAGCTAGATACAGCCACGATTTAGGATTTTTAGCTATAAATTAAACCCATGTCGAGTGTTGACAGGAAGAAGAATTTTTAAATACACATCAAATAAGTGGTGTCCAAATTCCCCCCAGTCTTCCCCAAGGGAGGAAGGGCTGGGATTACAATGATCACAAATGAAATCTTTTACCCAAGGCAGCTGGGGACATCAAAAGATTAAGGAAAGGAAAGGTCTGAGTAGAAGTGTCAAGGCCCAAGGTAGAAAAGTCAAGCCAGGAGGAAAGTCTGGGAAATTAGCAAAACGGAATGAGAGCGAATGGCCAAAATGAAAAGTGGAACTAAAATCAGACATACAACAAGGTGCATAGAGTCAGAGAGATGAGAAGAGATGGAACATGTTGGAAGCAAGAAGGGGAAAATGGAGCATTTCTGAGTGATTACCTAGAAAACACACTGGTCTAGCTTACAGGTGTGGGCTAAGCACAGGACCCAGGACTCAGAAATTGAGTTTGTTGGTTTTGATGCTTCAAGGATAGAATAGAATGGGTAAACATAACGTTGCACTGAGCCATATCAGATCCTAGGCTAAAGGAAACATTTTGTGTTTGTTTTTAATTAGGCATAATTTATTTACAGTGTTGTATTAATTTCTGCTGTGCAGCACAGTAACCCACCCATCATACCATCTTCCATCATGCTCTACCCCAAGAGACTGGATATAGTTCCCTGTGCTGTACAGTAGGACCCCATTGCTTACCCATTCCAAATGTAATAGCTTGCATCTACCAACCCCAAACTTCCCTTCCATCTCACTTCCTCCCCATCCTCCCATGGCAAGCCCAAGTCTGCTTTCCCTGTCCGTGATCTATTTCTTTTCTGTAGATAGATTCATCTGTGCCATATTTTAGATTCCACATATAAATGATATCATATGGTATTTGTCTTTCTCTTTGTGACTTACTTCCCTTAGTATGAGAATCTCGAGTTGTATCCATGTTGCTGCAAATGGCATGATATTGTCCTTTTTATGGCTGAGTAGTATTCCATTGTATATATGTACCACAGCTTCTTAATCCATTCATCTGTCTATGGACATTTAGGCTGTTTCCACGTCTTGGCTATTGTGAATAATGCTGCAGTGAACGTGGGCTGGCATGTATCTTTTTGAATTGCAGTTTTGTTCAGATATATGCCCAGAGGTGGTATTGTTGGATCATACGGTAGTTCTACATTTAGTTTTCTGAGGAACTTCCACAGCGTTTCCATAGTGGTTGTACCAATTTACATTACCAACAACAGTGAAGGAGGGTTCCCTTTTTTCCACATCCCCTCTAGCATTTGTTATTTGGAACATTTTTAGTTAACATTTGATGTCTTCTTCATCATGAATTTTTCTGCATTACTTTTTAATATATTGCATTAAAAATTTATATATCTTGATTACTGAGAGTTTTGGTGCTCATTTACGTTTGCCCCCAAGGTGAGTGCCTCACTTTTCTCACCCAAGTCCAGCCTGGTGAATAAACAGAAACTAGAAGAAATATTAAGTTCATTCCTTCTAATTATAGTGACTATACAAAGTAAGTGAGAAGCCATTCGTGACCATTACCAAGTGAAAACACGACACATGAAAAATACCACCCATGAAGTCTTAAACAACACTAGAGCAGTATACAACTAAGTATATGAGACTCAATTATAGAAAGGTGACCAGTTTTAGAGTTTCCCCACTCTGTGAATGAAGTGAATATTGTGTTCCGGCCTGTTTCAAAGGAGGCAACTTGAGAGACTGTACCCTGACTCCAAGAATAATATTGATCTCCTAAAACATACCTCAGATTTCTTTTTTGAAAATACTTTCAGAGTTATCAGTTTACCATACAATTATTTACACTTGGGTAGTACTTTACTTTGTAAAGCACTTTCATATATATCATCTCTCACAAAACCACTGAATTCCAAGTTTGGAGAGAACAGGGGATCCCGTGCTGTGCTGGCTTCCGCTGGTTTTGAACAGTTTCTGTTTTCTCCCTTACCTGGCATAGGAGGGGAAGTCTGGACAAAGGAACAAAGGGTGGGGGGTAACAGAGCAGAAAGAGAACCTGAGCCTTTATTCTGGGGCACCTTCACAGCTATCAAGCAAGATGGAGTTTTCCTAAATTTTCTGTATAACTAATGACTGAATGTAGAAATAAGGATGTGAGTTTTCCTGGCAATGAATTCTTTCAGGTCACTATACTAAGTGTCCAAAGAAAGTCTTCAAAAAGATCTTAAATCATAACAAATATCTTTCATTTAAAGGCAGCTTGGATGTATTTATAGTGTTCTTTTTACATTTTATTTCATTTTTTATATTTTGGCTGCATCCATGGCACGTGGAAGTTCCCAGGTCAGGGATCACACCTGCACCCCAGCAGCTACCCAAACCCCTGCAGTGACAAACACTGCATCACCAGGGAACTACCTATAGTGTGTCTTTTTTTGTGTGTCCTTTTTTTGTTTTTGTCTTTTTAGGGCTGCACCCATGGCACATGGAGGTTCCCAGGCTAGGGGTCAAATTGGAGCTGTAGTTGTTGGCCTACACCATAGCCACAGCAAAGTGGAATCTGAGCCACATCTGTGACCTACACCACAGCTCACGGCAACGCCAGATCCTTAACCCACTGAGCAAGGCCAGGGATCGAACCCTCA
>PVHT021183726.1:9258390-9288056 GCA_004024745.2 Catagonus wagneri
TTTTTTTTTTTCCGGTCTTTTTAGGGCCACACCTGTGGCATATGGCGGTTCCCAAGCTAGGGGTCCAATTGGAGCTACAGCTGTCGGTCTGTACCACAGCCACGCCAGATCCAAGCTGCGTCTGTGATCTACACCACAGCTCACGCCAGATCCTTAACCCACCGAGTGAGGCCAGGGACCAAACCTGCATCCTCATGGATAATAGTCGGGTTTGTTAACCACTGAGCCATGATGGGAACTCTGTCTTTTTTTTTTTTTTTTTTTAATTAACTTACTCCAGGGAACCAGGGAATGAATTGGGTCATAGCACTATGGACTGCCTTTTTTGTTTTTCTTTTGTCCACACTAATCCTTATTTTACGAGTGATTTGTAAAAGAGATTTTAACATTTCTAAAAGAGAAGTTTCTAACATGCTTTGAGAAATATCTCCATTATCAGAAAAATGTGAATTTGACAAAGTAAGAGAATGCCTTTCACAGAGATATTGCAGCAGCCAAGAGAATGGACTCTGGACACAGAGAGCCCGAGTTAACATCCCAGAACCCGTAACTACTACCTGTACCTCACCCAGTCCGCAGGACTGTGCCTTTCAGGGCCTTAGTTTCCTTATTTTTAAAACAAGGACAAAATCACTAACCTGATGGAGCTGTTGCATGAAAACATTAATTAATACAGGTAAAGAGTTTTCATAGCATTTGTGAAACTGGTAATTTATCATTACTGACTAGATTCTTAAATTCTGCACCCCAATTCCTGAAAGGAAATCTATCTCATTACTTTACAGTCACTTATCTGAAGTTTTGAGAAGGTTTTGGTGCTAAGTTACAAAGTTAAAATAAGTTAGTTCTATTCATGTTGGACAAAATAATTTAATAATGTCTGAGAAGAGTTAATTTTATAAACAATATTATTCTTTGAATTTCCCTTTAAATCTATTTTGTGTATATTATATTATTATAATGGTATACAAAGTTATAATAAAGATTAGATTTTGTTTGAAAATTTTAAACTGAATGAATGAGAAAAGCTTCCTCCTCTGCAATAGTCTCTGACACAGAAAGCACATGTGTGCCCACAACTACATCCATACGGCGTCTGGCTGATGAGATGTGATTAGAGAAGGCGCTGGAAGTCTGACCCTGCATCTCAAACCCATCCAAGGTCAAGTTGCATATCATCTTGTCATTTTACTTCTTGACGTAAATTTTCCTTTCCTGTTTCATTGTTAACCCATTTCCACTGCCCATTTTTCATGCTTTCACACTATACATTGTTCCGAAATAGAATGAACGCATCTGTTTGCTTGATCCAGGATAAAGAAAAGGGGTGGAAATTTTTCAAGTGAAATCCCTTTGATGAAAGAGACTCATCCTGTTTAATGTACAACAGTCTATCTGTAAACATAGCCTTATGGACCCTGTGAACTGGAAATGTTCTTTCATTCATTCATAAAACAATTTTTTATTGAGTGCCTGTACATGCAAGGCACCCATTAGCCTCAGAACAAAACAAGTCCTTCCTTTTGTTTGAACAAAAAAATGCCCTCCAATAATAAATATATAATATGTCAAGGGGTGATAAGTGCAACAAAGAAATACAAAGCAAAGTAAGTGGACTATGTTGGGGGAGGGGTATCTGAGCAAAGACTTGAAGGGCAAGTACTAAGTCCCGCACTGACCAGTGTGGCTGAAACGGAGCAAGGGTTTGGAGAGAGTGGTAGGAAGTTATATTTGCATTTATTTTTGATTCACTATCACAGCTGTTGGGTGACTGATTTCTCTAGAGCAGGCCACAAGAGCAGGTCTTGTAAGGTTCTGGTTTTTACTCCAAATGAGATGGGGAACCAGTGGTAGGAAAGAAGTAGGAAAGCCACAGGCTACATCTTTTCATTTCTAAGGATTGCTCTGGCTTTTGTGCCAAGAATAGGCTGTAGGAAGGCAAGAATAGAAGCATGAGATTGGTAAGGATAGACTTGGGGTGAATGATTTGGATAAGAATTGATGGTGGCTGGGATCAAGACGTTAATTACAGACACAGTTGGATTATGGTTACACTTGGAATTAAGTTCTTACTGTAGGTTTGGTGCCTCACTTCATCTAGTTCTTTGGTGCAATCTCTAACTTTGTGATTATCACAGCATATAGTGATTATACGTATGTCTATCAATCTCCTCCAGATAGAAGTTGTCCAAAAGTAAGGCATCCTCTTAATTCCTCTTCTAGTTCTAATTTCTAGGATACTAAAGGTGCCTCATTAATATCTGTCGAGTGACAAGTATCCATGAGTACATCCTTATAGACATGGTTAGCACAGTTTTTAAAGACAGTTTCAAAATCAGAGAAGACAACCTGAATGACAGAATTATTTAGAAAATATTTCTAGAGAAATCAATGAGTCATTGCGGTAGGAGAAGTACATGCAGATGTTTGAGTTCTTTAATTAATTAGAGCCACTTTGCACTCATAAATGTCCCCCATATGTATTTTATCTAGTTTCTTGACTACATTTTAATAAAATGGCCATTGTAATTGATTAGATATTATTATTTACATCGTTAAATAATTCAGGAAAAACAATGTTTATGTTTAGAGTATGCATATGTGCTTATCCACACGTGTTCATAAATAAAACAGAAGAAACCTGTAATAATACTACTCACTAAGGTGGTCCATTGACCAAATTACTAAAAGCGAGTTGCAAAATCCATTTTAATATATGGTAAATCAATAGCCTATACCTATATTATATAGAAGAATATTCATAAGTGTAAACCTAGCCTGGCTAGTAAATTGGAGTTTATATTCATTTTTTTCCAGTAATTTTCTAGGCAGTAGTTAAACCTAATTTGTAAAGCTATCTGTACTGACTCTTTCTCGTTACAGTAACTTTCATCATCATCATCATATATTCTTAGAACTCAAGGAATGCATGGAATATTAAGTCCAAACCCTTTACATGCAATGTGATCCCTAGAAAATACATCATTTTCAGTGAGTATACCAAGTAAAGTTTTAAAAAGGGAAGAGGAAAGAAGTATTCCATTTGGAGACCTGCTTCTACATTCACAACGTTTAAGCAATGTAGAGGACGCCGATGTTGCCACAGAATGTGGATTATATCTCTTCAGAAAAGGGTATCATTTTCTGGAAGACTGCCTTTATATGCAAATAGGGAAAGATGGATATTGGAAATGAATGTACACAAATAGGGAAATGTGGATAGTCTATGAATGAAACTTGGTTTTATGTAGTAACTTTCTATTATAAGTCACCTATTTTTCTTTGGGTATCAAAGACATTACCTAGTTGAAACAAATCTGCTCTATGTTAAATGTTAAACAATGATCTTATTATGTTCAATTTATTTTCAAAAGTCGAGAAGGGGGAAATGTAAAAACATCATGACACTGTTGCACCAGAGCCTAGGAAAGTCATAAAAAATAGGTCAGGGGGAGGGGAGGGATAAATTAGCGGGTTGGGATTGACATATACACACACTACATATGAAATAGGTAATAAGGACCTACTGTATATCACAGGGTAATCTACTCAATACTGTGTAATAACCTACATGGGAAAAGAATCTGAAAAGGAATCTATATATACATATGTACAACTGATTTACTTGGCTGTACACCTGAAACTAACACAATTTTGTAAGTAAACTATACTCCCATAAAATTTACATTAAAAAGTAGGTAATCAGGAGTTCCCTTCATGGCTCAGTGATTAATGAATCCGACTAAGAACCATGAGGTTGCGCGTTTGATCCCTGGCCTTGCTCAGTTGGTTAAGGATCTGGCGTTGCTGTGAGCTGTGGTGTAGGTTGCAGACGCGGCTCGGATCCCGCGTTGCTGTGGCTGTGGCGAAGGCCGGCAGCTACAGCTCCTGTTAGACCCCTAGCCTGGGAACCTCCGTATGCCGCAGGTGTGGCTCTACATAAAGGCAAAAAGACAAAAAAAAAAAAAAAAAAAAAAGTAGGTAATCAATTTATATGAAAGGAGGTCACAAAGTGGATATTAACTAATTAGATATGAAAGAGATACATTTTTCTATGTCACATTGTAACTGGAGCAAAAGCTGACTTATTGTGGAGTTCACAGAAAAGTTAGAAAATTATTTACAGCACTAGTCATAGGAGTTCTCTATCTAGATACTTAAATATCCCTCCCTCCCCCCCCCTCTCTCTCCCCTCTCTCTCTCGCTCTCTCTCTCTCTCTCTCTCTCACACACACACACACACACACACACACAACTTCTCAGGCTATTTAGGAGGACTTCATAACCCTTTCTGATAAGCCAAGTAGTTAGTTAAAACATTTTTGAAGATTTTGTGGCTGTCACTGCTATTGTTTTAAGCAAGTTATAGGAAACCCAGAACAATTATTTTCTGGAGTAATAACAGCCTGAAAAAACTTTAAATATAGAATTGAAGTTAGAGTGAATTATTTTCATGAAATAGTAAGTTCAACAGTAGTAGCATCAAAAATCAAGTGATAAAAAGAAATAAAAGGATTCCAAGTTGGAAAGGAAGAAATAAAACTGTCATAGTTTGCAGATGACATGAAACTGCAGACAGAAAATCCTGAACACGACACCCAAAAACTACTAGAGCTTATCAATAAATTTGGTAATGTTGCAGGATGCAAAATTAATATACGGAAATCTGTTTCATTTCTACACACTAGCAATGAACTATCAGAAAGAGAAAATCAGGAAACAATCCCGTTTACAATACCAGATCTAAATAATAAAAAAAACCTAGAAACTATAAGACACTGATGAAAGAAATTGAAGATGACACAGAGGGAAAGATATACTGTATTCATTGATGAGAAGAATTAATATTATTAAAATGACCATACTACCCAATGCAATCTATGGATTTAATGCAATCCCAATGCAAAATACCAAGGGCATTTTTTTACAAAACTAAACCAAGTAATTTTAAAATTTGTATGGAAACACAAAACAATCTTGTGAAAGAAGAACAGAGCTGGAGGAGTCAGGCTTTCCCTCTTCAGAATGTATTACAAAGCTATAATAATAAAAGAGTATGATGCACAAAACCAGATGCATAGATCAATGAGATAGGAAAGCACAGTAATTAACCCATATGGTCACTCAATCTATGACAAAGGAGGCAAGAACATACAATAGAGAAAAGAGAGTCTCTCAATAAGTAACTGGGAACACTGGACCGCACCAAGAAAATAATAAAATTAGAACATTCTCTAACATCATATACAAATATAAACTCAAAATGGATTAGAGAACAAAATTAGAATTAACATGCCATCCAGCTGAATTTAGATGTTATCCACTCCTCTTAGGAGTTGAGTTATCATTGACTGCCCGCACCCAGAGACAGTCAAATCCTATTGTTAGCATCTTCAGCCCCATACAGAACCAGGGAACTTAACTTTGGATGCTGGTTTTTTGGAATCCTGGAAACAAACCATAGTGATCTTTGTCCAAATGGGGCCATCAAACACACGATCACTTACCCCACAATGCCTTGTCATCCATCTTTCCACACTGCTTCCTTGTCTTAGGCAGAAAAAACTTGTAACACATCACTGAACGGCGGCACCCCTCATTTATATCCAAAGATGATTACATTTTGAGGAGAAAGTACTTCTCAACACCACTTAAATGCTGAACATCAACAAATCTTCTAGTTGGCATAAACTGTCTTATCCTTTCCCTTTCCATTATCCCCTCAGCCCCTATACCTCTGTCTCCTAAGGGTCCACACTTCATTTCTGCTTAAGGCTCTGCCTCACGCTCTTCCTGGGTAGAATTCCATGCATGACCACTTACATCACCCTCATTTTAGCCACTCACCCCTAGACACATTCCATACTTAGAATTTTCTCTCCTTTCTTAGGAAAACTACCTCATCCTAGGTTGCCACATAAAGTCCATGTGACTTTATAAAAACTCGCATAGGCTAATATCTTAATATGTACAAATAACATCATCAGCCCCACCCAGAAAGTGATAACTTAACACTGAGGATTATAATTACCTAGAGGAGAATCTATAAATGTTGGGAACTTTCGGGCAAATTTGCAGGAAGATCATCATTTCAGACTGTCTTTTAATGCCCTTCAATTCCTGTGTTTGCTGAGGCACTAGAAGTAACATACAATACTCAATCAAAGGCTGAAGGTCTATGGGTCACACAAACAAGTAACCAACATGTTTTGAGCTCCTCTGGTCTCACTTCCCTTTTTAGGTCTTAGTCACGGTAGTTTACAACATGGTATTTAGACAAGTGAGAGGAACTAGAATCAAGACATGCTAACAGCCTTCTCCGGTGAAGGCTTCTTGGAAAGAGAAGTGGGAAAAGCAGATGGTGAATGTCACATTGGATCAGCTGCACTGTGTGGACAACACGGAAGGGTCTCGGTAGGCCCTGTGTTGTCCACCCTGGGCATGAGGCAGTGACACATATCTGACTCAGGCTGCTCCTGTGAGGAACAACCACCAAACACTGTTACTGTTTTGATGAAAAGAGCCCTGTGGATTGTTTTTGATCTGCATATTAACAAAGACGAGAAAGACAGCCAGGTTATTTCTTAGAAGCGGCAAGAAAGACATATTAACTTGAAAATGTGTAAGCTACATCTCTGCTGGAAAACACACACACAGAGACAAAACAAAACCAAACCCCCTCCCAAACAAACGAAAAATCCTTTCATCCAGAATCCGTGGCTTGCTTTCTTTTATTCCTTGGTCTACGTGAATATGTGAAAATGCACAACATTCAGACATGCAGCCTGATCAAGTGATCATCTCTTATAATGCTCCTCTATTTAAGGCAACAAGCAGATGGAGGGCTTACGAGCAAGGCTGGTAAAAGTAAAAGCAAATGATTGTAATAGTTGTACTTTTAATAGGATTCCCCACAGTCTAAAACATTATTCCCCAAGGAACAAATTGTTCTATAAAATTGCATTACTTAGGGAAGAGACAGCCCACCTTGACTTTGCCAAGGCAACAGAAGACTCCAGCACAGCTTCTGGTGCAGGGGGCTCTCAAGTCAGAGGGGTATCCTGGGATGGAGGACACTGGGATGTCTGGCACCATGATTCCCAAAGGAAAAAACTCAGTGGCATATGGTGAAAAGCAGAAAAGACCAAGGGGTGAAAGGGAATGTGAAATATGTCTGAACTGGGCTTGAATTTATTACCTTCTAATGCTCTTTGAAAAATACAGTTTGGGAAATTCCGAGGGATTTTGCATGCAACATCACTCCTCCCTCTGCCAATTCAGACCAAAGTCTAGCTTGGAGCTCAGCAAAACATGCTTAACAAAGAGTGGAACTGTAAACAACCCAACACTAATTCATTATCATTATCCCTCTTTAAGAGAAACACAACTCCCTATAATTCTATCATGAAGATGAATACACTGCAGTGAGGGGCCTTTACGTAAATTATAATTAAAGCTAATCTCAATTAAAGTTATTACACCATTTGGGGAGAAAATAAACAACCCAAAGGGAGGGGAAACAGTGTGGTCAATAACTCACTCCAAAAATTTTTTTTTTTTTTTTTTTGCCTCCAAAGCTCACATTGAGGGAGGCATTCTTGCGCATGATACAAATGGTCCTGACATTAAGAAAAGTAAACAAGTAAGAAAAATAAAGATGGAAAAATTCTGTGGTCAGTTCACAAGTGCTTTTTTATTGTTGGAGGCAGGGTTAAAGCCTTTTATGAAGACAAGGATATATGGGCCACTAGATTGGATGTGACACTGGGCTAGTCTAGCTGCCCTTGCACAGAACTCTGGCTGCCCGTAAGATGCCAGGGACAAGCCATGTGCTGGTGCTTCCAAACAAAGAACCAGGGTGGGACTGCACACAGCTCAGTGAAAGCATCATCCCGATGCTGTTTTGTAGATCAAATAGAGGGAAGGCACTTGACTCTGGTAATTAATGGGTTTGAGAGATAAAGCCAAACATGCCATATCCTCTACTTATTAATGGTCTCAAGGATTTCCATCTCAATTTGTCTCAATAACTGATTACCAGAGGTTGCATAATCTACAGGAGGGACTCCTGCCAGCCAAGTCATTCAAGGACTGTGTTGACTCAGTAGGCCAGAGGCCATATGGACTGGAATGGAGAGAGCAGGTTCTTCTTGGGTATCTCAGGGTTTCTGAGTCCTTTAAGATGTTTTTACCCTAGCAGCTCTCTGGCAATTTGATGTCTGTAACTGGGAAGGATCTTCTTTCACATTTTGCTGTCCTCAAATTAACCTGATACTGGGAGGCCCGAGACAATGAATACCTAATCTAAATGAAAGCAAAAATAAAGGGTGGTATGTCAAGAGCAACTAGCCTTTCCACGACCTTCTACTGGTGTACCAGTACATTAAATGGAATTACAGACACCTAACCAGTATGATCATGTTTATTTTCCTTGCAACATGAGGGCTAGAATAGAGCCAAAGGTGCAAAAATACCACCTCACCAGCTAGAAGTTTCATTTCTGAGAGGGCCTGAGAAATATACCAAATTCAAAGGGTTCATACATTTTATGAAAGACCCTTGGGTCTGGGGTGTGTTTTCTACAGTCTTCACTTTCCTTTTTCATTTCCTGACCTATCACTTTATCTTTTATCACCTCACAGCCTTTAAATAAAGGGGCAGGCCAGATCCAAACACAAACATGGCCATAGACGTAGCTGGAGGGTGTGTGGTTAAAAATGCATAAATAACTCAGAGTCCTTGGTACAAGCAGAACCTGGTGTTGGAAAGATGCATGCCACTGCATAGTATTCAGGGCAAGAAAAGTGGATTTGGAAATGAACAAAACATGATAAAGTCCAGGCTTTTATAGTCAGGGATTTAGGAAAAGAAATTTACTCTAATACACGAACAAGAATATGAAGCTCTCCGTCAATGTATGACCCGGCTAAGAACTTACCTCTTCTGTTCTCTGAAAAACTACAAACAGAAGCTGAAATGCATTGCCTGGGATCAAGAGGCTAAAGGGTGATGGAGGTGGAGTGAGAGGGGACTATGCAGAATACAAGAGGTTAAGGTTTAAGAGAAATAAGCATGAGGAGCCTTCCTCTAAATTTGCTCTGACTATTTCACTAACAATAAACCCACAGCATAATGGTATCAGAAGGATCTCTACTCAATAGGCAAGCTAAAGACACTTTCTCTCACTTGACTGCAGCCACTGAGCATGCTCAGGGAGGCCCCAGGTGTGACCTCTGCTCCCCTCTGAGCAGTGGAGGGGCCAGGCAATCTATCATGGTGTTCATCCTGTCAGCCCTGGTGCTTCGCCACTGCTGTCTGTCACCCTGGTGGATGAGACCTGCTTAAGGGCAATCATGTCAATCTCTATGTGACCACTCAGTCTAAGGCAGAAGGATGATCTTGACAGGCCTGGCAAAGTCAGCAGAAGTTACTGAAAGCTGAAGTCACAGCCTTCCCACAGAGATACAATGTGGGCCATTGTTTTTTATTTAGCTTTTACTTTATTTTTGCTTTCCCTTTTTTCTTTCACTCTCACATCACTGACTAAGGCATATAGAACTTGCCTTCAGAGCTGGTCATCTCGGATAAATCTGTTGCCTTCTGAGTTTTTCCCATAGTAGACATAGTGACACTTCCCCAGGACACCTGCAAATAAAAGGAAACACATCACTACAGGTGGCACAATTAGGATAGTAGGAAAACACAGGTGCTGAAAAGTGGAAACACACCACAACCACAGGTCCGATGGGTGGCAGCAAAGAGACTAAAGCCCCAGAAGGGAAAGACCCTACCCTCTGTCCTCAGGGTTGACATTCAAATAAAATGTCACCAGAGCACAGGTCTTAGGGATAATGTTTTTCCTGCATGATTTCTCTTCCACATTTCAGAGAATGTTCTAGTTTGGCCAATTATTTCTCAAAACAAAGCACAATCCTCTCTTCTCTCCAAGTTCCCTTACTGGAGTTTCTAAAAATGGAAAATTAAGAGTTTAAAGATGGGCCCCGCCCAAACAAAAGATATGAAACAGCCTACCCAGAATGTGACTATTTTCAAAGGCTTTGTTATGAACCAATTTTGTTCACTTCCGGAGAGAACCCTCCAAATCCCAGGAGGCATAAAGTATGGATGATTAAAAAAGACTGATGGTGTTGACAAGAGGCCACACGGAAAGTTACAGGAGGCCCCACATTAAATGGCCTCTTTTTAACAGGAGACTTGAATTGAATTCTCAGGTTGGAATGCTTTTGACTTTCAACTTCAGTTTTATTTTAAATACTTTTGTGGCTCCAAATATAGCTTTGCTCTCATTCAAGGAGATTGTAGCAGGAATTAACTATAAACAACAGCCCTATAATAAGGTCAAAACATTTTCTTGAACGCCATACTCCATACTAAATACCCATAAGAAATCACCTGCCATTGTTATTTTGAAAGCTGTGTGTAGGGTTATTAAGAATAAAAATTAAGTTTTCCAAGACAACATGTGTAACTATAATTTGCTTTCTTTGTCACCTTGGGTATTTTTCTTCTAATTTTAGAAAAAGTAACTTAAAATTCAGCTTCACGCACTTGTCTTATTGCTAATGGTATCTGGATCTCTGAAGTGTGTGTAACCAGAAAAATAAAAACAAAGTCCATAAAATATAAATTCATAATCTGCAAATCTGTCCATAAAAACATCTACCTATATACATACATGATTTTCTCATTACCTTGATAGTGTGAAACCAACAACCAAAATCTAGTATTCATTTGGGATAAATTAGCATTTGAAACTCTCCAGGTTCTTGACATCAGGAGCACTACGCAGTGAATACTCTGGTGATTGTACAGGAGGTGTTTTTCCACTATAGAACTTTAGACCTTACTCTTAACCAAGGATTAAAAGTGACTCAGAAATGACTCTGTTTTAAAGAGAAGGCAGATGCTCCTTGGTTTGGATGGCTTGGGACAAAGCTGGGAACTGCTGGGGTCACAGAATCCCAGCAAGTTGGCAGTGGGGAGAGGATGACATCATTGCATGGCCTCAGAACGAACCTTGGATGTGCTCTCATCACCTCTATTTCTGTCGTGTTCTTATGAGCAAGTTCTCTGTGGACCTTTCCTCCCTATTGGCCATGCTTTCTCCTTGGCCCCCAATCCCCAAGTTCTGCTTTTTAATATTGGTCTGGTGCCTGGAAATCTTGAGCTTGGATGAAACCTCCCTGAGACCCTTCTTGGAGCCTAAATGTCCGTTTTGGCTGTTGGCGCTGAGCTGTTCCCTTCATGGTGTTGAAGGATGTCACACCTGGAGTTGTGCTAATATTGTCACCAATGTGAAGAGAGTCTGTGGGTGTGCCTGTTCGGGCTGCATTCCAGGAACAGCATCCCTATAGGCCTGGGTGGGAGTGTCTTCCAAGTTTCTAAAAATCCACAGGGGCTTCCTTCAACATCAATGATTTTCAATAAAGCCTCAAAAAGCTGGAAGGATGAGACCGAGGGATGTTAATTTCTTCCTACAGTCCCAGGACAGCGTGAATTTTTATAAAAAGAAATGTATAGGGCTGTCAGATATTATAAAGAACATAGGCTTTCTCTTGAGTAAAAGAAGGAAAGACACACACGTATATACACACACACAACCACAACCCACGAGCAGGTACAGGTACATTCGCTCTAGGAAAATCTCCAGAGCACTCGGGATTGAATTTCTTTTCTCTGACCTCTCTCCATGCAGACCTTGACCAGAACAGCAGGTGTCCTTCTAGAAACAGGCTGTATACTCCTGATCATGGGCCCTAATGTGGAGGGAGGTGAAGTGTCCTGAGCCACACTCCCCAGCCCTTCTTCCTGGCTGGCATTGATAAAAGTCCTTTGTAAGGCCTGCCCTGTTCCTTTGGGCCTGGAAGTAAGAATGTTTATAGACACCCTGGTGAGAGAGGGCTGTTTGATGAATGCAGGAGACTATGGTGAAGTGTCAGAGCCTGGAAAATGAGGCAAGGACATGAGGTATTAATATTGTCAATGATCTCTTGATGGGAAAACAGATACTGCACTCGCCCTCAGATTTAAATAGACATCAAGTGCATTAATGACAAGAGCGCCGACTTCAAACAAAGGGGCTGTGTGGTGGGGAGCAGAGCTAGTCTCTGTGCTGGCAATAACCTGATCTGAAAAGACACTGTCAGGGCTCGAGACAGGCCCAGGATTGTGTGCGGTGACAGAAAACAGAGATGCTGACAGAGATACCAGAGTCACATTATGCCAAGGATATTCTAACACTGTCTGTGGCTCTAACGAAAGCTGACATCACTGCCTCTCACTTGGGGTCTTCTTCGCCTGCTTCTGCAGAATATT
The DNA here is from genome assembly GCA_004024745.2 of Catagonus wagneri. NCBI lineage: Eukaryota > Metazoa > Chordata > Mammalia > Artiodactyla > Tayassuidae > Catagonus > Catagonus wagneri. The sequence goes on from PVHT021183726.1 coordinate 9,270,727, forward strand.
TCTCCCGTAACATCATGAGAGTTTCCGGCAGCCCTGTTCTGTCAGAGCGCTGGGGTCATGGGGCCTAAGGATAACCTCGGTCCATCTAAATTTGGAGTCGGCAGGGGGGACCACACTCATCCCCCTGTTATCTCTGCTACTCGAGGTGATCAGAGCACCAGTGTGTGAGGAGCTGTCACCTTGAATAAAATCTGGAAAGGGAAGGCACTCCAACCCCAAAGCTCCTCAGGAAGGTGCAGGGACAGCCTGGCAGCTAAAAATGAAATCCAGCTGCTGGTGCCCCCCTGGGGAGAAAGGAGGTCTGGCCAGCAATGGTTAAAATCAGCTGAAATTTTTGAACTACCTACCATTGCTGAAATTAACTGAGTGGTTGCCTCTGGTAAGATGCCTACACAAGCTCACAGCTGGAAAGGGATTAACCACCGCCCCCCCCAAATGGGATTCTGTGCTTCATCCACGCATAAATAAATAAGTACATAAATAAGTAAATAAGTAAACACAGAAGAAAAAAAAAAGCACTGTCTGACATGTGGCCATAAGACTTTCTCTATCATGAAGGGTCTTTGTAAAATAATAGGATCAGCTCTTAAATGAAGTGACATGGTGGCTGTACACTTCTCCCTCTCCCTCCTCCAACATGGTAACTGCCATAAACTGTGACAATTACAGAGGAAGCAGTTTGCTTGCAAAGAACATTGTGGTGGGGAGTGTGCTCTGAGGCTGGAATTCGGGAACCCACTGGCTGAGACTCGGTAGGTGGTGGTTTCTCTGTACATCTGCAATGCATTCACTTGTTTGTATCTCCTAGAACTCTAAAGTCTTGGGACTGGAGGGGGAAACGACACATTTAATGGCATGTGTTGTGTTTTCAATTAAAATATCTGGCTTGAGCCATAATAAGTGAAGCAGGCTTGCTAGGCATCAGGCTGACTCTGGGGGGGTTTCTTTTTTGGGGGGAGGCGCTGAAAAATGACAATGCCTTGTGCCCTGGGGAATCCCAATTTTTCTTATGTAGGCAGCTCTGCCGTCATGGTAAGCTCTGAAAACTATACTTAAGAAGAAAATAGATTGGGAATAAGGTTTTTAAAAAGAGGTCCTTTATCTTTTCAATGTTTCCCCTAGGGGAATGGGTGTCTTGATGCAGGTTAAGTTATGACCTGGGGGCTGCCGGTGGGGGGGAGGATCAGTCTCTTTTCTTGGATGCACCCTATGCAGGTGGCAGGTGCACTGCTGAGGAAGACCCTGAATGACCTAGGAAGAAAGCGTTTGGACACACATGCAGGATACAGCAAATGCCCTCAGAATCTCGGAACTCCGGGATGGCCACCCCCACCATCTATTTACTAAGGCGGGTGTGGAAAGACTTGGACTTAAACCCAGCTCTGCCCCTACCAGTCAGGTGACCACGTGCACCCACCTTCCCCTCCTGGAGCCAGTTTTCCCATTTGTAAAAGGAGGGTGAGGGGCCAGATTTCCCAGAGGTCCACTCTCGTTTTGAAATAGATGATTTAGCATTTTCGCATGCTTCCCTGATGAAGATAAGGATGCCAGGTATAACACTGCCTGATGTAGAAGGCAGATCCAATGGTCAGTGAATCAAAATTTGAATCGGACCAAAGAGCTCTTAAAAACCTACCTAACCCATATTCCCAGAATATAGAGAAGCGGAGCTCATCTAGCCCTCAAAAATCCCCAAGGAAAGAATTTTCACTTGCTTTCCTGCAAACTATATTTCATACCCAGAGCTAGAAAGTGCTTACCACTAATTAGCCTATATCCCCTGGCTTTGACATAAGCTCGAGTCTCTTATCTCCATATTCTACAGAACTAAAGGTGAAACAGCAGAGTAAGTGGTCTGCCATTCACATTTTAGTTGTGCATGAATAATAATCTCGACTCACACAAAGGCAAAAACTTATCTGATGATGGAGTGTGGGCTGGACCAATAAATTACTGTTTGTAATATAGAGGCAGTATCAATTTTATCATCACTATTAATATTCGTATTAATAATCATTGTTTTAGGTGCTATTATCATAAATGTCTGTAAGTGTAACCGTGTCATGGCAAACAGATTTTGATCTGTTGGAGATCACTAGGACCTTCCAATGTGCTACAGAACAAAGGACAGAGGGGTCCTTATGGTTTTCCTGTTCTCCAATCTATATCAGTAAAGCAGGGAACTAGCCTCTTCATGGCCTCTGAAGAGTGATGACAAGTGTTGGGAAGAGGTGGCTGGGCCCAGTGACAGAGAAGGAAAGCGTATTTGAGAATTCTTCTGGTCCATTCTCGAAGGTTCCACAGGACACTCCAAATACTCATTAGCATGTCACCTTTACAATATTCCCTCCTCTCTGATTTCTAACACCTGGTGCTTGAAACGGTACTTAGGACCAAGGAAGTATTCCATAAATACGTGTTGATTTGATACATTCATTAACACCATTAACATGATCCGTACTCAATGTACACAGAACCACACAGTTATGAATTTCAATTGTTAAACACTCACACTTTAACGTCTGTTAAGACGACACATTTGAAATGTTTTAAAAATAAGTACAGCTTAAATATTTGCCTTACTAAAGAAGAAGGCAGAGTAACAGAAGGCAACAGCCTCAAATCCTCAACACTGGTGCTGTTTTTATGCTGAACACTTTTCTCCCACAAAAACAAAGCAATCACAACGTCTGGTTTGGAAACAGAGCTGCGGACTGACACTATCATCCCGCTTTAAGAGCTGTAAACATCATACACAGGGAAGGATATTCTCCAGAAAGCACATTCCTTGGTCTTTGTTATGTGTTGGTCCTGAGGAAACTGGGAACCAGGAAGGAATAAACACCCAAGTTTTATGACCTTGAGCAGGGGCTGGAGCGGTAGTCTGAGGTCAGCCTGTGTGATGCTCTCTCAGCTCAGCTATGGACATCACACCGGCCTTAGCAGAGCCTTCAGAATTACAAGCTCCCAGCCCGGCATCCTCCTGCAGCTAAGCTACTTAAACACACAGGCAAAAGGAAAAGAAGGGAGATGTTAAAATGGTCTTAAAGGAATGGGTTGCTTGGGAGCAATTTTTTGTGGAAAGAAGACACGATTCACTCTCCACAGGGGACACATTTTTGCCTGCTTCGCAGACCCTCCAGAGCAGCCCTGGGTTGGAAATGAAACAAGGCAAGACTTTCCATCTGACCATGGAAGGGCAGGGAAGACACAGGAAGTGGGACTTCCTTCCCCAATTAGTGGAGCATGATTTCAGGCAAGTGTCTCAGTGAAAGGCTGCATCTTGGGTTGGGATAGGATGCTCTGGGCAGACAACGGTTGCTAAACCCCCCACAGGTCCATGAGGACTCCTGCTGTCTTCTCTGTGGACTCTGTGGACTTGCTAAGCACTGCAGTAACCGCCTTGAACAGTGCTGCTCCTGGGAGGTTGCCCAGTCTCTCAAACGAGCACACACTTCTGGATTCTCCTCCGTTACTGTATAAAACAAAGGATATTTTCATATTTTCATGACCCTGATGCTTTGCAGTGGTGACATGTGAAGTCTGCCATTTTGACCACCAGGATGCTTTGGCTTCAGGGCTATGAATATAACACAGAAACTAGCCTGGTACTTTTTCTTTCAGAAAGCACTATTTATTTAGAGCCAACTACATTCAGTCAATTTAATTTCTTTAATTTTTTTGCTCTGTTTAAAATTGAAGAATGGGTGACTTACAGTAGAATGTTAATTCCTTCATTTTTTAAATTCAAAGTTAGAGCCATCTTCTATTTTTAACATTTTCATTTGTATTTGATTCAATTAATTTTCAATGCGATCAACTCTTTTCCATGGAACTTCTTCCTTCAGGTTAAATTCCTCGTTCAGCTTTTGGCAAATATCAAATTTTACCAGGCATATCTCTTTAAGATCTCTAAATTTCTTTAAGTCATTTATTTCCACAAGGTTACATTTCCTTGGGTAAAGTTTTGCAGCTCTAAATTGTGACAGAAAGACCTGAGACCTCAGCTGAAGTTTAGACAACCTATTTTATTGTGCATAGCTTTAGTTCACTTCAATTTTATTTTGTTTTCATTATTTCTACAAAGGCTGATTCCTTCCTGTGAATTTGTGCTGTTTTCCAGACATCAGCAAAATATAAACCTTCGGTCACTTTTTCGTCCATAATAAATTGCATTATGTGCAGGCTTAGCTGCCGTCAGTTTTATTTCGGGTTGATGATTTCTACAAGCAATGTTTATTCTCGATTAAAGTAAATGGTAGTTTTTATTTATTTTTAGCACAAAGAGTAAGCATGCCAAACGTAAAAACTCCGGATGCCTGAGAGAATCCAAATTGTGGGGTTATGAGACACCGTTTTCTACCAAGCACCCGTCAAAAAAAACCAAAAAAACAAGAAGAAACCCGCGTACACCACCTAATCAAGGGTTAGGATGCATGCGTATCCTAAAAGAAAGCGGACACAAATGCCAGGCAACACATCTCTTGGAGAAAAGGACATTTGGCCCTGATGTTCAGCCTCCTCCAGCGAGGCCTGATGGAAGATTAAACTTTGCCTGAGAGAGAACAGAGTACACAGGCTCCTTAGACAAATGCTGGGCCTTGTCAAGTCTCACCCGCTTGTTTATAAGGAAGAAAAAAGCAGGGGAAGGAAACCAGTCAGCAGAGAAAGTATCTTGGCAAAATCTGTACTGAAGGTGAGAGGAATGCAAGGCTGAGAAGCCAGCCTCCCAGCCCCGGGGAGGCTGCACAAACGGTCATGTGAGTGGGCAGACACGCTGACAAGTGACAAGCCAGAGCCTGTGGAAAACGCACTCCGGGCTCCGGGGGCCGCTGAAATGAGGCTTGTCATTTTAGAAGAAGAGAAGGAGATATGAGAGAGAAGAGAGGAGGGAAAACAAGATGCAGAGCTAGTTTTTCCCTCACATCACCTGTTAGTGGGAAATGGGAAATGGAGGGCAAGTCCGAGAGATAATTGCACCTTTAAGCCTGTCCCTAGTAACCACCTCCACTGTCCTGCCTTGAGCCTCTTGTCTCCACGTTCCAGTCACAGATGTTATGGCCCTGCCCAGACCTGACCGGGCCATTCAATGTCCTCTCCACATCGAGGAAATATTAGGCTGACAGATTTAAAAGCTCTCTGGCAGCAGATGTTTCGATGATGTGAATCCCGGAAAGGAAACAGTCAACATGCTTTTCCTCAGATGTCAATGCTTTTGAAATTATTTGTTCTGGGGGTTGTCTGGGTAGGCAGAGATGGACAGGATGGGATCCCAGGTCTGAGAGAGGCTCCCTTTTTTGAACATCGTTAATGATTGGTTCTTACCTGGACATGTGCTATATCGCAATCAAACAGAAATGTATAGCTATCAGAGATCAAACCCCATGTTTGATAGTCCATGCCTCAACAACAGTCCCCCCTCGAAAAACAAACAAAAAAATGCCAAAACCCTCCTAAACCCCAAAACAAACCAACAACCTGCCATTGCTAAATTTTCTTAGCAATCCAGATTTGGGGTTTTCTTCTCAGCTTACATTTTTTTTGTGTGCCAGTTAAGACTGAAGCCAGAAACAGTTTTCACCCTGACTTCCTAAACAATGGTTTGCTTTCATGCTTCTATGATGCTTTATTATTTTGCTGTGCTTCCTAGTACCCTTAAGGACAGAATAGGGAACTGTTCTTTGAAAGTATTTCTTTAAATATACTGAAGAATTCTCCTGAGGTCAGAATCTCAGAATCTTCATTTTCAGTAAAGGAGGGGAAGGGGGTTCTAAGTGGCTTTAGCAAAGTGACAGTACTGGACCAGACACTGTACAAATGCAACGCTGCCTTTCTTGTCCAAATCCTTACACAGCCTTTAGGACATGAGGACATCAAAGATTAAAACCTTGACTTAGGCTGACTCCTCCCTACTTTTCCATGGGGGAAACTTGAATCTTCAAAGCCAGTTTGGTGTGTGTCCCCCTTTCCCCCACCTCCGTATTCTAAGTGGGGTTTTAATGGATTTGAGATGGGCTGGATTCCAAAGTGCTGCCGCCAAGATGGGAGGCAAATGAGTTAAGATTCTCGTGGTTCTTTCAGTGATGCTTAGTGACGGATAGCACATAAGCCAGGCTGTCAGTCAAAATGGACAGTGGTTAAGTGGTTCAGCTTCATGTTGCTTTCTCATTTTTTTGGCTGAGGAACTCAGGAGCCCTCTCTCAGACAAGACAAAGAAAAGAAAGAAGCAGGTCACCCTTTTACCACCTCCGCCATTCCCACCAGTATCTCCACATTCATCTTTTCCACCTTCCCTGTGAGGTTGGTAGTGCGGCCACTAGAGGGCAGCATGAATTTAGGAAAAAGAGCAGCTTTCTTTAAAAATAAATAAATAAATAAAATAAATGATGGCAAGGATTCAGGGAGGGCCATTAAAGCCACACTGTGCTTTTGGTCACAAATTATAGGTTCTGTGATGATCGATACGTCATGTTTGCTCAATCTGTGCTGAAGGCTTCCTGGGACTGGGGCTATCACACATCCACCCCACTTTTGGATGCCTCTGGTTTAGATTTCAGGGACCAAATTTCTCTGCCATCAATTGCTCTAATTAATCTTCCAGGCTCAGGGGTTGGGGATGTTTGCATATCACCTATATAAATATAATGAAGCCTGCAAAGATAAACAAAGATAGATTCCCGCATTTCTTAGAAAAAGATAATTTTTATTATGGATGTCCAAAAGGAAATATGCCACCCAATGCATGGAGTTACTAATCATCATTTGACAGTGAAAAAAAGTAAATATAAATATAAATATATACACACTATATATATATGTATAATTTTTCGAGGGTCAATAAAATATACAAAGTGTATCCTCCATCCATTGAAAATCAGAGCTGCCTCTCACCCATGCCATTGTCACCCCTCTAAGAGGGTCTGCCCAGACTAATCAGAAAAGAGAGGTAGAATCTACTCAAAAAAAAATAATAATAAATCCAGCAAGTGTCTGATCGTCATTTGATTCCCATCATCAGTCTCTGGCACATGGGCCAGTGATTATTTTCATGGCTGGGACAACAAATGATCACCTCCTTTAGGAGGAGAGAGGTATTCATGGGTTTCTATGGATTTCAAACATACCATCTTTTTTTTTTTTTCCTGTTTTGGCCACCTTGTGGCATATGGAGTTCTCAGGCCAGGGATCAGATCTAAGCCACAGTTGCAATGTAAGCTGCAGCCACAGCAACACCAGATCTTTAACCCATTGTGCAGGGCTGGGGATCAAACCTGTGTCCCAGCGCTCCCAAGATGCCAACGATCCCATGGTGCCACAGCTGGCACTCTCATGTCATTATTTTTGAAGTGGCAATAGAGGTAAGACCTTCTAGACAATGGTATTTTAAATTAGAATTTTTCTAGAATTAAAATAAATGAGCAGGTTTCATCAGAGAAGGGAGTAAACAGATTGGACCTACTGAACTATGGGAAAGCAGAGCCCAGGGGTGCTCTCCATGTCAGCTGAGAGCCCACTTAAGTGGTCAGGAGAGCAAATCTAAAACAGCTCTCATGCTTTCTTCCCTTAGAGTTGCCTACATAACAGTCATGGGGTTGACTTGCTACTAGGAAAATGCTGGGTTCCAGTTAATTAATTAGATTATCTCATTAACTTGCAGTTAACTAGAAACCTTTTTGAGTTTTCTTTCACACATGAAACACCACGTAGAACCAAATTCCATTCCACTATCTTACTAGGTACCTCATGGTCACCACACATGAGAATTTCTTTGAGTCTCTATAATGAGGATGATATAGTTCAGAGGTTTCGAGGGGGTGGGAAGACTTATCACTGAACATTTCTCAGGGTCTTAAGACCTCTTTTGCACACGCGCTCCAAGAAGGCAGAGATGACGGCTTTTTATCCATGCTTCATGAGGCCCTGGGGCTTACAGATACTTAATAGATGGCTTGTTGTTGTGGAACAGATGAGAGGATCTCAGGACATTTCTTCTGAACCCCAGAGTCTGCTACACATTCTTGGACGTGGACAGGTGGAGGAACTGTCTGGGGCATCCCCAGGACAGCCATGCTCCAGCTTGTCTGTACCCCCAGATCATCTGGGAGGCTTGTTAAAACATAGACTGCTGAACCTCACACCCAGAGTTTCTGGTTTAGGGAGTCAGAGTCGGGACCAAGACTTTGCATTGTTCCTGGTTCCCAGGTGACAGTGATGCTGCACGTGAGGGGACCAAACTTTAAGAAACATTGGTCTAGGACAATCTAAAAGGACCCCCTTGTACCCTTAAAAAAAAGAAAAGAAAACCATTGGCATTCGCTTTTCTTCTTGTAGCATCAAAACCACTCAAATTGGAGTTCTTATCCTGGAAACTCAGTGAAAACAAATCTGACTAGGATCCATGAGGATGCAGGTTTGATCCCTGGCCTTGCTCAGTGGGTTAAGGATTTGGCATTGCCGTGAGATGTGGTGTAGGTCGCAGACGAGGCTTGGATCTGTTATTGCTGTGGCGGTGGTGTAGTGGCTACAGTTCCAATTCAACCCCTAGCCTGGGAACCTCCATATACCACTGGGGCAGCCCTAAAAAGCAAAGCAAAGCAAAACAAACAAAAAAAAAAAACACTCAAAATCAGAGAAAAAAATCTGGTTGACTAAAAGTCCTAGCGTATTGAGTTTTAAAAAATGGAGGTTTTACTGCCTTCCTAACAGCAGTCTGAAAAAAATATCTAAAATAAATAATAATAAATAATAAAATAGAAATAATGAAAGGTTACTCCTGCACTTGAATATAAAACAGAAAACCATGAAAGTGTAAGTCATGTGAGATTATGTTAACAGAAGAAAAGAGTTTTTTGTATAAGTAGATTGGAACTGAACCTGTAAACCATAATTTATGAAGTATAGGGGGAAAAACTTGCAGAAAAAATTTCCCGTAAAGTCTTTAGCCTCCCTCTAAAATGACAGAATCTTATAAGAACAAATCCGAGCAGCGGGGGTCCTCCTGCAGAGTTTGAATGGGAATTTTGGCTTTGCTATCAAGCAGAAATTTGCTTTTGGGTTTCGGGTCTGTTTCTATTACAAAGCTCACATCAAAAGGAGGGAAAACATCCACAGTTCTGCCTGGTTCTTCGGGTTAAAATTTCTCAAGAGAGTCATTGAAAATAAAGACAAGTTGCTTTTTTTTTTTTTTTCATTCTTCAAGCTGCAAAATAGAACCTCTCAACTCTCAAATAAAATTAAGCAGACCCAGTAACAACCGGGTTTGTCATAATTCAAACTCTGCAAAGATTGAGGAAAAGACTTTCCTTCTCGGGCCCATTATTCCAGCCTCCATCTGCCCTTCATTAGAATCCAAACAACCTTCTCCTGTCCTGATATTACTATAAACTTTCCTAATTCCAGGACACTCTAAATTGCTTTCTCCAAAAAGAAAACAAAAGGAATCTACTGATATATGATCTAACAGAAAGAAGTTTGCATTCCCCAAAAAATAATAACCAAAGGTATGTCCTTGCAGAAAGCAAAGCATAATTTTTGAGCATCAGTAATTCTCACTGCAAAATGCCAAAATACTTTTGATTACTTCCTGATCTTTACCTTCTCATTCTCTAATCTGCTTTGAAAAACAAGTAAAGCATAATTTACATACACACACTACACACACTAATGCCAGTGAAAGAATATGTAAGTTAAATAAGGTAATAGAAGAAAGCAGTTTATAAGAGCATTATGAAACTCTTGTACATTTTTTTGCCCCAAATAAAGACAAAGTAAACAGTAGAAGAGCATATTATAAAGGTTTTCATTAGGGGCTGGCTCATTAAAACTTAATGAAGGCACTGGAATCTCTCCAGCAATATTAAGAGGGGTATACTTCTTGCCTATCAATGGAACAGCCCTGGTCAGAGAGACATTGCTGACAGTAGGTGGTACCAGGTGTTATCTGTCTCTGGAACATACTACTTTGACGGCTTGGAATATTACCCCTTTTATTTGGCTGGCTTGAGTTTGTTAGGATTCACCCTGTGGTGAGTTAACACACCTCCATATCAGAAAAAAAAAAAAAATTGCCCATGGGCCAGTGTGAGCCTCCCACCTAATAGAATACATCTGGCTCTGACAGTTTGATGCCCAGCTCTGAACCACATTCGGCAACACAAATTAACAGCATAGACATTGCCCACGCTGAGCAGGAAGTAATAACCTGCTACCTGCTACTTGGCCAAAATCTCATTATAAGCCATTACAGTAATTGAGGGCCAAGACTCTGTGGATATTAGACTCCCTGAGCGTCAGTCGTTAGTTCAGCAGAAGAAAGACTCTGGATGGAGGGGGAGGTGTGGCCCACGGAGTAGAAACTGGGCTTTGGACCATAGTGTGAATTCTACTTATAGGGTACATCGTCTCTCTGGGAAATCCGTAAGCTCTTTCTTTTCTGCCCTGAAGCGTACGTGACCTCTCAGCAGGGGTGGGGGCAGGTGTGCAGGATCCTAGGAAGATGATGTAACTCTTGGTAGGTCTCCAACAGGGCTATCCAATTAAAATTTGGTTTAAATGAATCTTGGGGACCGTCACAAAGGGAAGAAGAGGGCAGAAGAAATCAGAATGCCCCACGAGTCACGAGGGTAGAAGTGGGGGCGGGGAAAAGGGCAAGGGGGATGCTACCATTCTCCTTACAAGATGGGGGCTCTCTAGAATCACTGCACATTTATGAGCTTCCACTCTTCCGTAGCTGGCCAACCACCTCCTTTCCCTAGAAAGTTGCCTTCTTAGTCTCTGAGGACCTGGCAGCTATAGATGAAATGGTCTGGTTTTGGGTGAGAGACATAGGGCAGGAGACCAAGAGATCGATCTGTCATGCAGCTGATCCATCAACTTGATTTTCAGTACCGTTGAGGATGGCTCTGGACTCTAGTTACCATGACAGCTTTCAATAAATGTTTCTTGGTAGGAGTTATATACAGCCAGGGAGAGGAGTCACTAAAAATATAATAAACTCTTTCCAGAAATCCCTCCTTATCCTTCTATATACAAATCCCCCCACCCCTGCGGGCGTGCACTTGTGCACGCGTGCACACACACACACACATACACACACACACACAATCCTCCAATCATGGGAGCAAATTCCTATAAGGCTTTACTTAATGTAGAGGAAAACTCCTCAATATCATGTCTTCTCCTGAAACCACTGGAAGCCCAGTGAATAAACCTTCCTGGGTATCCTAGGTTTCCATTTTGTCCTACTCCTGGTATCCACAAAAAGTGCCTGGTCTTGGAATTCCAAAAGCATTGGCAGTAGTGGCAAAATAAGCAACATAGTAGAGGAAAGAGTGTGCCGTTGAGGGTGAAGATGTCTGTGGTAGTCAAATCCACTTTCTGAACGCTCTGAGACCATTTTCCTCTCTCAGCCATGTTCAGCCTCATTGTTGCTCTTCGCCTAGAGGGTTAAGTACAGCCTGGAGCCTAGAAAATGGCTTCCGTTGGTACAAGTGGGGCCTTCCCTTTAACCAGATCCTTCAGGAAAAAACAAATTAATCAACAGCGAGCTGAAGTGGGTTTAATGATTGCATTCTGCATACAATCAGCTTTTCCCTTTTCAAGGGCCATCAATATGTCAAGGGAAGACATATCTGAAGGATATAGCTCTTAACATCAAGGTTATCTATTCTCCACAAGGCTCCCACTCCTTGCCGAGCTGATACTCCACGCTGCCTGTGTCTAACATTTTCATCAACTCTGCAATCAATCAAGGTAATAATGTTGTGCAAAAAATCAATTAACAACGCAATTAAACTTTCCTTATTATCTCAAAGGGCTGAAATAATACCTAAAGGGAAGATAGACTCACTGAACGCAGACATCCATAATCCAATGTGAAAGTGAATTATGAGATTGGACAGATGCAGGCATGTGCTGGTGCTATTATTTTCCAGGGGTTATAGCTCATCGTGGCAGTGTATCAGTCAGCCCCAATCCCAGACCCTAAAATTCCAAATTACTTTTAAGAAATATATGATGCGCAATATCCATTTCATATCCTCTTTTAAAGATAACCCCCCTCCCCTCCCCAAAATTGAACGGCCATATTATTCAAAGACAAAATGATCTTTCAACAAGAACATAAAATATAAAAGCTATAATAACATTTACATCTGTATAGCACACATCTCTGTAAATGCAGGTCATCTATTATACATAATCTGCAGTGCCTAAGAAGCCCAGGATGTGGCACATTTCAAACCCAAATGCTTAAATGTGCCAACTCCTATGGGATGGCTGTGGCTTCCCCCAAGTGGAGGCCTCACTCTCACTGGCCTTTACACACACAGATGCGGAAGCATCAAGAACAACGGAAATACCACTCATTTAAAATAAGAATGACTACATTATTCAGCAATTACATTCAACTTGCCCTGAAACATTGTCCTTAGGAATTGCTCATTTATTGTGCATAAAGAAGAGATGACTGTTACCCTTTGGTTGCAGCCACGATGGTGAGTTGCTTGAAATTTCACCCCTGAAATGAGCTACTACAAAGTAAAGAAGAGGAAGGGGTTCCTGGACACTTATAGAGCTTATTTTATTTTATTTTTCTAAATCAACTATACTTTAATAAATTGTTTTTTTTTTTTTTTTTTTTTGCTTTTTAGGGCCGCACCTGCGGCATATTGGAGGTTCCCAGGCTAGGGGTCTATTCGGAGCTGTAGCCGCCGGCCTACATCAGAGCCACACCAGATCCAAGCTGTGTCTGTGATCTACACCACAGCTCACAGCAACGCTGGATCATTAACCCACTGAGCGATGCCAGGGATCGAACCCGCAACCTCATGGTTCCTAGTCGTATTCGTTAACCGGTGCGCTATGATGGGAACTCCAATAAGATTTTTTTTTTTTAATAAAAAAGAGGCTCTTTCATGTCCTTCCAGGTGTTTTTGTTTTGGTTTGGTTTCGGGGGGTTTGAGTCCTTTTTTTTTTTAGCTTTAATTTTTTTTTTTAATTATAGTTGCTCAAAGCTCATTTTAAACTACTTAGGACCTGGATGCCATGGTCTGGCACCAGCAACAGAAGGCCTAGACCTAGAAGGGAAAATAACAACCAGAAGAGGAAAGATCTGTCAAACAAACATCAGAGCAAAAACTAGCAAACAAAGTGCTGATTGAAGATAACATTACTTGAATATCATCTTGCCGTTCCTGTCATGCGTGGCTCAGCGGAAACAAATCTGACTAGCATCCATGAGGACATAGGTTCAATCCCTGGCCTTGCTCAGTGGGTTAAGCATCCAGCATTGCTGTGAGCTGCGGTGTAGGTCTTAGACGCAGCTCAGATCTGCCATTGCTATGACTATGGTGAAGGCCGGCGGCTCCAGCTCCAATTCGACCCCTAGCCTGGGAACCTCCATATGCCCTGGGTGCAGCACTAAAAAGAAGGAAAAAAAAGGAAATAGCCTCTTTACTCTTGGAAGTAAAAGACAGCACTTACAGAATAAATATGAACAAGTCTCAAACGTGAACTCCCCAACACAAATCATGCCCTCTGCTACCCTTTCTCTATCATGGCACCAGAGGCTGCCCTGGGTAGACTCTAAGGATCTCGCTGAGAGGAAAGCCTAGCAGAACCCTGGAAATTCACCGGAGCCAGGTGAACTGATCTAGACAAGTCCAATTCCAAATCTGGGCCTCAGTTATAAGACAGGAGCTCCCTGGGTTCCAACATGTTGCTGCAAGAGCTCTAGGTCTGGGTGAGAGCCAGCTATTTTCCCAGCAGCATGGATTTCCCCACACACCACCTGGACTTGGGCAGGTAGGGTTGTTTTAAAATATCACTGCTCAACAATGAATTCCTTTTCTGCAAGCTACTGCTCCGTAACAGGGATCTAAGCTTCTTGAGCCAACTTCCCCCCATTTTCAGTGCAGCCAGGAGGCACGACACCGACCCCGGAATAGGAAAACAAGACAGGAACACACAGACACTCCTTCTGTCATTTCTTCAGAAAAAAATAAAGAGGCAACTCACGATGTACTTTTTGGTACAGAATTTCAACAGAGGAGGTGAACAGGTTAGTGAATCCTGCCATTTCTCTCCCAACCTTAAGGAGCATAATTAGTATGTTTTCATTTTCAATGACTATATTGTGTGTGTATCTGCGGAAACTGTTCCTGCTGTGTATTTGATTCCACCGACGATGGGGTGGGTTGGATTTTAAATGATGTGTGAGCACTTCTGTTCTCTCTGTGCTCTGGTTTATGTGTTATTCATGACTTGCATTACAGACATGGCTGATACACAGATGTAAATGTTATTAAATCTTTTGTATTTTAGAGGCTTTGTGAAAGGCTTCTTTGTTTTCAAATAATTCTCTTAACCACCAAAAATAACCAGGAATACATGACAATGGCTGGGGAATTTTTTTTTTTCCAGTGAATTTTCTGATGAAGAGATTGTTCTCCCCTTCAGCTACTATTTTTTATTTTTGCATCAAAATAAAAATGTATGGATAAGTTGGCAGAAAGAAGGGTTACCTCTTTAAAGTAACAGTGAAGAACAAATGTGTGTTGTATGCACAAGTCTGTGTCATGTCTGCCTGTATATTATCTATGGGCACATGGTACTTCCATATGTGCGGGTGTATGTGTGCTCTGTGTCACGTTGTGAATTGTGCTATAGACACCACGTGAGTTGTTTCTGTGTGTGCATATCTTGTACATGAGTGTGTTATGTGTGCACATGTCATGCATTGGTGTGACTGTGTTGACACTGTTATGCCAAATCGGAACTCAAGGGTCACTCAAGTCTCTGTTACCTGCTAAATGCCTTACTGCATTTTGGTATCTCACATAGTTTTTAGTCTGCTTTCTGCTCTAGCCTCTTCACATTTCTCAGGATTGCCACAGAAATGTGGCAGAGGATAAACCTCTTCATACAGACAACACTTAATTAGTCTGTGCCTCTTCACTAGTGCACTTTGCTGATTTTAAATCTAAACAATGCTCTAAAGCTGAACAAGGCACCTCCACATGATATGACTTAAGGAGGTTAGAAAAGACAGAGATGTAGTATATTTCAGTCCTGAGATCAGCAGCCCAACTTCAAAGGGGTCTGAGAGGAGAAATGGCTCAGACTGTCTCCCCATCCTCAGGGAAGAGGGAATTCCTGATTCTCCAATTATCCTTGTGGAAAGTGTGAGAAAGGATTTAACTCTGGGAAGTGTGGTGAAGTGGAAGGCCAGGTTCTAGCTCCTGGGTTATAGCAACTGTTCTGTGCAATGTGCCCATTTCTGGGTTTCAGTTTCTTAGCATGTGGACAAAATGCTCTCTGATGGCTATTTCTGTCCCAATGAATAACATGCCTATTTTCAGAGAAGAGGATTTTCTACACTGTGTGTAGCTCATATAGTTGACACAGAAATACAGGTCTCTTTTTACATGGCCCCTTCTTCCTTTCCTTGGTTTATCCGCCCCCCCCCAACAGAATATCCATGATTGTCATATGCCCTCTTGCCTTTCTTGAGGTATTAAGTCCAGAATCAAAATATAACTGTCCTCTTTCAGACATCTGACCTTCACCTCGTTTGCACACATTTTCTAAGAAACAACTACTTCTCTGATCAACTAATTCACATTAGGATGGTAAGAGCTGACAATGAAATAGAACTTCATTACTTCAAATACAAATGTTTTAAAAGGTAGATACATTAAGAGTTCCTGTTGTGGTGCAACAGGGTTACGAATGTCTCTGCAATGTTGGGATGAAGGTTCAATCCCTGATCTGGCAGAGTGGGTTAAAGGATCCAGTGTTGCCGCAGCTGTGGTGTAGGTCACAACTACTGGTTTGTGATCCCTGGCCCAGGAATTCCATATGCCACAGGGCAGCCAAAAACTAAACTAAATTAAAATAAAATATACATTAAAACATAAACCAACTGAATGAACCTCTAATGGAATTTCAGGCAAAATAGGTTAAGTGGGTAAAACACTGTGTGCCACGCATAATCACTGAAACCCAACATAAAGAAGAAAAGGAAAGAAATGGGGTGACTATTTCTGCATTTGAGCAACTAACAGTATAGAAAGACAGATGACTTGTCACATAAAGATAACTGACATAAAATTTGCTATAATAATGTTATCTACAAAATGTTATGCAAACAAACAAAAAATGATTAGCTCTGCCTTGGGGAGTGATGAGATGAGTGAGCAGAAGGCATTAAAAAAAGGACGTTTCCTCTGTATTTCTCTTTTTAGTCATGTTAAGTCAAATACGATATCTGCTATAAGTTAAACAGTACAGAAGGTATATTTAAAAACTTAATAATTACTCCTTTCAAAATTTCCATGACTGTTTGAGAGCACGACTCCCAGGTTATACTGCTGGAGACATGCAGGTACAGAGACACAGGAGAAGGGTATTTGGCTAAGTAATAATGCAAGGAGCAGAAGTGTGCATAAACTTAGTTACGTCGGGGTAAGAAAGAAGTACTATAAGATGAAAAAATAAACATACATCTTCATATGTGTTTTTCAAAAAGAAACATAGAAAGGATAAGCCATAAACTACTGAGAGTGTATGGATGGGTAACAGTGGGGTGGGTGGTACTGGAAGGGACTGATCCTCCTCTGGAAAAATCTCTCTTTATATTCATATATTTTATGTGCTCAGGAAATAAAATGAATCAAAAAGGATGGGAAAAAAACAAACCCTGGAACTAAATACAAACAGAAAAATGAACCTCGCTGTATACCAAAATGATAACATAATGACACCAAAAAAACTGAAGCAATTTTGGAACACAGAACTTCAACTACACACCTGAGTAAGATACATTCTGAGTGCAACCACCACCACAAAAACTGCAAAGAAATCTTGAGCTTTATTGGGTAGGGTTATTGTCATTAGCGTTATTGCTGTTATTCTCAAATTATTTTGTACATATTGTAGGATAGAGAAAATGTGAAAATGTACTGAAACGGTTGGAAGTCAGCGTTTTCACTGCAAGAGAAGGGAACTCAAAGAATGAGATAAGATGTAGCGATGATCCCCAAGAGGTCCACTCACTAACCCCCAAACCTGTGTTACCTTACACAGCAAAAGAGACATGCAGAAGTGATTAAGGATACAAACCTTAGAAGAGAGGTATTCTTTATTGTTTGGGTGGGCTCAGTCTGATCATGTGAGTCCTTAAAAGGGAGACATTTTAAGGCTCTGGTCAGAGAGGGAGATGAAAGAATGAGGCAACACCACTGGCTTTGAAAGTGAAAGGAGGAAGAAGAAGGAGAAGGAGGAGGAAGAGAAAAAGAAGGAGGAGGAGGAGCGGGGGTGGGGCGAGTAGG
>PVHT021183726.1:9291489-9330797 GCA_004024745.2 Catagonus wagneri
TAACGATCCGGCGTTGCCGTGAGCTGTGGTGTAGGTTGCAGACGCGGCTCGGATCCTGCGTTGCTGTGGCTGCGGCGCAGGCCAGTGGCCACAGCTCCGATTAGACCCCTAGCCTGGGAACCTCCACATGCCGCGGGTGTGGCCATAAACCCGCGGCCATAAAATGACAAAAGGCAAAAAAAAAAAAAAAAAAAAAAAGTCTCATAAAAGTATGTGTATATACATGCAGACTCACACATATAGAGAAACAAGTGTGGCAAAATTTAGGTAAAGAACATATATATATGTATATATATGTGTATATATATGTATATATATATATTCAACATACTATTCTTTTGACTTTTCATAGGTTTGAATATGTTCACAGTAATAATTTTGGGGGAAAAGGCATTTTTTTTTTGTCTTTTTGTCTTTATGTAGAGCCGCACCCGCGGCATATGGAAGTTCCCAGGCTAGGGGTCTAACAGGAGCTGTAGCTGCTGGCCTTCGCCACAGCCACAGCAACACAGGATCCGAGCTGCGTCTGCAACCTTCATCACAGCTCACAGCAACGCCGGATCCTTAACCCACTGAGCAAGGCCAGGGATCAAACCTGTAACCTCATGGTTCTTAGTCGGATTCATTAACCACTGAGCCACAAAGGGAACTCCGGGAAAGGCTTTTTTATCTCAGCATTTACTGGCAATTGTGCAGCAATGACCCCAGTCATAACTTTCAAATCTGTGTTGACTTTCTTTTCCTGCTCTTCTCCTGATTCCATTAAGTGACCTATTTAAGCATCTAAAGCTAGCACGGATTGAGATCCTTTCAGGCCAGCGTGTTTTCCACCAGCATCATTCTGTTGTTCAAAACTAAATCACCGAGAGCAAACAATTATCAGTCTCTCCCACCCCAGTCTCATCACTCTGTGTTTTCCTCTTTGTGGACAAACACACACATACAGCCAGTCCACTTGCACAATCCATCCTTCTTTCATTTCTTCTTTCCATCTTTCCTTCACAAAAATGTATAAGGTCCATGTTTAATTTGCATGGCAACATGCCAAATAAAAGCATTTACTTCATCAGTTCCCCAGCCATGCTTCTGCCATTACACAATTATTTATTGAGATCCTATCATGGACCAGGTAGTATTCTCACAGATGGTGTTACGATGGTGGTTAAAGTCTTAGCTCATGGATACTCCAACCTAGTGGTGGAAGAATAGCAATAAGCAAGTAGACAAAGCTTAAAAATAACTACTAATTTTAGTTATTTGTTATAGATCTAACAAATACAGTAAGTCTATAATGAAGGTAGTAAAGAGTAAGAAGTAGAACTAAGAAAAAGTCAGAATGCCTTGGTGCTAGCACTAATTGTTCTATATTCCAGGCTTGTGAGTTTTAGCCGGGTGCGTGACTTATGTGAACTTCAATGTTCACATTTAGAATAGGAATAATAACCCTTGCCTATGTACTCCTCACCCCCAGCAAGGTCACTGTGAGGAACCCCAACTACTGAATTATAAGTATTATCATTGCCAAGTGATAACATATCATGGATATCGCAATGAATTATCATAATTATAAGAATGAGCCATCTTTTAACAGTCCTACTATTGTATTAGTAAGGATTTTGTAAACTGCTATAACAAACAAGCCTCACAATTTCAGGAGCCTAACACAACAGAAGTGTATGTCTTCCTTACTCAGGAAGGTTCCTGAAGGAGGCTTTCGCCATGTATGAATCTTGTGGTTCTGCCATTTCCTGCCAAGTTCTGGTACCTGTATGGATCCCGCTGGAGAAAAAGTGAAGGGGGCACAGCCATTTCTCAGAAGGCTTGGTTATGAAATGACACATCATTTTCCCTAACATTGCTTTGGCTGAAACACACTCATTTAACCACATCTAACTGCAAGAAAGACTGAAATGAAGTCTAGCTTTGTAGTCCTCAAACAAGAAGAAAACCTGTATTTAGGGAGCCAAAAGCAATCTGTTACCGTGACCAAAACGTTTTTTTCCTTCCGCATTTTCCTTAATATGAAATAATGTCATAATAATATTATTAAAGAGAACAGAAAGGGTAATTTTACAAGTGGTTAATTATTTATGGGCTGACTGTGTGCCAAGTACAATATGATATGGATGTTTTCACCTGTATGGCAAGCAGAGAACACAATAGGCATTTAGTATGTATTCATAGGTAGATGAATAAATGAATATCCACCAGATTCTAATCTCTATGAGAGCAGAAAATATGATGTGTCTAATGAGGACCTAGAACTGTGCTCAGCATATATATTGAGCAATAAGTATATGCTAAGCATTTATGTTTTGAAAGCTAAAGTTATATTTTGTTCCCCAAATTGAGTATATGCACTTATAGCATACTCTTGGAGCAAATTTTTTTTAAGACACATTTAGTCATGTTAAAATGATTCTAAGGCATCCAGGCTTTACCTAAATGTGCACGAATACTTAAATAACTGACAAATCCACAAAGCCATTATAGGTATATTTTAGTACCAAAGAGTAACAAGCAAATCAAGCAGACAGCATCTATTTTTAAAATGGACATCACAATAGGTGCCTTTAACTGAAAGTTAAAAACAAGGGAGCCCTAACTTCCAAAATGCCTCTATTAATTAAAATGAATTTGCAAGCTCCTGGATGACAGTGAAATGTTCCTAGAAGCCAATGTGGAAAGGCAACAAAAACAGTCACAACCACAATAACAACAAACATGAACTGAGGTCTTATATGGCAAAGATCTAGACACAATTAACCTAGACTTCCCTCAGGCAGAATCAGTGGCTCCTTTGTTCTTCCTATGCACTACATAATACACCACCAGTACCCATATCTCACTGCATCATAGTCCATCATTTCATTGTTATTACTCCCACTTCAATGCAATTTACTTGAACTTTGAGATACTTGGGGGTACTTTCTTATACATCTTTGAATTCATTACTCCTATCACAGGTCCTGGAATTAAAAATGTAGTTAAAATGTTTGCTGAATTAATGAATACATGAATATAGGAATGGGAGGCTTTCTCTTTAACAAAGAGTAATACTAGAGTTCCTGCTGTAATGCAGTGGGTTAAGAATATGAGTGCAGCAGCTTGGGTCACTGTGGAGGTGTGGGTTCGATCCCTGGCCCAGCACACTGGGTTAAAGAATCTGGCATTGCTGTAACTGTGACATAGGTTGCAGTTGGAACCTGCATAGGTGGCAGTGGAACTGCCATATGCCACAGATGCAACCATTAAAAAAAAAAAAAGGAGTAATAAAAATAATGCTAATTCCACAAATTTTTCTAGAAAATTGAGATGGGAACATTTTCCAACTTATTTGATTAGTTCAGCATTATACGAGAAAACAAAACTATAGAAAAATATTCCTCACAAATATGCACAGAAAAATCTATGATAAATATCTCTGTATACACACATAGTATATCATGACCAAGCACGGTTTATCTTGGAAATGCAAAGTTTGTTCAATATTCAAAAATAAATATTCATCATATCAATGACAAAAAAAATATAATCATCTCAACTGATGCAGGAAAAACTGACAAAATTCAACATTCATTTATCTCCAATGAAAAGTTTCAAAAATATAGGAATAAATGGGAAATTCCGCAGCTTCATAAGGGTCAGCTAGAAAAAACCCATAGCTAACATCATATCGAATAGGGAAAAACTGAGTGTTTTTATCCATCAGGAACAAGATGGGATATTCACTGTCACTCCTGCTATTCAATTCACATACTGATTTACCTATGCCCATGTGCTATAGATATAGTGTGATATCCAGTAATCCACTCTCAAATATTAAAGGCAATTAAAGTCCCTGACAGCTGCAGTACAGAGGACAGACTTTCTCTTATTAGAAAAGCATCAGGCAGATTTCCAAGGGAAGTACTCAGAACGTGCTAAGCAGCACTGTGTTGGGTGATATGATGAAGTGGGCCTGGTGATTTTCTTTCTAATACTAAGAGGAATGTCCTAACAAAATCATAAAAACCTGTAATAATAAATTCTTACGCCATCTAATAATTAACATAAACATGAGTTCTCAGTTCTGCGTGTTGATTTGTAGAATTGTCTTCTGCATTCAAGGCTTGTTCCTAGACATGGAGACATACTATTCCCCAGGCACATTCTGAAGAACGCTGTTAGCTGCCATAGTCCTTCTCAGCATCAGTTATTTATTTGATCCCTTTCTATGTGCAAGACACTAGACCGAGTACTCCAAAGTACACCATTTTGTATAATCCCACGGCCACCGGGTAGCTTTTATTACCCCCGGTGCCCAGAAGAAGAAAGTGAGACTTAGAGTAAATAACTTATTCAAAGAAACAAACATGTGATAGGGAAAAGCTATGGTAAGCTTCAGTGCTGCTACAAATTCAGTGCTCCTTCCATTATAATAAACACCACCTTAAGGACTGATGCACCAGAAAAGAATGCAAAGAGCAGTGTTTCTGTGCCTTTGGGTTTTTTCAAGAAACTTGCGTGTTTCATTTCATAATAATTTCAGAATTT
Organism: Catagonus wagneri; assembly: GCA_004024745.2. NCBI lineage: Eukaryota > Metazoa > Chordata > Mammalia > Artiodactyla > Tayassuidae > Catagonus > Catagonus wagneri. The sequence continues at coordinate 9,296,026 of PVHT021183726.1, forward strand.
TGCAGTTATAATGATAGCTTATCTTTTCTATGAGAATTTTCAACTGAAAGACATTTTATGGAGAAAATCCTAGCAAATTTCTTGCCCTGTCCCTTTCCCTTTTCCCCTCCTCCTCTTCACCTTCATCATCACAGCTCACTTTGTTGAAATTCCTATGTGCAGGCATTGGGATGACTATTTTACATGGGTTATCTCTTCACTTGACCCTCTAAACAACCCTATGCGATAATTGGTATTACTTTGGCTCCCCCATCTTTATTTTTTAACAGATTGCCTAAAAAATGGATCCAAACAGAGTCCAAATCTGTGAGTCCTTAAGGGAGTGTTTACGTTCTCCCTGAAGCCCACCAAACTGGCTTACAATGTAGTTCATAAAAATCCTTATCCTTGGCTTTTATTCCCTCTCACTACCTCCCTCAGTGCTCAAATATATCACAAGGTATGATGTGACTGGATGGTTCTTATACATTGCAAGAAAGGGCAGTTTTAAAAAGAGCTGAAAATGTTGCCCAAATTCAGTTACTCTGATATTCTTCCTGCATTTAAGCTAGAAATGAGTCCCCTGAGACCTTTAAATGGCACCTTCCTTCTCTTTTGTTCTGGGGATCCTGTCCATTGACAGACCTAGAACTTCCTATTGCACATCTGTTACTTGTAAGCCAAGAACAAACCTAGACGGTAAACAATATGGCATTTACTCCTCATCTTCCTGGAAACTGCTGACCTCCCCTTGGCCCGTCAGTCTTTTTACATGACCTCAAAGACATTCTTTTTGAAGAATAATGGTAGATGGAAATGATCACATTCAGAGTGGATAATCAATGAGCTCCTACTGTACAGCACAGGGAATTACATCCATTTGCTTGGGAGAGACCATAATGGAAGATAATATGAGGAAAAGAATATGTATACACAGGTATGTATGACTGTGTCACTGTGCTACATAGCAGAGACTGACTTGACACTGTAAATCAACTACACCTTAATAAAATAAATTTAATCAATAAAAAAAGAAAAATAAAGAAATTCCAGTCAACAGAAAAAAACCTACTGGCCCGAGACTTCTTACCTCTGAGAGTGCCCCAAACTACTGTACAAGGGATAGCTTCAGAAGTGAATGACCTGTTTTCCATGTGAGATTACAAACCCTCCCAGGCAACTGGCATCTTCCTAGAAATATCTGCTCAAATAGATGTAGTCTCCCTGCCAGAGAAGGTCAAGGAGAGACCAGAGCAGGATTCAGGAGCCAGAAGGAGCTCAGTTTCTGAGAAACATGGCCACATGGCTGGAAAATCAAGTTTATAGCTGGTACAGCTAAGACCAGTTACATGTAGTTTGCAGCCTACCTGCAGCAGAATCTGATTTCTGATCCTAGAGGTCTGTATTTTTAACAAGTATATTGTGATTTTTAAGTAAACTAAAGTTTGATATAATGGTATATCATACCATATATAATATTCTGGTATAATGACTCAGAAGCCAGACAACCTGGGTTTAAATATCTTTGTATTGATACCTGCACCTGATAAATGAGGATACCCATAATACCTAGTTCCTAAGATTAAATGAGATATTACATAGAAAAAGTTCCCAATGACTAGCATGGGGTGAGCACTTAGTTTCCATTAGCTACTAGTCGTATAAAAAATACATTTGCATATCAGAGCTACTCTTTCCAAAAAGACCTTCATAATTATAAAACTACATTATTTTATAACAATCTTAAAAGATAATAAAAATTTCATTCTGCCTAATTTAAAGGGGAGGAAATGAAGGCACACGCGATAGCAGAGGCTTAGAACAGGAAATGGGATTCATCTGGTATACAAACTACAACTGATGATAACGATGCACATGGTACAGTATTGAACAGGTTCCTTGAGGCCTCCTTGGTGCCACCAACACAATAGACTTTGTTAAATCAACCTGCTAATGACCAGCAGAGTTAGAATTAAATATGAAAGTAGGGGCAGCTATCTGGTATCCACATTCCTCTTTTATCTCATGCACGGACACCCTATGCTGTTCAGCAGGGCAACGTGCTCATTGACGGTGGCCATAAAATAAAAGGGGGTGTTGTAAAGGGCCTCTGGGACATCTTGTTAAAAGGGAATTGCTTTGCTTTGAGGAAAGAATATCCTTCTGAGCTTAATCTCTTCCCTTCTGCTACTTGGAATGTAGGAAAAAAGGCTGGTACTACCGGAACAATATTGGGACCAAACATCAAAACTAAGGATTGGAGCTAGTCTGTCAGAAGGAAGAACAAAAATAAAAGAACTTTGGGTTCCTGGTGGTGTCACAGCAGCAATGGTAGCCTACAACTTGTTCGTATCTTCTTCTTTTTTTTTTTTTTTTTTTTTTTTTTTTTTTTTTTGTCTTTTGTGCCTTTTAGGGCCACACCCGCGGCATATGGAGGTTTCCAGGCTAGGGGTCTAATTGGAGCTATAGCTGCTGGCCTATGCCACAGCCAGAGCAACACAGGATCCAAGCCACGTCTGCGACCCACACCACAGCTCATGGCAACGCCAGATCCTTAACCCACTGATCAAGGCCAGGAATCGGACCCTCAACCTCATGGTTTCTAGTTGGATTCATTTCCTCTGCACCACAACAGGAACTCCTGTAAGTATCTCATTAAAGCCACTATTTGGGGTGTTTATTAGTTGTCTTCGAATGCAGTTCCTAACTCATGCAAAGCATTTTTTCTGTACCATCACCACTCTTTCTTCTAATACTATTTTCTTAACGACCATATTGTTGTTTGAGGGTTTGTTTTTAAATTTTTCATATTACATCTTTTTTTGGTTAAAAAATAAAGTACAAAGAAAAATAAATAAAACCCACATCTAATTCTACTACCCAGAGCTAAATACAGTTAACATTTTGCCTTGAAAACAAACACCGTTTGTTTTGCCTTCTCGTCTTTTATCTATCCCTATGTCACAAACATGGATGTGCTCACATATATATTTTTTCATTTGCTTTATTGTATACATATTTACCTGTCATATTAAAATTATTTTAAACATCTCTTGAATGCTACATAACACTGCACTCTGTGGATGTGTCATAATTTACTTAGCATTCCTATCTAATTGGAGAGTGACTGCTTCCTATGCTTTGATGTTATAAACATTTCTACACTGAACATTTTTACCTATAAAAATGCTTTGTTTATGTTTATTTCAGAATCTTTCCTTTGGATAGATTCCTGAGTGTAATAGGTCAAAAGATCTAAGTCTCTTCTATCCTCAATGCATAGGGTCAAAATGCTTTTCTGAACATATCAGCATATATCCAATCCATTCAATAGCAGAGTATGGTTATGTGATCACTTTAGCTAGATTAATAAATGGAAAAATAATATCCCTGTGTTGTTCTCCTTTTCAAGTGTTTATTAATGAGCACTGCCCATGCTCAGTACCACTTTTGCTTCTTACTGTGTTTTATGGATCTCTGTATCTCTAACATTAATCACATGCCCCAACCCATAGGATAAACTCAACATGAAACACATGGTTATTCTGAATCATGTACCTGACATGGTCTGAGAAAAATTCTCTTTGGAATCATTACAGATTTGATTATATCTCATGGAGATTCACTATTTTTTTTTTTTTTTTGTCTTTTTGTCTTTATGTAGAGCCGCACCCGTGGCATATGGAACTTCCCAGGCTAGGGGTCTAACAGGAGCTGTAGCTGCCGGCCTTCGCTACAGCCACAGCAACGCGGGATCTGAGCCGCGTCTGCAACCTTCACCACAGCTCACAGGAACGCCGGATCCTTAACCCACTGAGCAAGGCCAGGGATCGAACCCACAACTTCATGGTTCTTAGTCAGATTCGTTAGCCACTGAGCCACGAAGGGAACTCCCGGAGATTCACTATTTGAGTACTAGCGATCCATGAATGATTACAATAATTACAACTAACACTGAGCTTTGTCTATTTATTACACACTACTATAAAAAGTTTAAGTACATTACCTCATTCAGTCCTTTCAACGACCCCGTAGGGGGACAATATTAGTCTCCCCATTTTTTGGATTTGGAAGTTGAGGCAAAGAGATGTTAAATCAATGGAAGATGGATTTAAATTTATGCAGTGTGGTTCTAAAATGAATTTTTACTTAATGTCTCCAGTGTGCCTGGAAACAAGTATTTGAGGATACAAAGTGAGAAAAAAAAAAACAGTTTCCTGGGAGTTCCTGTCATGGCTTGGTGGTTAATCAACCCAACTAGTATCCATGAGGACGCAGGTGTGATTCCTGGCCTCCCCAATTTCAGTTTGTTCATGTAAGCAAAATGAAAGACAGTGAATGTGGATAATAAGGGTGATAGGCATAACCAATGTTTACCAAGGGCCGGACACTGTTCTAAGCATTAAATCCTTTCAAAACACTCATGCTATAGATACTACTACCATTTCCATTTTATAGCTGAGGAAATTGAATCAGGGAGATTATGCAATTTGTGTTAGGTAGTAAGCGATGGAGCCAGGATTCGAATCTAGAAAGATGACAGAGCCTGCCTTCTTAACCACTTTGTATAGAATGTTCTATGGTTGAATACAAAAGAATAGAAGATGCCACCTACGTATCCGTCAAAGAAGAAGACCCGGTACATTAAGTGAATTCGCAAGACAGCACATTCACTGTCAGCTGGTGGCCCTGTCATCCTTTGTTATGAAATCAAAATGGCAGCTAAAGTGGCATGGAATTAGAGAAAAGGCCAAGAGTTTCAGACAAAGGCAGTTTCAATTCCCACCTCTACCACTTCCTAGAGTAATGGGAATAAATATTCTTCTGTAACAAGGTTCCTTGTAAAGATGTAAATTACTATGCAAAATTCCAAGTCTTTTGCGTGACACCAAAAAGTGTGATTTACCTTATGTCCCTGTCACTATGGACAGACTCTTTTTTTTTATCCTGCCTTCTTCTACTATAAAAGCATGTAAACCAAAATGCTAGGTTTTCCAGCCATCCAATGACATGGTCTGGGCAATGAGAAATAGGCATATGACTTTAGGAAGCTATCTATCCACAAATCAAAGGTGAATGCCTTACAGGAAAAGACCTTTCTTCTTTCATCCTGTCTGGAAGACCAAAACGATTTCAGGCAGAATAGTAGATGTTTTGAGATCATGAAGATGAAATTCACATGCAAAGGATAGTCACATAAACAGAAAGAGGCTGGGTACTCACTTGGCTGCTCTTTTAGTCTCTATAACAGTCCTAGATTTTCTACCTCCACCTTTACTTTTATGTAACAAGAATAAACACAAACATGTAGGTCACTGTTTGTTGGATTTGTTTGCTTACAGCTGAAGTGTTTATTTATTGATAGCCTTTCCGCACCATTTGCCAGAGCCCCTTGTGTTTCCCCAGACCATGGAAGACACATATCTATGTGTCACTACTGTCCATCACCGAACAGCCAACGTCCAATTTTCCAGAGTCAATGGCTCAAAGTTCTTCAAAGTCAGACCTCAGGATACCAGGTTCAGGTGAGAGACTGTGAATCTATTAGCAGCCAGTTGGAGGGCTGGCTGATCGTGGACAAGAATGACAAATTTGGGTTATTTAGTGAGATCTGAGTCCCCAGTGAAAACATGAGAGTCCTGTACAGCTGAGGGAGAGATAGACAGGCCAGGATCCAAATTCTGGAATTGCCATCCACGCTTTCTAGGGCTCCAACTAAGACTGTGCCTAATATTACCTGTAAAACAACTATCACAGTGCCTAGAAATCATAAAAGATGATCCTCCAAATGGCTGCAGTTATTATTTTAAAGAAACAAGAGAGGACAGTCTGAAATTCCCTTAACTGCTGTTTATTAGAAACTTCTATGGACCAGGCCTTCGGACTCTAGGAGCAAAGATGAAAACTATGTTCCTGCTTCCTTACGTTTCTTCCCTCCTCCCTCCCCACCATGGGCTGCATAGTCGAAACACAAAGTGAACAAACAGATAAATAAACCAATCCCCTAAGACAGTGAGAAGAATTAGGAAGAAACATTAAGAAGGACGCAGGGGCTTTAGGGAGGGAAGTGTGAGAGGCAGCAGGCCGGCTGGATCGGTATCATGGTGAACAGTGAGCAACACTTTGGTCTTCAGAACAAAAAGCATCTCCCCATCTGCTGAGGGGAAGATGAAGGGCCAGAGAATCCAAAATCCATTAGTTTGGTTGACTAATGTAATATTACCTAGTGCCAATTACTCCTGAATCTTAGTACCAATTAGAACACAAACTCTTATCCTTAAAATATACATATATATATATGAAAATATATATAAATATATACCGATATATATAAGTAGATATCTACATGTATGTGTATATAATGTAGCTTAGTGTATAAGAATATGCCATATGTAATATGCCAATTAATATATATATATATATATATATATATATATATTTAAAGATAGGTTTTTTGTTTGTTTGTGTTTTTTTTTTTTTGCTATTGTTTGGTTGTTTCTTTATTTTAGGGCCATATCTATGGCAAATGGAAATTCCCAGGCCAGATCCAGACTGTGTCCACAATCTACACCGCAGCTTATGGCAATGCCAGATCCTTATTCCATTGAGTGAGGCCAGGGATTTAACACACATCCTCATGGGTACTAGTTAGGTTCGTTTCCACTGAGCCACAATGGGAACTCCTAAAGACAGTTTAAAGTATGAGAAGATGCCATATATAATATGTCAAATAAAATATATACATATATATATATATATAATATATATATATATATATATATATATATATTTAAAGGTATGAATACTGGATTGTTAGATATCTTGCAGCTCCGCTTTGATAACTACTGAACTGTTTTGTTTAAAGCTCTGCCGTTAAATGTGAGGACTTTTAGAAACCCTCAGACACTAAAGAGGGCCTGAGACAATTGGTTGCAAAGGGGCCATTAAAAACATGCTCTCCACTGTCTAAAATGTTTCTAATTATTTTTTTTTAAGTGTATACGTTTTTCTAAGACCCCATGCACCACAGGGATAGCATACTTTGTTTTATTTGGGGGAAAAAAAAAGAAAATGCAAAGCTGAGCATCTATACATTTTTGTTGGTTCAGACAAAGCTATTTCTCTTTTATTTCAGCCTGTTTCTGTTCGAGTGAGATGGCACCACTACTGGCAAAGTCCTTCTCTTTTAGCCTCCCTGGCCCTACCAGACTCAGCAGTGCTACAAAATATCGACTTGAAAAGTAATTAAGATCTAAGTATTCCAAAAGAGAACACATGGTTATTTAAAGTCATTGGACACCGTTCAAAAGGAAAGATCTATGGAATACCAGGGCTGAGAGCCATCATGCTGTTTCTCCCTCACTTTTCACATTAAGAAAAAAAAAAAAAAAAAGACTAATTATAAATTTCCAGCTAATATGACCTGGTAAAGAGTTTTCAAACAAAAGCCTGTACCGGACAGCCTATCTGGCAGATCTGGGCACTTGTTTTCCCTAATAACCATTAAAGTTGTCCCTAGTAAACCATTTTACAGCAACATTAGAAATATCAGGGTTTACGTTTTCGTTAATGAATCGGTGCAGACTGTTCGCGCCGCATCACGTCTCCCAAAGACGCCTTCTCCTGGCTTTGTCTCTGCTGTGCTTTTTCCCCCCTTAACATTTCATTTCCAATGACACGTCAGCCGTCTTTCACCAACCTCAAAGGAAAGTTGAATGCGGGGCTCACAAAGTTAAGCTGACATTTGCTCCCTTCCAATAAAAAATATTTAGTCCATTAAACATAAATAGCTGTCATTATGATACATGGACTGAGTGCAAACCTCCCGGTTCCCTCTGATGTTTATTACATCCAAACAACTGCAGTGCCTGCATGTTTTCAACTTTAGTGTATTGATTAAACTTTTAAATGGCTGCCATATAACCCAGGGACAGCGGGAAGATTAATTTGCGTCAATGTTCATCTGTAATTCATTAGCCATTTATTCTTTACAACCACATGGGCTATCAAGAAAATGCAGGCCATTTTTCACTCGGCACAGGCTGAGAACAGATTCTGAAATTTGTGCTGCATACAAATAAGTTCCCGGGGCCTGGCCAGTTCAACCGCTTGGCTTTTCAAAAGTTGAAGTTGGGAAACGGCAGCGGGGATGGAACATTAAAAACCAGAAATGGGGGAAAAAAGAAAAACATACATCCTCGGGGTGCTCTCAGCTTCACAGAGTTTGTCCACTGTCTTTTCATCCATGGATTATGGTTTCTTATTGCAGTCAGATTAAAAGAACAGAAATGTGTGTCTGAGTAAAAGCCATAAATAAAATGGGCTGCTTTTTTAGCATCCCTCCCTCCCTGTTCCTTTTCCTAACATCTCCTACAATGCTGTTTCTGGCACGGAACTCCAGAGAGTGGCAGAGGAGGACAGAAGTGCATAGCCCGAGAGGAACTTGGAGCTGGGCTGTCAGGGACAGTGGCATTTGAACCAATTCTCCCTGTAACAGTGGAATCTCACCCTGCCTTGAGCTGGGAAGGTGCCCAGCTAAATAGCAGTGTGTTTCCTGAGGGAAGAAGTAAGCCATCTGGCTTCTCCATGCTCCTCCTGACCTCCTTGGCAGAACTCAAAATGCCTATTAAAGGCATAAACGGAATCCTGTGAAAGGCCCTTCGACACATGAAGCCTTGGGAGAGGAAGAAAGGAGGAGCCCACGTGTGCTCAGGTCAGGGCTGGAGGAAGACAAAGCACGCGAGGGAAATTTTTCTTCATAAGGATGAACAATTAAATCGGAGAGCTAGGTGCCCCAGTCTTACTCTGGCTAATAACTGTGATAGTGAGCAGCGAAAAATCAATGGTCAGGATGACATCTGGGGAAGAGCGCTGGCAGGTACCCATCTGCAGGACATGTGAAAGGCAACCTGCAGATGGTCAAGGCAACAGCTCTTTTCTTTGGCCCACCGTGTCCACAAAAATCAGAGGCACCAGACTCGTATAACCTTTGGGAACGAAGTCCATGAAACAACTGACACAGAAGGGCTTGGGGAGGAGGCTGTAAACGACTCATTGATAACATAACTGCTCTGGCTGCTTACCCCAATAATCAGGATAAAAGGGAACCCTCCACAAAAGCCTCCATCTGGAGCCCTTCTCGTCCCAGCCAGCACTAGGAATCCACATCACACAACTTCTTTTGAGGCCCTTTGGGGAGATGGGTGTGTGTGTGTGGGGAGGGGGGTGTCATCATGCATCACATAAATGCAGCTTGAGGAGTTTTATTTGGCCTGTGGATGTGACATGTGTCAAAGGGAATGCACATGAATTGTAGAAAAATGCACTGGATGGAGGCTCAAGGTCCTTAGATCCATTCCCTATGTATAGGATCTGTCAACTTTCTTTCTTTCCTCGTAATAAGTACCCTGGGCTTTGCATCTCACAGGAGCTCAATAAATATTTGTAGAGTGACTGATTAAGTCAGCCTAAGCATGCAGATTCATTCATTCAACTGTTTAACAAATATTTTTGTGTTGTTCATCTATCATACACCTGATACTGTTCAAGACTGAGAATAAAAGAGGGAAGAAATTTACCTGCAAACTCTCAGCAAGAGGGTAGTTTTATCACAGATGACTTTAAAGTGGAGCAAAGCTCCATTCTTGAACCCCAGGGCAGCTGGTTTAGAGGACCAGAGCCCTGTTTTTTTGCCTGATCTTTCTATGAGTAACCTTGATGATGCTGCTTGAACAGCTCATGCCTTATAAGTCAACTGAATAACAGCAAGAATAAATTAGCCTGAAATTCTAAAAAAAAAAAAAAAATTCAAAACACATGTTTCTGAAAGTTTCATATAATCTTAATTCCAAGGATACATATAACATCTCTAGGTGATGTTAGGGTAAGTGTTTGTCTTTCAAGGTAACATTTCACAAATAATGCTGTTTACTAAATGCATCTACTCCCTATGGACCTTGGGTATGAGTAACAGAAAAGAATTTTGTGAAGGTTTCAGTCAATTAAGAAGCAAATAGTGAAGGTGACTATGCCTGCTACACTTTTTTGAAGGTCAGAGAGAATTAAAAAATAGCTGTCTTCACTCTCACGGAGGACCTTACATCTCTTTGGGGAGACAACAACTCATGAAAACTAATACATGATGACACAGGATTAGGGACAAACACGTTTAACATGCTTTTTCTCTCCAGTGAAATCAAAGATGCTGGAATACCAGAACTCAAACATGAAATTGACAGCCGAAAGTCATACAATAGCATATTGGGACCCTGAAGATGCTCTTACCTTTTTTATCTTCAATTCCAGCTCCTGATACCCATTCTAAGGAGATTATTCCCCACAGAGAGGAACACTACATAAAAGGTTTTTGTTTTATTGTTTTCATAATTATAAAAAGGGCTAAAATGTTTAAACAGTATATAACAGATTAGAAATGCTATGAAAACTGAAAGAAAGTTTCATGCTGGAGGAACTAAAGTTTTGACTTAAAAATTCCTTAAAGAAACAGATCTTAATACACATAAAAGAGGAAAAATTTATCCCGCGCAAAGAATATGCTCAGCCAAGGCTGAGAATTTGAAATGTGAATGGTCTGAAGCAGGAATAATGAAGAGATTTGTCTGGTTATAATAGATGAGATGCTTTGGAGAAATAATGTCAGATAAATGACATTGGATAATTTTTTTTAAAAAACGTCAGTTATGGCAGAGCATAACCATTTCCCTTCTATCTTCCTTTTTTTCAAACCAATAGATGTATTTCTTACTTTACAGTCCTACCTTAGTCCTCTCCAAGTTTATGGGACAAATGAAATTAAAAATAATATATCAAAAGGATTGGTTAAGTTTGTAGTTTTCAACTTTAGGAAGTGACTACATTTCAAATAGTGAATAAATTAAAGGACAGTTGAGATCATTTTGAAATAGAAGATTAGGCATAATGTCAGTAATTTTTAATGAAGTGTCCAATAAAATGGAGGAAAAAAGAAAAAAAAGGAAGAATGAGATCAGTGATGAAAATTACCATCGCCTCATAAATAACAATACTACAATGATTAAACATTGAACTTTCAAAAAAAATGAAAGGGAGATTAAAAGTACAAAGTAGAAAGCAAAGACAGTTCTATTATAAAGGAATTTATACTATCACAAAGTTGACATTTTGTATCAGTGAAGAAATGAAGACATGTTTAATAAATGTTAAAGGGACAAAAAAAAAATTGCAATCTTAACCAAATAGTGAAATGTATAAAAAGTAGCTGTACCATAACAACAACAAAAAATGACTGGTGTCTCTCCAATCTCCAGGACTGTGCATAAAATCAGAGGCAGAAATAATACAGAGAAATATTGTGAGATCTGGCCATTTAACAAGTTAAAAGTCTTTCCATGGCATAACCCCATAGAAAATAAAAACCCAAACTTCAAACAAAAAGATGGCTTAGATTTATCTTTTTGCCTGTCTTAGACAGGCAAAAAGTTATTTTTTCTATATTTCTTACAAGTAAAAATGAAAATTATTAACATCACCTTAGGGAAATGGGTAAACAAAAAAGAACAACTGTTTACAATATGAAAATAAAAACAGCCACTGAACTGAACATGTTCAGTCCTCCACAAAGCATCAAATAATTAAAAAAATAGACATTCTGTAATTTTTAAAAAGTGGTAATACTCAGTGTTAGTGATGTTGGTAAAAGCTTAAATTGGTACACCTTTATGGGAAGGCTATATGTCAGTGTACATTAAGCACCTTAAAAAAGCATAAAGCAAGCCAAATCTAAATAAAAATCCTTTTCTTCCTGGCTCACCCCCAAACATATATGAATTAGTTTTTGTCTCTGAAAGACAGTCTGGGTTAGGAGGACAATTTACTTTTTATTGAATTAACCTCTAATTTTTAAAGAAAATTCTTCAACTGTTGGCCATTTTGAACAAAATATGCTTTAGTCTTTTTTTTTTTTTTGTCGTTTTGCCTTATCTAGGGCTGCGCCCGCAGCATATGGAGGTTCCCAGGCTAGGGGTCTAACAGGAGCTGTAGCTGCCGCCCTTCAGCGCAGGATCTGAGCTGCGTCTGCAACCTACACCACAGCTCACGGCAACGCCGGATCCTTAACCCACTGAGCAAGGCCAGGGATCGAACCTGCAATCTCATGGTTCCTAGTCAGATTCGTTAACCACTGAGCCATAATGGGAACTCCTGCTTTAGTCTTTTTGTACTGTTTTTGGTTGTTTTTTGTAGATACTCCTGATTTAGTTAAGAAGTTCTCTTCAATTTTTCCTAACCTTACACCTAAGGCAACTAGAAAAAAAAGAACAAACAAAACCCAAAGTTAGTAGAAGGAAAGAAATCATAAAGATAAGAGCAGAAATAAATGAGATAGAGATTAAAAAAAAAAACAATAGAAAAGATCAATGTAACAAGCTGGTTCCTTGAAAAAATAAACAAAATTGATGAACCTTTAGCCAGACTCATCAGGAAAAAAAGGAGAAGGATCAAGTCAATAAAATTAGAAAAGAAAAAGGAGAGCTAGAACTGACACAACAAAAATATGAAGAATCATAAGAGACTACTAATAGCAACTATATGCCAATAAAATGGACATCCTAGAATAAACTGAAAAATTCTTAGAAAAGTACAGTCTTCCAAGAATGAACCAGGAAGAAAAGAAAATATGAACAAACCAAATCATAAGTACTGAAACTGTTTTTAAAAATTTGCAAAAACACAAAAGACTAGGACCAGATGGCTTCACAGGCAAATTCTATCAAACACTTAGAGAGCAGTTAACCCCTATCCTTCTGAAACTATTCCAAAAAACTGCAGAAGAAGGTAAACTCCCAAGTTCATTCTATAAGGCCAGAATCACCTAGATACCCAAACTGGACAAAGATACCACAAAAAAAGAAAATTGTAGACCAATATCACTAATGAACATAGATGCAAAAATCCTCAACAAAATACTAGCAAACCAAATTCAACAATATATTAAAAGAATCATACACCATGTGCAAGTGGGATTTGCCTCAGGGATGCAAGGATTTTTTTTCAACATCTGCAAGTCAATCAGTGTGATAGATCATATTAACAAGCTGAAGAATAAAAACCATATGATTATCTCAACAGAGGCAGAAAAAGACTTTGATATGGGAGCTCCCATCATGAGTCAGTGGTTAACGAATCTGACTAAGAACCATGAGGTTGTGGGTTCGACCCCTGGCCTTGCTCAGTGGGTTAAGGATCCAGCGTTGCCGTGAGCTGTGGTGTAGGTTGCAGACACGACTCAGATACCACGTTGCTGTGGCTGTGGCGAAGGCCAGCAGCTGCAGCTCCTGTTAGACCCCAAGCCTGGGAACCTCCATATGCCATGGGTGTGGCTCTAGATAAAAAAACAGCAAAAAGACAAAAATAAAATAAAATAAAATAAGAAAAAGACTTTGATAAAATTTAACATCAATTTATGTTAAAGAAAAAAAAAATCTTCCAGAAATGAGCATAGAGGAAACATAACTCAACACAAAAACAGGCCATATTTAACAAACCCACAGGTAACATCATTCTCAATGGTGAACAGCTGAAAGAATTTCTGCTAAGATCAGGAATAAGACAAGGATGTCCACTCTCACCACTTTAATTCAACATAGTTTTGGAAGTCCTAGTCAGGGCAATTAGAGAAGAAAAATTAAAAAAAGGAATCTAAATAGGATTGGAAGAAGTAAAATTGTTGCTGTTTGCAGATAACATACTTAGAAAATCCTAAAGATGCTATCAGAAAACTACTAGAGCACATCAATGAATATGGTAAAGTTGCAGGATACAAAATTAACATATAGAAATCAGTTGCATTTCTACACACTAACAATGAACTATCAGAAAGAAAAAATTGAAGAAACAATCTCATTTACAATTACATCTAAATAATAAAATACCTAGAAACTATAGGACACTGATCAAAGAAATAGAAGACAACACAAACAGATGAAAAAGTATACTGTGTTCATGGCTTGGCAGAATTAATAATGTCAAAATGACCATACTACCCAAGGCAATCTACAGATTTCAATGAAATCCTTATTGAATTACCAAGGGCATTTTTTCCCCAAAGAAATAGAACAAAAAATAAAGTAAAATTTGTGTGAAAATACAAAAGACTCTGAATAACCAAAGCAATCCTGAGAAAGAAAAACAGAGCTGGAGGAATCAGACTCCCTGACTTCAGACTATAATACAAAGGTACCCTAATCAAAACAGTATGGTACTAGCACCAAAACAGAAATATAGATCAACAGAACAGGAGACAAATAAACTATGGTTAACTACAACAAAAGAGGCAAGAATATACAATGGAGAAAAGACAGTCTCTTCAATAGTGGTGCTGGGAAAACTGGACAGCTACATGTAAGAAATAAATAAATTAGAATACTCTCTAATACCAAAGGTAAAATCAAATTCAAAATAGATTAAAGACTGGGTCCCAGGGCAAAGACCTAAATATAATATTGGATACTATAAAATTCTTAGAGGAAAACATAGGCGGACCACTCTTTGACATAAATTGTAGTGCTATCTTTTCAGATATGCTTCCTAGTTTAAGGAAAACCCAAGCCAAAATAAACAAATGGGACCTAATTAAACTTAGAAGTTTTTTCACAGCAAAGGAAAACATAAATAAAATGAAAAGACAACTCACCAAATTGGAGAAAATATTTACAAACACAGTGACTGGGAGGGGATTTATTTCCAAAATATACAAACTCATGCAACTCAATATCAAAACCCAATCAAAAAATGGGGAGAAGATATAAATAGACAGTTCTCCAAAGAAGAGAGACAGATGGCCAAAAAAAACACACTAAAACATGCTTAACATTGCTAATTATTACAGAAATGCAAATTCAATATGCTTGAGGTACCACCTTAAACCAGCCAGAATGGCCCTCATCAAAAGTCTACAAACAATAAATGCTGGAGGAGGTGTGGAGAAAAGGGAACTCTCTTACACTGTGGGGAATGTAAGTTGTTATAACCATTATGGAAAATATTATGGAGCTTCCTCAAAAAAACCGTAAAAATAGAACTACCCTATGATCCAGCAATCCCACTCCTGGGCATTTATCCAGAGAAAACCATAATTTGAAAAGACACATGCACTCCAATATTCATTGCACCACTATTTAGAATAGCCAAGACATGAAAACAACCTAAATGTCCATTGACAGAGAAATAGATAAAGAAGACGCAGTATATGTCCAACGGACTATTACTCAGCCATAAAATAGAATGAAATAATGCCATTTGCAGCAACATGAATGGACCTAAAGATCATGCCAAGTGAAGTCAGTCAGAAACTGAAAGATAAGCATCATGTGATATTGCTTATACGTGAAATCTTTAAAAAGCATGCAAATAAACTCATTTGCATAGCAGACTCAGACTTTGAAAACAAACTTAGCCATTCCATATACCACAATGGGGACCTGCTGTATAGCAGAGGCAATTCTGTCCAATAGTCTGTGATAATCTATATAGGTAAAAAAGTCTGAAAAAAACAGGGGGTGAGTATATATTTATAATTGAACAAATTTGTTATACAGAAGAAATTATCACATTATAAGTCAACTACACTTCAACAAAATTTAAAAAGTGAAAAAATATGTTTTATTATTAAAGAAACAAAATATACAAACAACTCATGCAGTTCAATATCAAAAAAAAAAGAACAACCCAATCCAAAAATGGTCAGAAGATCTAAACAGACACTTTTCCAAAGAAGATATACAGATGGTGAAAAAGCAAAATGCAAGTCAAAATTACAGTGCGGTATCACCTCATACCAGTCATAGTGGTTATCATCAAAGCCTACAAATAATTCCTTCTCTGTGAGAGATCTTTTTGTAATAAATGGATGTTTGCTACTATTTTATGTAATTGTAAAATAGTGTATCATTTTATTCTCATCAGGAGCTGTTTTTTTTTTTTTTTTGTCTTTTTGCCTTTATGTAGAGCTGCACCCACGGCATATGGATGTTCCCAGGCTAGGGGTATAACAGGAGCTGTAGCTGCAGGCCTACACCACAGCCACAGCAACGCGGGATCCGAGCTGCGTCTGCAACCTTCACCACAGCTCATGGCAACGCTGGATCCTTAAACCACTGAGCGAGGCCAGGGATCAAACCCACAACCTCATGGTTCTTAGTCAGATTCGTTAACCACTGAGCCACGAAGGGAACTTCCATCAGGAGTTTTTAAACTCTATTTTTTTATGAGCCATGAGTTATAACTGTTGTTTTGAAAATATCCAAACTTATAAGGTTCCTTTAGTTAACTTATTAATTTCTAAATACAAATTATATTATAGCCCAACATGTCAGTGATACCTTGTTCTTGAAATTTGTTAAAGCTTGCTTTTACAGCTTAGGATGTGATCAGTTTTTCAAATGCTCCATGTGTGCTTGAAAAGAATGTCTATTCTCTAATTATGCACAGTTCTACGTATGTTCATTAAAATCACTTTGTAAACTGTAGGGATCTTCTATATCTTTGCTGTTTTTCTATTTGACCTATCACAAAATTGAGAGAAATATTTTGAAATTTTAACTATTACATAATTTTTCTATTCCTTACTTTTTCTGTAAATACTTGATTTGTGTGCTATGAAACAAACATAATACAGTGATTCTAAGATACACAAATTGGGCCCACAACTGAGGCCTATGCCACAGCCCTGGCAACACAGGATCCAAGCTGCATCTGTGACCTATGCTCAAGTTTGCAGCAACTCCGGATCCTTAACCCACTAAGTGATGCCAATGATCAAACCTTATGGAGACAATATCGGGTCCTTAGCCTGCTGAGCAACAACAGGAACTCCCTAAAATACACTTTTTTTCTACTAAACATCATTTTGAATATTCCTTCTCAGACTGTGTCCATTTTTTTTTTTCATGTATGTGCTTTCAAAGTTCTTTCATTTGACTATATGTGTGGTAAATTCTTCCCATTTTGTCCATGTCAGCATTTCTTTATTTTTCACTTATTCTTAAAATATAGTTTCCCTTCTAACAAAATTCTAGACTAATATTTATTTTTGTATCAGTTCTCTGAAAATATAATCCCTCTGCTTCTTTGGCTTCCATTTTGATACTGAGAAATCTGCCTCTTGCCTTCACTCTAATTGACCTTCCTTTGTAGGGGATTTCGTTTTTTCTCTAACTACTTATCTTCTGTCTTTGGAAATCTGCAGTTTTAATAATTTTGTTTAGATACAACTTTGAAACATTTATCTTGCTTACTCTATCATGCACTTCCTGTGTCATTTTGAAGCATTTTCAACTATCATCTCTTCAAGTACTGCCCCTCCTATTTCTTCTCTATTCTCTCTGGAACTTTGATTTGCTGAATAGAAAATCTTCTCATTCTAGCTTTCATGTCAGCTAACCTCTCAGATTTCCCACCTCCTTGTAGTTCTTCATTGCATTTGTATACTTCTTTACATCTGTTCATTACTAATGAACAGGGTTTACTAATAATACCCTCCAATGATCTAGTCAATTTAACTAAATTATTTAATATTTTTATGTTTTTAAATACATATTTTTCAAATTGGCTACTTTTCTAGTTTCTTATTTTTTTCTGTTTTATTCCATCTTATTTCTTTAATCATTTCATAAAAATTTCTTTTATATTCAGACTGTGGTAATTCTAGGATTTGATGTCTTTGGAAGTTTAATTTCTCTACTGCCTTAACGCTTCTGTGAGTTTTTGAGTGTTGGCTGATTTCTGGCTATGATCTCATACTTTTCTTTTCTCAACTTATGGAAATCTTGACCACCTAAACTGATGATGTTTTCTTGCAGAAAGGATCTTAACTAAAGATCTGAGCTCACTTGATTAAATTTCAAGGATCCAGACTTAATATAGGAATGTTTTGATTCACATCCCCTATCTTGTGGTAGGTCTAAGACTTTATCTCCATATTTCAGTGTATGTATTTAGCCAAATAGTTACTTTGCTTAGTCAGCTCAATATTTTTCTTGACTTTTCCCCCTTTCAGTGAAATTTCCTATTTGAAGTGAACTACAAATGGATGAACAATATTTATTAACTAGAAACAAGGTATCTTAAAGATGATGGTATTAAAGGGCCTAGTTTGTCATGCTTTCTAACACGCATTCATTATTTTCAATGTGGAAATAATGGCACCAGATTCAAGGTAAAATTTACCCCCAAGTAATGAGATAAAACTAACGAAGTTTTCTAAAAACATTTTTGGAGGTATACTATTTGGTCTTTTAATTTATTGTCTAGAAATTTAGCCTAAGAAGACATTTAGAGATGCTATAAACTTAAGTTCAGGTGGCCTATGAAGTTGCATGAACAAACTCTCTACATACTCTCAAATTGTGAGGTGATATTAAGTTCCCAGTTTCATAACAAAGGACAAAAAGTCCATATAAGGGAGGCAGTCACATAAAACAGTAGCAGATACAGCACATATGATTTCTTAGTTCCCAGAGCCCCCAAAGAGCTGTGGCTTACAATATATCTACTCAGCATTGTCTCAGAGCCCCTAAGGAGCATATTAGTAGCTTGGGCCATGTTCTAGCAAGGTATTGAAAAGCCCATTTTTCTATGTTCCTGCCCTTTTAATTATCAAACCCTGCATCATCGTTCCAGAAGGATGCATTACAATGATGCATAGGCTTCCATTCTGGAATGGTGGATGTAGGACTGGTTCTGGTTCTGGTTCTTGAAATAGGTAGGGGAAGTAATCAATACTTAAGTGCCCCCAAACAATACTCCATATTTCTAGCTTTCTAAAAGCTCATTTCTTCAAAGATTCCTATGAAGATGTGCGACCAGGATGGCTGCTGTGGAATTATTTACAATGGTGTAACAAAGCATCTGACTCCAGTTTTGATATTTGAAAGCTGACAGCTGGCAGGCCCCATTCCTTAAAGGTCCCATTCCTCTGATTTCCCTTTGCTCCACATCTGGGAAAGCTGATAAGAAACCCCAGGTGTTTCCTTTTCCCCTGGGCACCCATGGGAAATTTCAAATCATGCAAACCTTGGCCCACAATTAGGAACCCTCTCCCTGGAACTACTGTTAACCATAATATAAACCACAGCCACCTCACTGAAGCCAAATGGGCCAGCTCAGATGCATGTCCTGCTCTCTCTAGAAAGCCTCATGAGTTATTTCACATCCTTGGGGTTCAGGTGTGGTGTTGCCAGTCTTGACATGGGATCCAATTTGGGGGCAGGAGGTGACTGGCTCTTTCCTTTGCTGAGGAACCATAATACAACTGGCCTATGGGCAGAATGATCAGGATGACGACCACCATCACCTGAGAGACTTTCTTCTTTGATTTTGACCTGCTTCCATTCTCTGCCACCTGCTGGCTCGTGTGCATTTTTGAAGCCTGAAGGCTAGCACACATTTTGAGCTGCATTTGCTGAGTACTTCTAACCCTCTCTTATAGCTTTAAGCAAACTCAGCCAAGTTTCAACATTGGTATCTAGGGATGGGAATAGAGATGGGACTCTTCTTAAAGTAGCCTTAGGTCATGTGCCTCAACCCAGACCTATCTTTGTACCTCAGATTAAATTTGTATCTCCATTCCAGCATGAGTTACAACTCATGCTCTGTTCAGGGAAAACATTTTTACCTGGAGACCACTGACTCTGTCTTTCACTCAGGTGTAGACCCTGTTGTATAATCAGGGGAAAGACTAACACTGATACTGCATGCAGAATACAGGCCCACTGGGTGATGCTCCTATAAAGAACAGTCACTTCAGCATGGTGTGCTGAGATCTACACTCCTAGAGAGAGACCACTCATTAGGTCCCTACAAAGCTTTAAATACCTCTACTGCTGCCCATGCCTCTGTCACCAAAACCAAACCTGATCCTCAGAGTTACAGGTAAAGAACATTCATGCATCATGTAGTGCAGATGCTTATAAATAATAGCCTTGGATGCTTTATCCCTACAACTTTTCAAGGACCAGAGGACATTATCGCCCTACCAGGCAACTGTAAAACTGACAAAAATATTATGTTCTATCACATTGAGCAATGTGGCTTAATTACATGCCAAAGGGTTAATTCAATCCCTACTTAAGCCAGTGTCCCTACATCCAATAAAACAACAACTACCCCGGGGGAAGTTCCTAACCCTGATGATATTGAACTGGCATCCTCTGAAGGGAGACAACTTACATAAATCTGAGCAGGGTTGAGAACACTCCTGAAAGCACATCCACAAATCACCAAAAGAAAAAGTGAGGAGTGGGAAAACATTGAAATGCAAATCAATATTTTAACCCAATTAGAAATTTAAAACTTATTCAACAAACAAACAATAGAAAAGTAAAAAGGTTTTGCACAGCAAAGGAAACCATAAATAAAACAAAAAGACAACCTACTGACTGGGAGAAAACAGTTTCAAATGATGCAACTGACAAGGGCTTAATCTCTAAAATATACGAACATCTTTTACAACTCAACATTAAAAACACCAACAATCCAATTGATAAATGGACAAAAGACCTGAATAGACATTTCTCCAAAGAAGATATACAGATGGCTAACAGAGAAATGAAAATCATAACTACTATGAGATACCACCTCACACCAGTCAGAATGGCCATCAAATAAGTCCACAAATAACAAATGCTGGAGAGGGTGTGGAGAAAAGGGAACCTTCATACACTGCTGGTGGGAATGTAAATTGTTACAACCACTATGGAAAACAGTATGGGGGCATCTCAGAAAACTAAATACAGAACTACAATATGAGCCAGCAATCCCACTCTTGGGTGTATATCCAGACAAAACTTTCCTTGAAAAAGACATATGCACTTGGAGATGGGATTAAGATGGTGGAATAGAAGGACTAGAGCTCAACTTCTCCCATAAAAACAACAAAATTACAACCAAATGCCCAGCAACCTTCAACCAAATAAACTGGAAATTTTCAAAAGTATATCCTACTCCAGAAGATGAAAAGGAGGCCACATCAAGAGGTAGGAGAGGTGATTATATGATTTAAGCAACCCCCTACCTCCCAGGTGGGAAGCCCCACAGACTTGAAAGTAACTGTATCACAGAGACTCACCTACAGGAGTGAGAGTTCTGAGCCCCATGTCAAATCCCCAGGCCTGGGGATCTGGCACTGGGAGAAAGAGACCCCGGAGCACCTGGCATTGAAGGCAAGTGGGGCTTGTGCACAGGAGCTCCATGGGACTGGGGGAAACAGAAACCCCATTCTTGAAAGGCACACACAGACTTTCATGTGCACTGGGTTGCAGGGCAAAGCAAAGGCTCTGTACAATTTGGGTCAGACCTGACTTCAGTTCTTGGAGGATCTCCTGAGAAAACAGGGGGTCACTGTGGCTTGTTGTGGGGGAAGGGCATTGGAGGCATCCTCTTGGGAATACTCATCAAATGTGTTTCTCTGGAGGTGGCCATTTTGGCAAAATCTGGCCCTACCCATTGGCACTGAGAAGCCCAGGCTAAACAATAATCCAGGTGGGATCACAGAGGTATCCATTAGCAAACAGGCTAAAGACCCCTCAGGCACACAATTGCCTCTAATCTTGCCCAGAGACAAAGCCCCACTCACCAGAGGGATAGGAATCAGCCCCACCTACCAGTGTAGGAAGCCTATGGCAAGCCCCCATGCCAACTTCAGCCATAAGGGAGGCAGGCACCAGAAGTAAGAGATGCTACAACTCTGTTGTCTGACAAAAGGACAACACACAAAAAACCTATAAAAATGAAAAGACACAGAACTATAACTCAGATAAGGGAGAAAGAAACCCCCCCAAAACAGCTAAGTAATCAGGAGATTATCAGCTTACAGGAAAAAGACTTTAGACTGTTGATGCTAAAGCTGATGTGAGACATTGGAAATAAACTGGAGGAAAAGATTGATAATTTACAGGAAACACTGAGCAAAGAAATACAAAATAGAAAACTTAAGCAAGCAGAGTTGCAAAATACAATAATTGAAATAAAAAATTCATTAGAAGCAGCCAACAGCAGAATATAGGAGGCAGAAGAATGAATAAGTGAGGTGGAAGACAGACTAGTGGAAATCACTGACCTGGAACAGAAAAGAGAAAAAAGATTGAAAAGAAATGAAGAGAGTCTCAGAGAACTTTGCGATAAGGTTAAATGCACAATAATCATGTTATAGGGGTGCCAGAGGGAAAAGAGAGAGAAAAAGGGACAGAAAACATATTTGAAGAGATAATAGCCTAAAACTTCCCTAACATGGGAAAGGAACCCCTCATCAAATACAGGAAGTGTAATGAGTACCAAATAAAACAAACCAAAGGAGGAACACCCTGAGACACATATTAATCAAACTGACCAAAAATAAAGACAAAGAGAAAATACTGAAAGCAGCTAGGGAAAAGAAACAAATAACATACAAGGGAACCCCATTAAGATTATCAGCAGTTTTTTCAGCAGAAACTGTAGGGCAGAAGGGAGTGGCATGATACACTTAACGTAATGAAAGGAAAAACCTTCAACCAAGTTTACTTTATCCAGCAAGGCTTTCATTTGGACTTGAAGGAAAAATCAAAAGTTTTACAGGTAAGCAAAAGCCAAGAGAATTCAGCGACACTAAACCAGCTTTACAACAAATACTAAAGGAACTTCTCTAGGCAGAAAAGAAAAGGCCACAAGCAGAAACAAAAATACTACAAATGACAAGGCTCACCAGTAAAGTTACATATACAGTAAAGATATGAAATCCATGCACAGCTATGCTACCAAAATCAGAAATTGTGAGAAGAGGAGGGTACAAATGCAGGACACTGGAAATGCACTTGCAGTGAAGAAACCAACAACTTATAAGAAATTATATATATATATATATATATATATATATATATATATATATATATACACTCCTATATCAAAACTTGGGGTAACTTCAAACTAAAAATCTACAATTAATACACAAACAAATAAGAGAAATCAACTCAAATACAATAGTAAAGATAGTCATCACACCATAGAGGAGACAAAAAGAGAAGAAGGGAAGAAAAAAGAGCAAAAAAAATTCCAAAACAGTTAATAAAATGGCAATAAGAACGTACATATCAATAATTACCTTAAATGTTATTGGACTAAATACCCCAACCAAAAGACATAGACTGGCTGAATGGATGCAAAAACAAGATCCACGTATACGATGTCTTCAAGAGACCCACTTCACTTCTAGGGACATATACAAATTGAAAGTGAGAGGATGGAAGAAAATATTCCATGCAAACAGGAATCAGAAGAAAGCTGGAGTAGCAATATTCATATAAGACAAAATGGACCTTAAAATGAAGAATATTTAAGAGACAAGTAAGGACACTACATAATGATCAAAGGATCAATTCATGAAGAAGATAAAACAATTTTAAATATCTATGCATGCAACATAGGATCACCACAATATAAGGCAACTGCTAACAACCTTAAAAGGAGAAATAACACAGTAATAGTGGGGGACTTTAACACCCCACTTACAGCAATAAATAGATCATCCAGAGAGAAAATCAATAAGGAAACACAGGCCCTGAATGAAGCATTAGACCAGATGGACTTAATAGATATTTACAGGACATTCTATCCAAAAGCAACAGAATACACATTCTTCTCAAGTGCTTTACAGGTAAGCAAAAGCTTTACAGGTAAGCAAAAGCCACAGAACATTCTCTAAGACTGATCACATCCTGGGCTACAAATCAAGCCTTGGTAACTTTAAGAAAATTGAAATCATATCAAGAATCTTTTTCGACCAGAACGCTATATGAATAGAAATCAACAAAAAGAAAAAAACTGCAAAATACACAAACACATGGAGATGGAACAGCATGCTACTAAACAACCAATGGGTCACTGAAGAAATAAAAGAGGAAATTAAAAAAATACCTAGAAGCAAATGACAACAAAGTTATGACACTCCAAAACCTATGGGATGCAGCAAAAGCACTTCTAAGAGGCAAATTTATAGCAATACAAGCTTACCTCTGGAAACAAGAAAAAGCTCAAATAAACAACCTAACTTTACATCCAAAGCAGCTAGAGAGGGAAGAACAGACAAGACCTAAAGTTAGTAGAAGAAAAGAAATCACAAAGATCGGAGCAGAAATCAGCAAAATAAAAATGAAAAAAAAATGTAGAAAAGATAATGAAACGAAAAGCTGGTTCTTTGAAAAGATCAACAAAATTGATAAATCCTTAGTCAGACTTATCAAGAAAAAAAGAGAGGACTCAAATCAATAAAATTAAAAATGAAAAAGGAGAAGTTAGCAATGGACATCACAGAAATACAAAGGATCATAAGAAACTACTATATGCAAATATACACCAATAAAATAGAAAACCTAGAAGAAATGGACAAATTCTTAGAAAAGAATAATCTTCCAAGACTAAACCAAGATGAAATAGAAAAGATGAATGGACCAGTCAGAAGTTCTAAAATTTAAACTGTGATTAAAAACTTCAAACAAACAAAGGTCCAGGACCAGAAGGCTTCACAGGTGAATTCTATCAAACATTTAGAGAAGAGCTAACACCTATCCTTCTGAAACTATTCCAAAAAGTCGCAGAGGAAGGGACACTCTCAAACTCATTCTATGAGGCAACCATCACCCTGATACGAAAACCCAACAGAGATACCACCAAAAAAGAAAATTATAGGCCAATTTTACTGTAGATATAGATGTAAAAATCAACAAAATACTAGAAAACCAAATCCAATAGTACATTAAAAGGACTGTATATCATGATCAAGTGGGATTTATCCCAGGGATGCAAGGATTCTTCACTATCTGCAAATCAATCACTGTGACACACTACATTAAAAACTGAAGTATAAAAACCATATGATCCTCTATATAGATGCAGAAAAAGCCTTTGACAAAATCCAACACCGATTTCTGATAAAAACTCTTCAGAAAGTGGGCATAGAGGGAACCTACCTCACATAATAAAGGCCATATATGACAAACCCGGAGCTAACATCATTCTCAATGGTGAAAAGCTAAAAGAATTCCCATTGAGATCAGGAACAAGACACGGATGTCCACTCTCGCCACTACTATTCATCATAGTTTTGGAAATCCTAGCCACAGCAATCAGAGAAGTAAAAGAAAGAAAAGGGATCCAAATTGGAAAGGAAGAATAAAACTATCATTACTTGCAGATGACATGATACTATACCTCCAGAATCCTAAAGACTCTACCAGAAAACTGTTAGAGCTCATCATGAATTTGGCAAAGTCACAGGGTACAAAATTAATAGACAGAAATTGACTGCATTTCTATATACTAACAATGAAAGATCAGAAAGAGAAATTAGGGAAGTAGTCCCATTTACCATCACATCAAAAAGAATAAAATACTTAGGAATAAACCTACCTAAAGAGACAAAAGACCTGTACTCTGAAAACTATAAAGTGCTGATGAAAGAAATCAAGGAGGACACAAACAGATGGAAAGACATACCATGCTCTTGGATTGGAAGAGTCAATAGTATCAAAATGACTATACTACCCAAGGCAATCTACAGATTCAATGCAATCCCTATCAAATTATCAAGGACATTTTTCACAGAACTAGAACAAAATATTTTAAAGTTTGTTTGGAAGTACAAAAGACTCAGAATAGTCAAAGACATCCTGAGAAAGAAAAATGGAACTGGAGGAATCAGGCTCCCTGACTTCAGACGAGACTACAAAGCTACAGTTATCAAAACTGTATGGTATTGGCACAAAGACAAATATAGATCAGTGGAACAGGATAGAAAGACCAGAATTAAATCCATGCGCCTACAGTTAACTAATCTATGACAAAGGAGGCAAGAATATACAATGGAGAAAAGATAGCCTGCTCAATAAGTGGTGCTGGGAAAACTGGAGAGTCACACGTAAAAGAATGAAATTAGAACACTTCCTAACACCATACACAAAAGTAAACTCAAAATGGATTAAAGACCTAGATATAAGACCAGATACTATGAAACTCTTAGAGGAAAACATAGGCCATTCTCCAACATAAACGACAGCAACATCTTCTGAGATCCACCTCTTAGAGTAATGACAATTAAAACAAAACAACCCAAATGGGACTTAAAAGTTTCTGCACAGTGAAGGAAACACCAAACAAAATGAAAAGACAACCCAGAGAATGGTAGAAAATATTTGCAAATGAATCAACTGACAAGGGATTAATCTCCAAACACCTCCTACAACTCAATACTAAAAAAAAAAAAAGAAAAAGAAAAAAAGAAAGAAAGAAAAACCCATCAAAAAATGGGCAGAAGATCTAAACAGACACTTTTCCAAAGAAGACATTCAGATGGCCAAAAGACACATTAAAAAAATGTTCAACATCGCTAATTATTAGAGAAATGTAAATCAAAACAACTATGAGGTACCACCTTACACTTGCCAGAATGGCCATCATCAAAAAGTCTACAAACAATAAGTGCTAGAGAGGGTGTGGAGAAAAAGGAACACTATTATACTGTTTGTAGGAATGTAAATTGGTGCAACCACTGTGGAAAACAGTATGGAAATTCCTCAGAAAACTAAAAATAGAATTACCATTTGGTCCAGCAATCCCACTCCTGGGCATCTATCCAGAGAAAACCATGACTTCAAAAGACACATGTACTCCAGTGTTCACTGCAGCACTCTATACAATAGCCAAGACATGGAAATAACCTAAATGTCCATCAACAGAGGCATGGATGAAGAAATTGTGGCACATATACACAGTGGAATGTTACTCAGCCATTGAAAGGAAAGAAAGAATGGCATTTATAGCAACATGGATGGATCTAGAAATTATCATGCTAAATGACATCAGACAATGAGACACCAACATCAAATGCTATCACTTGCATGTGAAATTAAAATTACATAATGAACTTCTTTGCATACAGATACTGACTCACATACTTTGAAAAATTCATGCTTTCCAAATGAGACAGGTTGGGGGGTGGGGGCATGCACTGAAGCTTTGGGATGGAAATAAAATCTGGTTGTGATAATTGTTGTACACCTATAAATGTAATAAAATTCATTAAGTAATTAAAAAAGAAAAGACATATGCACTCATATGTTCATTGCAGCACCTTTCACAATAGCCAAGACATGGAAACAATCTAAATGCCCGACAGATGAATGGATTAAGAAGATGTGTTATATATACACAATAGAATACTACTCAGCCATTAAAAAGAACAAAATAATGCCATTTACAGCAACATGGATGGAACTAGAGTTCCATACTGGGTGAAGAGTTCATACTGGGTGAATTAAGTCAGAAAAAGACAAATGCCATATGATATCACTTATATCTGGAATCTAATATACAGCACAAATGAAACTTTCCACAGAAAAGAAACTCATGGACATGGAGAACAGACTTGTGGTGCCCAAGGGGGAGGTGGAGCGAGTAGGATGGACTGGGAATCTGGGGTTAATAGATGAAAATATTGCCTTTGCAATGAATAAGAAATGAGATTCTGCTATATAGCACTGGGAACTAATCTAGTCACTTATGATGGATTACGATGGAGGATTATGTGAGAAAAAGACTGGGTCACTTTGCTGTATAGCAGAAAATTGACAGAACACTGTAAACCAACTATAATGGAAAAAATAAAAATCTTTTAAATAAAAGAAAAGTAAAAATGGTGTGAGTTGGCTTTTGTATCTTTAAGACACAGGTTCTAAAACAACTCTAATCTCTGCTGAGGTGCACAAATTGGCAAACCTTCTTGGCCCCAACTAACACTGTCTGAATTCCCCATGATCTTACTGACCACTGTGACCAATGAGAAATAAACTGAAATAAAGCTATATCTTTGATACTTGAACTCAACTTGACAAAATGGGACCTCATGGACCCAAGATGGGAACATCCCCTCTGGTTAAAAATATGTAATATGGCCTAATACAGACATTTTTTTGTCTTTTTGTCTTTTTAGGGCTGCACCAGTGGCATATGGAGGTTCCCAGGCTAGGGGTCCAATCAAGCTATAGCCTCCAGCCTCCACCAGAGCCACAGCAATGCAGGATCTGAGCTGCATCTGCGACCTACAACACAGCTTGTGGCAACACTGTATCCTTAACCCAGGGAGCAAGGCCAGGGACTGAATCTGCATCTTTATGGATGCTAGTCCGGTTGGCTAACCACTGAGCCATGATGGGAACCCCCTAACCTAGATTTTTAAAAGGCCTGCAGAAATTAAGACCCATGTACATGATGTACTTAAAAGAGGAGGTTATTGTTTTTACTATCCTCCCATTTAATAGTGATATTGAACATCATTTTTTATTTTGTCACTAGCACTTATGGTGTCATAGCTAAGAAGAATTTCCTTAACCCAAGGCCATGAGAACCTTACTCCTCTGTTTTCTTCCAAGAGTTGTATATTACTAGCTCTTCTGCTTTAGTCTACAAGTTATGCTGGGTTAATTTTTGTGTGTGGTGTAAGGAAGAGGTCCAACTTTATTCTTTTGTGTGTTGATATTCTGTTGTCCCAGCACCACTGGTTGAAGTGACTATTCTTTTTTCATTGAAATGTTTTGATATTGTGGTAGAAAATAAATTGACCTTAAATACAAGAGTTTATTTCTGGATTTCCAGATCTAGCACATTGATCTCTAGGTTCATCCTTTTGTCAGTACCATATTTTCTTCACGGCTAGTTTTACAATAAGTTTTGAAACTGGGAAGTTTGAATGTTCCAATTTTGTCTTATTTTTCAAGTGTATATTCTATTCAAGATTCCTTGCATTTCCATATAAATTTTAAGATCAGCTTGCCAATTTCCACAAAAAAAATACATCTGGAGTTTTCGTAAAGATTGTATTGAATCTGTACATCAAGTAGGGGAAAACTGTTGTTTTAAAAACATTGTCTTACAATCCTTTAACATAGTATGTTTTCCTGTTCACATAGGTCTTCTTTAATATGCAATGTTTTGAGTTTTTTAAGTATGTTTTATTTTTCTTTTGTAAAATTTATTCTTAGGTAATTTATACTTTTATCTACTATAGTGAATGGAATTATTTTCTTAATTCCATTTTTGGATTGTTCATAGCATATGTATAGAAATACATGTGATAATACATGTTTATTTTGTGATTGATCTGTACCTGGCAATCTTGCTAACATATTTATTAGTTCTCATAGATTTTGGTTGATTCCTTGGGATTTTCCAGTGTGTAAGATCATCTTATTTCGTCACTGGATGGCTGAAAGCTTTCAGGCCTCATCCCTTCCCATTTCCTTTTGCCCCATAAATGGGAAAGCCAATAAGAATCTCAGGTACTCCTTCCCTTGGCTTTGGAAGTTCAGATCCCACAAACCCTAGTCTGAACATGAGAACCTTTGTGCCAGCCTACCCCTAACCACAATATAAGCCAAAGCCACTTGCCCCTTCCCCAGTCAGGCCCAGTAGACCAAGTAGACCTGGGGTACTCCTGCTCCTATGGCCAGAAAGCCACAGGATATAAGTAATGAATGTTTCCAGACTCTCTTGGTTGCATGTGTGGCAACATTAGTCTTGACATGTGAACCAAATGAAGGGAGAGTGAAATATTGATACCACCCACTGTAGGGCAACCACAAGACAAAGGCAAAAATAGGAACAACTCAAACATCCTACAACAGAGACAAGGTCAAATATAGCTATTACAAATTATACATATGAAAACATAAATAGTTTAATAGACTATAATATAGTAATATGTTTATTATATAATATTGTGAGAAAAATGACTACAAAAATCAATATGCAACAAAATCTCAATTTTCATCTTGAATATATGCACACAAATACATATTCAGAAGAAGGAATGAAACAGGTTAAAAGTACTTATCACTGGATGATGGATCACAAATTTATTGTAATCCTTATAATTTCATGTATTTTTCAAAGTTTGTAGGAAGTTTTCTCATTTTATTATTAACGAGAACAAATAAGAGCTAAAAATCCTATCAAGGAGCCATAGCTCTAATTTAAAAACACAGAGTTGGGTCCTTTGTGGCTTGATTTGGCTGGAGTATAGATTCCTAAGAATTTTTCTGAGACACCTGTCTTTTGTTAGCTTAAGTGGACCCTCATCTATTTAACTATAATTTCCATTTGTGCTGAATTATTCATCCAATAAAAATAAGCACTGGAAGAAGTTTCCTTCTGGAAAGCATGTGGTTAGTATAACCTTTGTAAAATAAACAGATTCAAGGGAAAAAAGGAAGAAGGAAGGCAGGTAGGAAAGAGTATCTTGCAAAAGTTTTTGATTAGCTTTGATATTTACAGATTCTTTTTAACATTTCTTCTCTTGGTCCCCACACATTATTCTTCAGCTGTAAGTCTGGGCCCCCTTCATTATCCATTGCTAACCCTACTCAGGGCTTTCTAATTCTGCTGTCTGTTTCCCAGGTCTCCCAAGAAGGCTGCTGCCAGAGGTACACATAAAATGTAGATCACTTCTATTTTATACCCCTGATGACATTTCAAATTTTCTTTTTTAAAAATTTTTTGTTAAAGTATAGTTGATTCACAACATTGTGCCAATTTCTACTGTACAACCAAGTGACTCAGTCATATATATATACACACACACATATATATACACACAACATATATATACCTATATATGTATGTATGTATGTATATTCTATTTTATATTTTCCATCACTGTCTATCCCAGAAGACTGGATATAGTTCCCTGTGCTAAACAGTAGGACCTCATTGCTTATCCATTCTAAATGTAATAATTTGTATCTACTAACCCCAAAGTCCCAGTCCACCACTCCGTTCCAACCCCTTTCAAATTTTCAAGGCATAACAAACTCTTCGTAAAGTGACTTTTGCTTTATTTTCAAACACTTCCTCACCTTGAACTTAGTTCTTCCACTATATCAAATGATCTGCTTTCACAGCCCTGTGATCTCTGTCTAGAATGTTTTTCTTCTTTTCATCCTCCTCATCTTTCTGATCAAGTGTTTCTTCTACAATCTTTCTGGATTTCTCTCCATCCAAGCAGCATCTTTAATTGCCCCCTATGTGTGCTTATTGTACATTAAACAACCTTTGTGGTGGCACTTACCACGCTACACCAAAGTAACTTGTGTGGCAGAATAATATTTTTGAGATGTATCTTTGGATCACTTGGCCATTGATTTTTCATGCTATCTTCTCTAGATTACTGGTTTTAACCCCACTTGTCTGACTCCTGTGATCTCTGTGAAGTTGTCTCACTGTATACTGCTGGGAGGGCAAGTTAGCAAGGTGGGTGGGGGTTCTGGGTTCTTCTCTTTTGTGCTTTACGAAAAGCAGTTGATTTCTTTCTACTTTACAACTTAGTTTTCAAAGAAGGACTACATCAGAAGACAGAGGTCAATAGCTTAAAAAATAAAAACTTTAATTTTCAAGCCTAACATGAAGAAGACTGGACGGATATGTAGGCTGTGAAAGGGCAGATCAAGTAGGACACAGTGACAGGACCTTTCTCACAGATGGGAGAGAGGCTGAAGCTCTTGCTAGTGGGTAATCCCATCTGTGGTCACAGATGCTGGGAGAGCTCACCTCAACAATGATCACGACTCATCCATGTGTGCAGCAGAATTTTAGAGCCAGAAGAAATTTTAAGATTATCTAATCTCTCTTCCTTACTATACAAGTGAAGAATAAACCCCTAGAGAAATTAAGTGGTTTTCTTAGGTTACCTGGCCATATCACCACCTCATGGCAGTGCTGGGATTAAAATTTGGTTCTTCTGGACTTTCTGTTTCCTTCCCACCACATTTACTCAATCTACATGTAAGATGGGTCTTTTCTGCCCTTCTCTGGAAATGGTCATTACCAACTCATTACTGCCCCTTTTTCTGCTGATAGGAAAGAAAAGCCTCCTGAAAAAAATATGCACCATGCTTGTGTCTGAAACTTTAAACACTGGGTGATTTGAGACACTCAGCTACTTTTGCAGCCTGTTTGGAGCATGCTGGTTTTCAACCTCAGCTCAGAGCTCTCTTTTCCATCCACATTTAGCAGCACAGGCACTTAGCTAGGGGTCTTGAGTTTGAGATAGTCTCAGACTGAACCCATGCCCAACCCCTCACCTCAACACACACACACACACACACACACACACTTTCAATACCACTTATCTTGTCTTAAGCTTGTCTGTCTGGACCAGCAGTGGCCTGGTTGCTATGCCTGCCACAGGGTCCAGGAATGAGGTAGCCTGTGGAATTCTGCCTTCACAAAGGCAGCCTCAATGTTTTCTAGTCAGATTGCCACTCTCAGATCTCTCACATGCAGAGACCCTGCAAACTATCATTCCATGCCAGCAAGGGAAGAATACACTGATTCTCACCTACCCAAATGGATCAAAGCTAGAATTTTATAGGGATTGCATTTATCATCCCATAACATATTTTGACAAATTAGGATCCTCCATGTCCTTCCCTTGTTAGTCTGCACACCCAGCCATTCGCATTGCTTCCAAGTCCCCATTTCAGCATCATTTAAAGAAATGCTGGAAAATGGTAAAAAACTAAGTTTCCAGGATGCTTTAACTATGGCTTAGTGTTATCTGCCTCTTTTTGGTAGAGACTCATCTGCTCTCTCAACCCTTCACCACTCATGTCCAGGACAGCAAATATGCTTCATTTGACTGGGAATAGCTGCCTATGTCCTGTCATGGAAAGAATTTGGGGGTCTGGTTTGGGCTACCAGGAGAAGTGACATATTAGTGATGTACCATGGCCTGTGATATGTGAAAATAATTGGCAATATTCCCACATTTTTTTTTGTCTCCGATTTATGTGGAACATGAGACTATAGCTAAAGGTGGAAATGAGGGGAGGCCACACTCATTTTTGAGCCTTAAGGAAATCTTCCACTATCCCCTGGAGATAAGACTGGCTTGGCAGCCCAACCCATGCCTTCCCTTGTTCTGATACCTTGTTGCCTCTCTCCTCACACACTGAACAACACCATTCTCTTTTGTAATATAACAGTAGTTTATAACAAGACCTGGGAAGCTCTTAGACTCTGGAAAAGATAGAAGCCACTTAAAAATACACATTGCTCCTGAAGACAAGCTTTTGAAGGAAACATTTCAAAAGGCTTACTGTCATTGGTTCATAATTGGCATATCAAAATTGATTATGAGGCAAAACAAGGGCTTTTGAACTGATATAGATGGAATAAAGACAGACTCATGGGCATTGGCCAGACCCATGACTTGATTGCCAAGTAGTTCTGAGTCATAGAAAGTTAGGGTAGAAGTTTCTCCCTTTCCTCCATAACCGAGATCAAACCCATCACGAACCCAGCCAATCTCATCTATCCCAGTGTTTCTCAAAGTGTGGTTCCTAGACTGTAACATCAACCTGACCTGGGAACTTCTAAGAAATTCAAATTCTCAAAACCTACTTATTCGCATATTTACTCTCATACTTAATCTATTCACACTTTACTCATACTTACTCTACTTACTCTCATACTTACTGAATTAGAATGTCTGGAATTGGGGCTCAGCAATCTGTTTTTCAGACAACCACCCAAGTGAGTCTAGTGCATAACAAAGTTTGAGAACCGACATGTTACAGAGCTGCCTATAGAATTTTCTGCAATGGTGGAAACCACATCCTATGTTTGTATGGTACAAACATAGCCACTAGCTACATGAGGCTACTGAGCACTTGAAATGTGCGACTAATGAACTGCATTTTTAATTTCATTTAATCTTAATGAATTTATATCTAAATAAGCATATGTGGCAAATGGCCACCATACAGTACAGCATAATTCTAGGATGGTAATATTTACATATTTGAGGTTCTGAGAACTTTTTGAGAATCTTATGAAAACTATAAATCCTATCTATAGGAAAAATGTGTATGTTCAAAAAATGCCTATAAACAAAATTTGGTAAATAATTTATCGAGGTTCAAGGAAGTTGTAAAGCATCCAAAAGACTCTATTAAGTATCCATCCTCAAAACCTCCTGCAGAATTTACAACTTTTGGGTTGTTGTTAAACTGTTAAAATAAAGCATTTCTGTGTATATAATGTGAACCTTATTTTTAGACCAATGAAAACACAGGTTTGTGGATATTGAGATCCAAGACGTGTATTCAAAAATATTTCACCAATTTTCTGGACTCAGAAATAGCTATGAAGCAGAACATTAGGAAACCTGGCAAATAAAATAGAATTCTTATTAGGCCTAAGATCATTTGTCCCTATCATACTATACTTCTCAATTGCTGACAATGATATAT
This sequence comes from Catagonus wagneri, assembly GCA_004024745.2. Lineage (NCBI taxonomy): Eukaryota > Metazoa > Chordata > Mammalia > Artiodactyla > Tayassuidae > Catagonus > Catagonus wagneri. The sequence continues at coordinate 9,330,333 of PVHT021183726.1, forward strand.
GTTGCAAAACTGATCAGGCCAATAGGATAGAAGACCTATATAGTATAGTACAGAGGTGCCCACATTTCTTGGATATCTGATAGGATGGAGGCCACTTTCCCATGGAAGACTGTTCTCTTGTAGAAGGAATGATTTGCATGTGGAAAGCAAATTTCATCCCTGATCTCTGAAATAATTTCTCATGTAAAAATATGTGGTTCTGAACCATACTCTGTGTGTTCAGCTTTCTTATTCTTTTATGACCATTTAAATCCCATCATCTCTGTTTTAAGTCTTTAAACCATTTAGAGTTTATTTTTGTGCATGGTGTGAGAGTGTGCTCCAGTTTCATTGATTTACATGCAGCTGTCCAAGTTTCCCAGCAAAGCTTACTGAAAATACTTTCTTTTTCCCATTTGAAGTTCTTGCCACCTTTGTCAAAGATCAATTGGGCGTAGGTGTCTGGGTTTATTTCTGGGGTCTCTA
>PVHT021183726.1:9331797-9357083 GCA_004024745.2 Catagonus wagneri
AAAAAAAAACAAAAAACAAAATTCTGCATTACTTTAATCAGATAGATTCTAGTCAATTGTTTAAGTCAAGCACTGATCAAGGGAAGGAACAAAATCTCTACTTTTTATTTTAACACTTTCGTGAGTAATTGACTTCTCCGGTGCAGTTGGAAAATTTGATAAAGAAATCTGTAAACCAGCTATAATGCAAATAAACAAACAAACAAACAAATAAATCAATAAAACATATTAAAAGCAAAAAAATAAATAAAAAAATAAATCCCATCATCTCTGAAGCCTCAGCGAAAATACCCCCTCCTCTATCCAATACCGAGCTTTCCATTTTCCAAAATATTAGGCTATGCATCCAAAAAAAGTACATCATCTGTAACAGTCACCTGAAATTTTGTGTATTGTACTTTCAACTTCACAATTACAAGTTTCTATAAGAAAGGGACCATACTTTTATGACTTTTTTTAACTTGCCTGTTTTCTACCTCAGTGATGAGAGCAAAGTAGGTGTATATACATACTAATTGAGTGGATAACTTCAGATTTAACCAGTATTTGAACATTCACAATGTAACATAGACTGTTCTAGACATGATCACCCGTGTCCTTACATTCAGTTACCACCACAACCCTTAGAGGCAAATATCATTAGCTTCATTTTGAAGATAAAGATAAGGAAGCTCAAAGATATTGGACAAATTTTCTAATACCAGTGTGAAATTAAATTTAAGTAGAGGCATTTGAGTGAAGACATCTGGGTTCAAATAGCAACTCTACCACCTATAGCTATGTGGCACAGGGTATGCTACTTATGTGAAACCTCAGGTCTTTCAAAAATAGGACTGATAATTACCTCACTCACAGGAAAAAAAGTAAAATAATAGTAGTGCTCAGAGTAGTGTCCATATCATGGCATCTAAATATCTTCATCTAGTAAAAGTTATCAGGTATCCACAGAGAAATGGCTGACTCCACGGTTAGGATAAGAAAAGTATAAGATAAGCTTGTAACAAAAACAAATAGATAAGGAACAATACAATAATGGGAGTATGTTAAAAAAAATACAAGGTCAAATGGAAAGGTCTCCAAACGGGAAAATCTTAGGCAATTCAACTGACAAAATAAATAATGATAGTAATGAATTATAACCCATAGGCTCCATGAGACCATAATGACATAGATGGGATATAGGTAGATAGGTAGACAGAGAGATACAAGAGCATGGTATACTTTTCCTTACAGTAGAATTTTAAGTAATAAATGTGGAAGGGATGATGAAAGTAGAAAAACTTCCACTATTTTGCAAACACCCCAGTAATAACCATTATAGGGAAATACCACCAAAGGATGCTAAGATCGGTGAATGAGACTATGATGAGAAACAGACCACTTTTATGTCCTCATGATAATTACTAAATACAAAAGCAAAATCACAACTTTATAGTGTGGAGCCGCATAGACGGGTGTCACCTAAACCGAGTTATCCAAGTTAGCATCACCAAAAATGGGAGAAATTAATACCGTATGCCTCCTAATATAATGCAATGAGAAGGACCCAACACACTATTATTGTCAAGTAAGTATTATCTTAATTTACTCATGAAAAAAATATCCAAAAAGTCCAAATTGAGAGATAGTCCCTAAAATAAATAGGCAGTACTCTTAGAAATATGTCTTGAAAAACAAAGAAAGAATGAGGAACTGTTTCAGGTTAACAGAGATAAGGAGACATGACAACTAAAAGCAATGTGTGATCCTGGGTTAAGTCCTATGCCAGAAAAATAATATTGATGCAACAATGGGAGAGATCTGAGTAAGGTCTTTAGATGAATTAATAGTATTATAGCAACGTTTAATAACTGTACTGTGGTTATATAAGATATTAACATCTGGGGACTCAGGGGATTCTTGTGACTCATTGGTCAAGTTTTGTGAGTTTGAAATTGATTCTAAACGAAAGATTTCTGAAAATGTCTACTGCACCATATCTAACAAATCTCTAACAAGGTGAACTCCAAAAGTCTATCAACTAATGGATGGATGAACAAAATGTAGTATATCCGTGCAATAGAATATTATAAACTCGAAAAAGAGTTGAAATGCTGATGCACACAGCCATATAGATGAACCTTGAAAACATCACACCAATTGAAAGAAGCCAGTTGCCAAAAACCGCATTATGATTTCATTCCTATGAAATATCCAGCACTGAAAACTCGACAGAGTCAGAAAGAAGATTTCTGATTAACTAGGGGTTGGAGGGTATAAGTGAATGGAGAGTGATTTCAAATGAATAGGGGGCTTCTTTCTGAGGGAATGAAATGTTCCAGAATGATATAATGGTGGCAATTGTATAACTCTATAAATCTACAAATGGTGACTACACTGTTACTTATTAGATGGGTGAATTTTACTGTATGTGAATTATATCTCGATAAACTTATTTTTTATAAGACCAATGTCTGGCACATATAAATGCTCTACAAAATGTGGCAGACGATGCTGCTATTGATGACAATGATTGCTAATATTATTACAGTTGTCATAATTGTCTTTTCCTCACTGGAGCTCCTGGCCTGTCCAGCATTACCTTGGAAGGTTTATATAGGCTGGGAGAAAATGTTTTCATCACATAACTATCTTTTCCTTTCCACGGTGGCACCACACAATCTCTTTCTCTCCCAACCAAGGAAATAATAAGAGTTGAAGGAGGAACCATTTCAGTTGCAAGCAATGATGAAGATGCTAGAAAACTAGGGCAACCTGTGACCCAGGAGAGAGAGAGAGCTATCTATTTAGTTTTTATATATTTATCTTAATTTGTCTTGTTTACTATATATCTAATAAAAATATCTTTTTTCATCCCTCAAAGGGTTGAATTACAGTCATGCATCCTTGTTTAGCCCTCAATGCATCAGATAAGAAAAGCTCCAGGTATGTTTGTTGCAGGTGCAAAGAACTGAGCAGGCTGACAAAAAGCTATAGATTTCATAGGAAGGGACTAGGGGAAAATTCAAAAGGGCTTTGCATGCCAGGGGGGAGGAGCTTATTACATATGCAGGTGGCACCTTGTATGGGCCCACATTCCAACTTTTGGGGCTTGCAGACCATGCCAGACCTCTGCAAGTGGAAACACTGATGCAGGAGCGAACACCACCTCCTCTCAGGTCTCAGCACGGCCTCAGAGATCTGGGGGCTGTCATTAATCTTGAGGAGCCTCCAAACACAGTATTTGACTGGAATTTATGAGAGGACTTCGAGGCTTTCTCATTGCTGGTCACAACCCCAAATGCTTGATTATTGAGAATGAAGCAAAGCCAAAGAAAACAAAGCTGATGGCTGAGAACAGGCAGAGCTACCCTGAAGTGTCACAATCAAAATTCACAGACCATTGTTCCAATGGACAAGCCCATGAAGCAGGCTTTTCTGAAATTAATAAATGCCCATGGAGTCTTCCTTGAAAGGAAGCTCTATATTCTGGGAGAGAATGGAAAGGGGAGAAGGCCAAAAGGAATTGCTCTCTGAAGCTACATTCTTAACTAATTTGTTCCGAATCTCCTCCAGTCATACATGTGAGAAATGACATCTGAGGGCAAGGGGCAACAGTTCAGAGATAAAACAAGTTGAAGGCATTTAAAGTTCCTGCCAAGGAAAAGTGCTCATCTGATAAAAATTTAGACAGGAAGGATGCCAAAAACCAGGAGAGACACAACTGAGAGATGTGATGAGGTGATGGCTGCTCCAGCTGTCAGACTTGTCAGTGGGGTGGAGATGCCAGATTTTAACTCAAATGCAATGTCAGCTCAAGAGCTGCCTCTATTTCCCTGCATGGTTTTCATTAAGCAAGCACTAAAACTTGGTTCCAACTGTAAATATACTCTTTGGGGCTAGTTTAAGATGTACATGTGTTGGTTGGTCCATCTCCTCTTCCAAAATGGGATTGAAGTGGAAGGGAAAGAATATATTTGGACAACTTCACCATCACCACACTGGAATGGAGTCAGCAGGGATTTACTTGGGTTGCAATTGTGGGCATGTTGGAAGGTAAGACAGGAAGGTCAGGGTGGGACTTGTGTTGTCTGGAGGAAGGCAAATTTTTCCATATTAGTCTTTAAGAGTCCTGTCTGGAAAACAATGGCATAAGGAGTGGAACCTCCTCCATAATTTTGGAATGTCAAACCAGATCAGAATCGTGGGCTATCACAAACACCAGTCATAAATACTGGGCAACATCACAGCCCATCTGCTTGCTTAAAATATATAAGATACAACATGAAAAGTTAAGGTTGAACATTTTTTATACGAAAGAAAGAGATGAGGGCCACGGAAATACATACTCCTCCCCTTTATTAAAGGGATGTTAAAGAAATGGGTGGAGAAAAGGGGACAATTTAAAGGTACTGACACAATTCTGGTTATTAAATGCTTACTTGTTTTCACTCAAATCATCACTTCTCCCATAAAATCCATAAAACTGACCATGACGAATCTGTTCAGTGTGCTGGAAAACATGAAACTAGCACCCCAATCACCATCAACAAAAAAGTTAAAGAATAGAGGAAATATCTTCCTAGACAATTTAAGAGTCACTTACACAACATCGAAGCCTCTTTCCCCGTTATGCCTGCCAACTCTCCCTCTAGCTTCTATACTTAGTGAAGTACACCAAGGCCTTCTAAAACATAAACTTCTTAGCCAGATATGCAGATTTTTTTTGGTGGAACAAACATCCATATTTAGATCCCAAAGACTGTCCCCCAAAGGAAGCTTTGGGGCCAGGAGATTTGGGAAATACTAACAACTTTCTTCCAAAGATGTTCTGCCCTATGTCTCTTTCACTTGCAAGCCCATGGTAGAATTTGAAATATAATAATCGATAACTAATGAGCTTCAAAAAGATGCTGAGTCAAAAGATGTTTTTCGGATATTTTCATTTCCAACTAAGAAGGGATAAGAGGGACCACATTTACCCCTCAACACCTAAGACAATGAAAATACTAGACAGAATGTATTAAAGAAGACTTTTCATTCATTAAATGTATGGCAGCACAGGATGGCTGTGATTTCCAGAATTGTTTAATTTACTGCTTATAAAGAGAATTTCCACAGGAAACAGGGACCTGAGTGGAGCCCAGATCTCTCTAAATAGAAGAGGCAGATATGGGAGCAAAAGAAGGGGAAGGTAGTTAAAGTTCAAAGGGCAGACTACTGAAGAGGAGAGAGCCTGTACCAGAGAGCTCCAGAAAACTGCATAGAATCTGTCTCAAGTCTTGAGTGGATCAGGGTATGTGCATAACGTAGTTACATGAACCTAGGAAGAGAACACAGGGACAATCCCCAGATATTACACAGAGTTGGGAACAGTTCATGCTGTGACTACCTAGTGTAGAAAAATCTATTAAATCGTGGCGTTTTGCAAGATGTGGAAACAATGTAAATGTCCATTGACAGATGACAGGATTAAGAAGATGTGGTATATATACGTGACTGAATACTACTTAGCCATAAAAAAGGACAAAATAATGTCATTTGCAGCAATGTGGATGCAACTAGACTCTCATACTAACTGAAGTAAGTCAGAAAGAGAAAGACAAATACCATGTATCTGGAATCTAATATATGATACAAATGAACCTTTCTACAGAAAAGAAACAAACTCATGGACATGGAGAACAGACTTGTGACTACCAAGGGGGAGGGGAAGGGAGTCGGATGGATTGGGAGTTAGGGGTTACAGGTACAAACTATAGCATTTGGAGTGGATAATCAATGACATTCTGCTGGATAGCACAGCGAACTATATCTCATCACTTGTGATAGAACATGATGGAGGATAATGTGAGAAAAAGACTGTATATATAATTTTTACACATTATATATATTCATATTATATATATATTATATATACATAAAACTGGGTCACTTTGCTGTACAGCAGAATTTGACAGAACTTTGGAGATCAACTATCATAAAAATTTTTTAAATAAATTAAAATTTTTTAAATTATATGCAAAAAAATATCATGGGACTTTGGGGAGAGTGCCCAGAGGATACAGGCTCAATAGGAGGGCAAAGTTATTCCTAGATTAAGTCTGTTTTGTCCCAAATAACAAACATTAAAAGTAAAACTTAAAAGGCAGTAAGTCAAGAAAAAAGAAATTAAAGGCATATACACTGGAAAAGAAATAAAGTTGTCTCTATTTGCAGAAAAAGTAGTTGTCTATATAGACAACCCCAAATGAATTTACAAAATTACTTCTTGAACTAATGAGTTCAATAAGACGGCAGGATACAAGATTAATACTTAAAATCAACTGCATTCTCTATATGCTGACAATGAACAAGTGAAATCTGAACTGGAAAATGTTATACTATTTACAATTGGTGAAAAACATGAAATACTTAGGCATAAATTTAATAAAGCATGTAAAGGATCTTTGTGATGAAAATTATAAAATCCAGGAAAAGTAATTTTAAAAATATCCTAAACACTTGGACAGACATACCATGTTCAAAGATTGGAAGACTCATCATAGTAAAAATGTCAGTTCTTCCCAAACTGGTCTGTATTAAGCCTATCAAAATCTCAACAAGTATCTTTATAGACATAGGCAAGAGTATTCTAATATTTATATGGACAGGTAATGAGTTGGAATAGCTAAAACAATTTTGAAAAGAATAAGTGAGAGGAAACCACTCTTTTGAATGTTAAACTTTCTTACAGAAGTGTAGTGACCAAGAAAATAAGGTATTATGGAATGGTTGAAAATCTCTGCAAATAATGCAACCAACAAGAGATTAATTTCTAAAAGATACAAACAACTCATACAGCTTGATATCAAGAGAAACAAAGAGACCAATCAAAAAATGGGCAGAAGATCTACACAGACATTTCTTCAAAGGAAACATAGATATGGTCAACAGACACATGAAAAGATGCTCACATCACTAACTGTTGGAGAAATGCTAATCAGTGAGGTACCACCTCATACTAGTCAGAACAGCCATCAACAAAATGTCTACAGACAACAAATTCTGGAGAGGGTGTGGAGAAAAGTGTACCTCTTACACTGTTGTTAGGAATGTAAATTGGTGCAATCAATTGGAGAATAGTATGCAGGTTCACTGTGGCAACAGTATGACAGTTCCTTAAAAAAAAAAGCTATAAATAGAGTTACCATATGATCCAGCAATCCGAACCCCTGGAACACACTGCAAGGATACATACATTCCAATGTTTATGGCAGCACTATTTACAAGAGCCAAGACATGGAAACAACCTAAGTGCCCATCAACAAATGAATGAATAAAGAAGATGTGGTGTATACACACACACACACACACAATAGAATATCAGCCATAAAAATAACAAAATAATGCCTTTTGCAGCAACATGGATGGACCTAGAGATTATCATACCATGTAAAGTCAGTCAGACTGGGAAAGACAAATATCATATGATAGCATTTATATGTGGAATCTCTAAAAATAATACAAATGAATTTATTTACAAAACAGAAACAGACTCACAGACATAGAAAATAAACTTATAGTTACAAAGGGGATGGGGTGAGGAAGGATAAATTAGGAGTTTAGGATTAACAGATAACATACTCTTATACATAAAACAGAAAAAACAAGAACCTGTTATATAGCACAGGGAACTATATTCAATATCTCGTAATTAATCTATAATGTAAATAACTTAAGCACTTTACCATACATCTAAAACTACCACAACATTGTAAATCAATTTATATTTCAACTTAAAAAAATAGTATGGTATTGATGGAAAATAAATTGAACATTGAAACAGTATAGGCAACCCAGAAAAAGATCCATACAAATTAGGACAATTATATTTGAAAAAGGAGTGAAACTATTCAATTGAGGAGGAAGGTTAATCACCATAAATGATGTATATAGCACAGGGAACTATATTCAGTCACTTGTGATGGAACATGATGGAGGATAATATGAGAAAAAGAATATATATCCACACACGCACATACATATATAGGAAAAGAAAAAGAATATATATATGTGTGTGTGTGTGTGTGTGTGTGTGTGTGTGTGTGTGTGTGTGTGTGTGTGTGTGTGTGTGTGTGTGTTGGAGACCACTGAACAGCTGAACCCTGCAGAAGGCAAATATCTGCTGAGTCAGTTCTATAGTACAGGGTCTCCTTCAGGGACATTATGCAACTAGAGTTAGGTACCAATGCTAATAGTTTCTTTTATTATTCACCAAGAGGTGGGCTTGTCTTTGCCTATGCCTACTCCAGCCCACTCATCTACACTCATCTACATATGGCACCTTCCTTAATTAAAGACAAGTGGGCCAAAGCCCAGGCCTCTTTTTCACTCTGTTGGCAGAGGAGAGTGCTTCCTGGTCCCTCACTTTCTAAATCTAAGAGTCTTGTGTGTTTTGTTGTAGCACGCCGTCCCTCTTCCAGGATTCCCTCTTGCCCTGCAGCGCTGGACGTGGCATATATATGACTGGGTCACTTTTTCTTTACAGTAGAAATTGACAGAGCATTTTTTTTTCTCGCTTTTCAGGGCCACACCCGTGGCATATATATGGATGCTCCCAGGCTAGGGGTCCAATTGGAGCTATAGTGCTGACCTACGCCACAGCCACAGCAACATCAGATCTGAGCAGTGTCTGCAGCCTACACCATAGCTCACAGCAATGCCAGATCCTTAACCTACTGAATGAGCCCAGAAATCGAACTTGCAACCTGTGATTCCTAGTCAGATTCATTTTTGCTACGCCATGACAGGAATTCCTTGACAGAACACTTTAAATCAAATATGATGGAAAAAATAAAAGTTATAAAATAAAAAAATAAAAATAAAAATGATGTTAGAGGATACTGGACATTTATTAAGCAAAACAAATGAAGAAAAAAACAAAAACACCTCAAATTAAACCTCACACTTTATACATATGTAACACAGAATGGATCATGGACTTAAATGCAGAACATAATAAAACTACACATCTTCCAAGTAAGATATTTGGAATAAAGAACTAGGTAGAATTTATACAGTTGAGATCAAAGCACATCCCTAAAAGGAAAAACTGGCATTTTAGATTAGTCAAAACTAAAAATGTTTGTCCAATGAAAATTCTCTTTTAAAAGATGTAAAGCAAAAAGTACCAACTGTGGCAAAAGTTAAATTAAATTAGAAGTAAATATCAGAATGGTAACTGAGAAATTCCACGACATAGAAACAAAACATTAAAGTTGTAAAAAAAATCCTCAAACTGGAAATTAGAAAGCATTTTAAGGTGCTTAGAAATTAAGACACATATAACAAAATTTGGGGGATGCAATGGAAACATTGTTTAGAGTAAAATTTATAGCACTAAAGATCGGTATTAGAAAAAAACAGGTCTTAATGTCTTCAGCTTCTAACTTAAAAATCTTAAAAAGGAGGAAGTTAAAAGCAAAGTAAGCTGCAGAGAAACAATAATAAGGAGTAAATATCAAAAAATTGAGAACGACAACAAAAAAAGAAAAACCAAACATTGTCTTGGAAAAGATCAATCAAATTCTATGCCTCTAATCAGACTTAGAAAAAAATGAGAGAATATATAAATTAGCAATATCAGGAATGAAAGAGGTAACATCAATACAATTGTACAGAAGTTAAAAAGATAATAACATAATTTTATGAAAACCAATAATTTCAAAAACTCAGATGAACTAGACAAATTATCTGAACGATACAAAATGTGAAAGTCCATTTAACAAAAAATGGTAGCCTGAGTAGCCCTATATATATTAAATAAAAATAACTTTGTGTTAAAAACTCTCCCTAAGATTAGGGACACAGGATGGTCACTTTTAACTCTTCTATTCAATGTTTACTGGAGGTGCTAAGCAGTGTTCTAAGGGAAGAAACAGAAACAAAAGAAATATGCAAAACTGTTTTTTTTCCTTTTCAAAAGACATAATCATTTATCTAGTAAATTACACAGAATGTACCAAAAAATAAAAAGTTACTGGAACTAAAAATGGGTTTATTAAAATAGCTGAGTACAAGATGAATACACAAAAATCAATTGACTTTACCCATAAAACAACAATCAGAAATTGAAGTTAAGCAATAGCATAAAAATATAAAACACTAAGGGATCAATCTGTAAATTGAAAACTATAAAATATTGCTGAATTAAATAAATAACATCTAAATAAACAGGAAATATGCCATGTACAGTGAATTAGAAGAATCAATATAATTAATATTTCAACACTGCCCTGATCGATCTATAGGCTTCACAAAACTTCCATCAAAATCCCAGCATGATTTTCTTTTAGAATTTGGTGAACTAATTCTAAAATCTATACATAAATGCAAAAGACCTTAAAAAGCTAAAATAACTCAGAAAAAGTTGAACAACTGTGGAGAACCTACCCTACCTGATATATGTTTAAGGCTTAAAAGTTTCAGAAATCAAGACAGCATGGTTTTACCATCAAGATCAACAAACAGATCAGTGAAACAAAAGAGAAAGTATACCCAAAAATATACCCAGACATATTTAATTAATTCATTTTTTACAAAGATGTCAAGGCAATCCAATGAGCAGTTAATAATCTTTTTAAACAAATGGTTGGCACTGAAACAATTAGCTAATTATGTCAAAAAAATCACCTTGACACTTTATAGAAAATTTAAAATTTAACTAGAATGAGATGATAAATCTAAGTGTAATAAATAGTACTATAAAATTCTAAGGGAAAAAAAAAAACAGGAAAAACTCCTAGTAATCTTGGGTTACTAGGCAGAGACAACTTAGATGAGAGTCCAAAAGCAAAAACTATAAGAGAAAAAAATCAATACATTAGACTTTATTAAAATTAAGAAAAACCTTATTCTTAAAAAGACATTTATAAACATTTAAAAAATAATAGAAAATATATACCTAATCACTTGTAATGGAACATGATGGAGGATAATGTGAGAAAAAGTATATACGTATATATATATTGAGGTTACTCAATATGTGCATGAGCCAGGGTTTGTCCAGAACTCAGCCTGTGGTTGTATCATAATTATTTATCAAAGCCTCTACTATTTTTCTTAAGTTCGTCCTGCACATACACAGCTAAAGTTTAATTTCATAACATGTGCCATATCAGACACAGAATTAGGGGATTTCCTTAGCCAGCTCTCTCCACAATTTCTTTCAGAGTTTATGGCTCCCAGGAGACCTTTTTTTTTTTGGTTTCTTTGGTTAGAAAATCAGGTACCTACTTTATATATATGCACATACACACATACAATTTGGGGGGAAGTGGATAAATTCAACACCTTAATTGTAGAGCTATTTTCATGTGTGTATACACATGTCAAATCATATTAAACTGGACACCATGAATGTGTTAGTATACTGAATTTAAATAATAGCTCTCTAAATCTATAGAAAAAAAGGAGAAAAAAGTGTATTTTTTATCCTAGTGTTTGTGGAATTTTAAATGAGGCTCCATGGAGATTATCAAGAATAAGTGAAAGATTAGATACTAAAACTTGTAGTTACAGTGTTTTCCTACACCATTTTTTCAATCCAAATCACTTGGAGAAAAGGAAAACAACTCACACAACTTGAGTACCTACTATTTCTAGACTTTTAACATATGATGTCATTGTTACCTCACAAATTCTACTAGATTATTATGCTTAGCTTATAAAAGAGGGCGCTTATGGCTAGAGAGGTTATGCTACCTTGAATATGGTAATGGTAAATGGGTTAAGAGCACAGAGTATAGGGTATAGGGTTATGAATCTCTGCTCTGTCTTCTAGTCGTTATGTGATCTTGGCAGTTGCTTAAACTAAGTGTTAGTTCCCTCATCTAAAAAGGTACAATATCATAGTACCTAATTTATAAGGTTATGACATATAGAAATAAACCACACATGCTAGTTTTAATTGATATTCTTTTTCCTATTTTTCATTTCCACTAACAAGACTGTAAATTCTTGGGAGATGTGTCTTAATCCCACCCTACTAAAAACATAACAGGTTTTCAAGAGCTCCATATAGACATGCTAGATTTATCCCAAATCCCTACATTCAAAATTCAGTCTCATTCTGTCTCCTAGACTTTACTTTGGCATTGTCTCATCTAGTTATGGTATTATCATCCTCACATCATCCAAAATCTTTCCTCCGAGTCACTTCTTAACATACCTTTTCTTCATTTCCAGGAAATATCAGTTCCCAAGTACCCTCAACATAACCTCCAAAATATTTTTCTTATTTTCCATGGCTTTGGCCCCAATTCAAGCCCCAAATATCTTTTGCTTACAATATTATAATGATCTACCAGTCATCCTTTGATGTCCTGGGGATCCACTCTCATGTGTAATTAATGTCTGAAAGCTTTAGTATGCATAGGAATACAGGATTCAAATCTAGAAATCAAGATTAAAGAGACTAGTGCTAAGGGCTATAAATGTGCACATTTAACACCCTTCATCAAGAGGACTTGTTGCAGGTGAATCATGAACCATAAATTGATAATCATTGTCATGCATGGTATTATTACATGGAGAAGTTTTGATCTCAGTAAGAGTAAATTGGCATTTATTCAGATATCTAGCATCGATATCTTATTAATTGTCTAAGTAGAAGTAGTTGAAACCATATCTGGGAGCCCCTGCAAACCAGAGTGTGTCAGAGGATTTCCATTTTTCCTTTTCTTATTTTCCTCCCTGCCCAGTCCCAAGGCCAGTGCCCATCATGGAACTGATCTATGTGGTGGCAGCAGCACTATAATCACCTAAAATCCTAAGGGAAGACCTGTATCTCTAGCCAGTGTTACTGGAAAAAAAGTATCTTCTGCTATCAAAAAGAGTATGGAGAAAATGTCAATTTCCTTATTCTTTTCTCCCACTTATATTGTGTGCAAAATGATCCTAGTCACACAGACTTGTGTGACAAAGCAGGGACATAAAAGACTGACAGAAACCTGATTTTCTAACCAAAGAAGCCAAGAAAAAAGGTCTCCTGGGAGCCATAAAGTCTGAAAGAAATTTTAGAGAGAGCTGGCTAAGGAAATTCCCTAATTCTGTGTCTAATCTGACACATGTTATGAAATTAAATTTTAGCTGTGTATGTGCAGAACAAACTTAAGAAAAATAGTAGAGGCTTTGATAAATAATTATGATACAAATCACAGGCTGACTTCTGGGCAAACCCTGGCTAATGCACATATTGAGTAACCTCAAACAACATAGCCAACACTATGAATCTTAACTGACATTGGAACTACCATGTCAAGAAGGCAAGAAAGAATTTGCAGTGTGAACCTAACTGGATTGAGTGCCTGCTTTAAAAAAAAAATATTCCAGAGAATTTTAACATGAAGCATAAAAGCATAGTTTCATGAGATAATATTAAGAATGTTGTTTCTGGTTCAAAACAAAATGCAATAAGCACACTTCATCCTGTGTCTGATATAACTGTAACCAAAAACTGTAAAGTAAAAAAATAATAAAGCATCAATCAAAAGATTCTGAAAGGGAATCACAGTAGGAGAAGTGGGTGAGGATCTCAGTACTCAAAGCTCACTGATAAGCTCCTTGCTTTGTTTTATTTTTTGTCTTTTTAGGGCTACATACAGAAGTTCCCAGACTTGGGATCAAATTGGAGCTCTGTGGCCTATGCCTCAGCCACAATGCCAGATCCAAGCCACATCTGCAACCTATGACACAGCTTGGAGCAACACCAGATACTTAACCCACTGAGCAAGGCCAGGGATCAAACCTGTATCCTCATGGATGCTAGTTGGTTTCTTAACCCACTGGACCACAACATGAATTCCCTGTTTTGCTTTTTAAATTTGCTGTGGTGTTGCCTCTTTTATATAGCAGCCTGGGAGCTATAGCATCCCCCCAACATCAAACAGATACAAACATAAAATACACCTATGGATGAACAAGGAAAATAATTAAAATAGACTTCAGAAATCATGCAACAAATAATATAGTAGAATAAAATATTTAAAACAGTTTTCTACATTATCCTTCAAAGGACAGTGGAAGAGGAAATACTTTCTTAAACAAATGTGAGATTATTCATTGGCAGTAACTATATTCTGGAAGACACACTAAAAGAGTTCTTCAATGAAAAAGAAAATGATATAGACCATAAGTTCAGACCTATATGAAGAAAGTAAAAATGTTGGAGGAAGAATAAAGACACTAAAATATTTTATTCTTAATTGATCTAAAAGGTGAGTCTTTAAATTAATAATAGTTACACTGTATTAGATGATTATAGCATATGGATTAGTGAAATAAATGGCTACAATTTCATAAGGGGCAGATGGGTACAATTACAATTATCCCATTATTAGGTACCCACATTATTCATATTCAGTACTGGGACTGGCATAAAAATAAACAGGGACCTACAGAACAGAAACAAGACTCCACAAATAATCTCTGTATATATGGTCAACTAATATTAGAAAAAGGAGCCAATAATACTTAATAGGGAAACAATACGCTTGTCAATAAATGGCATTTAAAAAACGGGATGACTACAAGCAGAATAATGGAGCTGGACTCCTATCTTACACCACTCACAAAAACTAACTTTAACTGGATTAAAGACATAAAAATAAGATTTGAAATCATAAAAATTTCTAGAGGAAAACATAAGGGAAAATCTCCTTGATATAGGTCTTGATAATTTTTTTTTGATATGACACCAAAGCAAAAGCAACAAAGGCAAAAATAAATAAGTGGGAATACATCAGACTAAAAGACTTCTACATGGACAAGGAGATAATTAATAAAATGAAAAGGTACACTATGGAGTGGAAGACAATTTGCAAACCTAAAAATGGTTAATACCCAAAATATACTAACAACTCACACAAATCAGTTAACAACAAAAACACACAATATAATTAAAATTGGGCAGAGGAACTGAACAGACATTTTTCCAAAGAAGACATACAAATGGTCAACAAGTACATCAAAACGTGCTCAATATCATAAATCATCGAGGAAATGCACATCAAAACCACAATGCAATATCATCTCACACCTGTAGAATGGCTGTCATCCAAAAATCAAGAGATAACAAGTGTTATGAAAGATGTGGAGGAAAAGAAACACTTATACAGTGTTGGTGCGGATAGAAATTGGTGCAGTCACTATGGGAAAGAGCATGGAAGTTCCTCAATAAGTTAAAATAAAACTACCATATGATTCAGTAATCCCACTTATGGGTATATATCCAAAGGAAAAAAATCACTATGTCGAAGAAATATCTGTACCTCTATGTTCACTGAAGCATTATTTACAACAAACAAGTTGTGGAAGCAATCTGTCTATCATTGGATGAATCAATAAAGAAAATGTAGTATCTATCTATCTATACACACACACACACACACACACACACACACACACACTGGAATATTATATAGCCATAGCAAAGAAGGAAGTTCTGCCATTTACAACAACATGGATGGACCCTATGGACATTATGCTAAGTGAAATAAGCTAGATAAAGACAAATACTGTATTATCTCATATGAGGAATCTAAGAAAACTCAGCTTATAGAAACAAAGGACAGACTGGTAGATGCCAGAGCTGGGGGAGTTAGGAATGGGCTAAATGGGTAAAGCTGACCAAAAGGTCCTGATGTAATGTATGGCATGGTTACATATAAGTATATAGTTGACAATATGATATTGTATAGTTGAAAATCACTAAGAGAGTAAACCTGAAAAGTTCTCATCAAAAGAAAAAATATTATAACTATATGAAGTGATGGATGTTAGCTAAATTGATGTGGTAATAATTTCACAACATATGCATATATCAAATCACTATGTTACACATCTTAAACTAATACCATGTAATATGTCAATTATATCTCAATAAACTTGAGGTGGGGGAGCAAGTCTTCCTTTCTGCCATAAATGTGCTAGGTTCACTCACCAAAATTATGAATTAGAATAGTCCCTCTAACCTAAAGTATTTCTAAATACTTCATTTTCAATTTCATTCCATTTCACTGAGTCACTGCCCCAGTGATAGAATTTATTATTCCTTCAATAAATATGAATTGTTTATGATATGTTCTTTGACCTTGAAGAAATTATTTTTACTTTGTTCTACTGTATAAGTTCAAGTTATTTTTTGAAGAGGGTGACTCTATGCTGAGATAAATAAGGCTCAAAAGCCTATAACTCACACACAGGATATCCACAGCCTGTCTACATCTCAAACAAGCTATTTCTATCGAAGAAGAAATCTGTCAGACCATCAAATTGGTTATTCTATATCAAGCACACAAAATTGACCAAAGATACAAGGTAATGTTTAAAAAGACTGATGAACCTAGAATTCACTTTATTTCACAAACTATATCCCTGGCTTTGTCACTTATGCCATGCATCAATTATGTGAACATAGGTGAGATATTAAACTTACCTAGGTCTCCCTTATGACACAGGTAAAATGTGTGGGTTGGCAAAGGAGTTCATTAATGTTGCTTCTAGATCTAACATTCTCTGGCTCTAGAAATGATTGAGCCTTTCACTTTACATTTCAGTATTTTTATCTCAGAGTATTAAAGATTCAAACTGAGAATATAATAAATCTCGGTGCAACATGAAAATAATACCACCATAAAGCTTTAGAGTTGCTTAAAACTGTAAACAACTATACATGACATAGCAGGATAATATATCAGTGGATTCCAGAACTAATTCTTCTAGTAAGACTTAGTATGTTTGGAGTATGTTTGGGGGAAAAGTCAATGAACCGAAAAGCTACCTACAGATATTAACTTTCATCTAACAGCAGTTGAGAAGTTAAAAAAGGGAGACACATCATTTTCTTCCAATCTTTCTCTCTTAAACTCTCTGAGATTCAGTTTCCTCATCTGTAAAGTTGGGATAATCATAAGCATCCTAAAGATTGATAGGAAAACTAGATGTAACAATGTAAGTAAAGTTATTAGCTTAGAACTTTATTATTCATCAGAAATTCTCTGAGAATCATAATGACACCTGACATAGAGCCAGCCAAGTTGGCAATTTCCTAAGGGATTTCCTAATACCAGAAATCAAACAAGTTGAAACTGTCATTGTCTAAATTTTGACAGGCTACTTAATGGAAGAGAAGCAGGGCTAAGCACAGATGGTTCATATAAAGTGCATCATCAATCTCAGGAAACAAAATGAGAGACAAAACCCACAAGCCTTGGATCTTCTACACTTTTCTTTTAGGTACATGAAATAAATCAAAACAACTTTCTTGAAGAACACACACTATGCTTGACAGTTTGGGATAGTTTCTGGTAAGCTAGTTAAAAAATACAAGACTTCAGAGTTCAACCATTCCTTGGGAGTCAGTGTTTCCCATGAGGGTGTTTGGGACAGGGTAATTAATTCCCAGCACAGGGCTGCCCTGTGTGGTGCAGGATGTTAAAAGATGCCCAGCCCTTTCTTACCATCTGTAGGATCAGAACTGGTCACATAATTCGTGAGTCTCAGTGCATCATGAAAATGCAGGCCTTTTTGCTCAAAACTTATTAAGAAATTCAAGATGGAAAGAGCAGAGAATTAAACCAAGTGTTGGCCCTTCAGAACAGGGGGCCTGACTACACAGGTCACAACTGTGAACCTGACTCTGCGTGATGGGAGGCGTGAGTTTGATGCCTGGCCTGGTTATTTCCACATGCTGGTGGATGGCCAAAAATAAGTAAATAAAGGTACTGTCTTTAAGAAAAAAAAGATTCAGGAGTTCCCTTCGTGGCTCAGTGGTTAACGAATCTGACTAAGAACCATGAGGTTGCGGGTTCGATCCCTGGCCTTGCTCAGTGGGTTAAGGATCCGGCGTTGCCGTGAGCTGTGGTGTAGGTCGCAGACGTGCCTGGATCCCACGTTGCTGTGGCTGTGGGGAAGGCCGGCAGCTACAGCTCTGATTAGACCCCTAGCCTGGGAACCTCCATATGCCGCGGGTGTGGCTCTAGATAAAAGGCAAAAGGACAAAAAAAAAAAAAAAGATTTATACCTGTATTTGTTCCCAAGAGTTTTATACATTTTAAGTCTTATATTTAAGTCTTTGATTCATTTTGAGTAAATCCTGGTAAGGTCCCAACTTCATTCCATGTGACTAATTAATGATCCTAGTGCCATTAAAATAACTTGCCATGGAAATAACTATTATTTCCTCACCGAATTGTCTTGGTACCCTCATCAAAAAACTGGGTGACTGTAAATACGATGGCTTATTTCTAGACTCTCAATTCTATTTCATTGATCTATATGTTTATCCTTGTGCAAGTATCAAACTGTCTTGATTATTATAGCTTTGAGTATGTTTTGAAATTGGCAAGAAAGTCAATTGCATTGAATCTGTAAGATCAATTTAGGGAGCAGTGCCATCCTCACATCCATGCTATTATAAATGTAATTGTTTTAATTTCACTTTCAGATTGTTCAATGCAAGTACATAGAAATATAATCTATTTTTTCTACATTGATCTCATAGCCTACTTTTAAAACCAGTTAAGAAAAGGAAGGAGAAGTAATACACAATTTATATTATATTTTGTTATTATATAATTATTTTTGCTGGTGTTGTTTTTCTAATGTGATTTTTGAATTAATGTCTGGGGTCCTTTGCTTTCAACCTGAAAAATTTCACTTACTATTTTTTTAAGGCATGTCTGCTATCGATGGAAACTCTCAGTTTTTGTTTGGTAAACAAAATGAATTAATTTAGAAACAAAACTAATGTTTTATTTCATCTTCATATTTGAAAGATAGTTTTGCTGGATATAAGATTCTTGTTTGGCAGGTATGTATATTTTTTCAGTACTCTGGATAAGTCATACTACTGTTTTATTCACCTCTGTTATTTCTGATGAGAAGTTAGTGGTTAATCCCTGTCCATGGTTAGGGGAGTGAAGAGTTATTGCTTAATGGTTACAGGTTTCTTCTTGGGGTAATGAAAATGTTTTGGAAATACACAGTGGTGATGCTTGTACAATACTGTGAACATAATTAATGCCCATGAATTGTATATAGGCAGAGGTAGTTTTGAACCTAATCTTTAAGTTACATTATGAATACAGGACACTTCTTAGCTGCTTTTTTCCTGTGTTCTCTATGAAAAGTTCACTAGCCTCTGGTTTAGATTTTTGCTCTCATACAATTACTAGATTCTTCATACTTACTTCTTACCAAAATCTCAACTGTATATCAAAGTGCCCGTAGCCTTGAACTTCCCCACATTCTGTTTCAAAGTCATTCCTTTGGAGAAAGTTTCAAAGCTCTCTGTTCTCATG
Source organism: Catagonus wagneri (assembly GCA_004024745.2). Lineage (NCBI taxonomy): Eukaryota > Metazoa > Chordata > Mammalia > Artiodactyla > Tayassuidae > Catagonus > Catagonus wagneri. Next base: position 9,351,120 of record PVHT021183726.1, read on the forward strand.
GACTTCTTCTTCCCCTGGGAAAAATCTCTGAGCCATTAGATAGGGGGCAGTAGGATCTGGTCTTTTCAGCTTGCTTCTCCCAGTATAGAACCTCTATCCTTTTACCAGACTGGGGCAAGAGTGATACGGCCCCAGTATTCTTAGCTTGCTTCATTTGGAAGAAAGTACCTATCCTGTAAGTTGAATAGAGAAAGAAGATCCCCAAATTATGGTAGCACTTTTCAAAAATTCAACCTCTACAACTCAGAGTTGAAGACAATAAGAAGTGCTGGCAGGATGCCTCTCTTGCTAACATACCACATCTCTTGACTGGGAGCAGAAGGGTCCTGCCTTCTTGGCCACATCTGCTCAGGGTGGGCTTTTCATCAAACTAAGCTGAGAAGGGGAGGGAAGGGATGGGTCATGACTCAAGTGCCATAGAATCTCACTGTTCGTTTTGAGTTTTAGTAGGCTTTCTCAAATAAATATTTCTTTATTTGCTGTATTCCCCTAGGATCGTATCCAGAGATGTTAAATGGTTGGGGTTTTTTTTCTTTTTTTTCTTTCCATAATTGCCACCAGTTATGCTTGTTTCAGAGGGGAGCGGGGCACAAAGCTCCTCACACTGTCTTTCTAGATTCGGATCTCTCTCTGACTTTTTTTTTTTTTTTAACCATTGCCCTCCCTCTAGAATCTTCCCTTGATGAGCAAAGAGAATTTGTTACAGGTGCTATCATCCTGTCCTTAGGATAACTTTCAGATTTAGGTGGCCCTTCTGTGTTTGTGTTCTATGAGGAGAAGTTTAACTTTAAAATCCCTCCAGTCTCCAAATATATGCCTCGCTTAAAGGATAGTTATTGCCATAGGTATATACCAGAAAATGATTAAAAAGTAGTAAAAACAACTAAACTACCTAATTATAAACTCCCCACTGAATTCATTATGAAGAAAGAAAAATCTTTTTGTGTGGCAACTTTATCTTTCCTAGTCTATTCAAGGTTCAGAACTTTCTCTGAGACACTTCAGAAATATCCCAGTCTACTTTGCTTAAAAGCATACAATAGCTTAAATAAAACAGAAATATCTTCCAACACTCTCCCTAAAGGGTCAGCAGTTATTAATGAAAAACAAGCCTCAAAACTTGCCAGCCAGTGATTAAAAGACATTTGCTCTGGAACAGTCTTGCTGTCTCAAATAAAAGAGATGAAGAAGGAAATTAAATTCTTGAAGAAATAAATTCTGACTGAAGTGAGAAATCACACTAAGAAGCTAATTTAAGGGAGATGAAATTAATTTTGGTGACTTTATTCTATTTAGCAAAAATGGTGACAAAACATATAGTGGCTCTGTTAGCCAGAGATAAGAGGCTAGTAATTTAAGGCTGGGTACAGCTACAGTCTACAGCGATTTAATCCTGCTGCTACACATCCCTTGTGACCTATCATTAAAGGTTTAAAGTAAAACTGACAATTATTATTAGCTAGTAATTGGATTTTGGAGATTCAGTATAAAGTTAGGATATTTAAATGACTGTTGACATTGGAAAGATTATGTAAACACTCTGAATCAGCTGAATTTACCAATTTATTTAGTCTTACAAAACTGAGCCTACCCCAACACTGGGAAACCAGAAGGAGAGGAAGTGACTTTCTTGGAATTGCCCTCGGGGAGCCAACAAAGGCTTGGCCTCACATTTCCTGAAAGTAGCACCCACATCTGCATGCCAAATCTCCATCAGGAAAGGAGGCCACAAACACCAGGCTCAGAACCATCAAGACCTTTATCCTTCACAGAAGACCAAGAGTACCATACCTCAGAAAATCAGGGCATCCCAGGAGAAAATAAAATTGTCATGGGCCATTATTTTATGATACAGAATTTTAGTTATGAAAGCTGAAACCCAGAAACCAAAGATGGTATCAAAAACAATCATCATTATAGGTTCATAGCAACATCCTCTAGTCATCATAATTCTTACAAGGCTACACTCCAAAAATACTGATACCAAACCTTCCTGCTCCTTTGTCCAGCCAAAAGTACCAAGCAAAATTGGATTATTTTGGGAAATGTTTTACAAAATTGGTTCTGCTAAGAATGAACCACATTAAAATCCGTAAAAACATGGCATCCCTACCAACTAAAGCAGATGCTACTATTAATAGTCCCCTTGCCCTTAAATGCTTCCTTAAAGATTTTGTCTCACCCAGAAATAATTATATCCCCATCCTTATTGCTTGCATTAAGCAGATACTATTTAAACCCTTCTCTGTACCCAATGATTCAGGATATTATAATCACCCCATTATATTTCAGAACAGAAGGAGCCATACATATTTCATGTTTTCTATATTTTAGAAAAAGTGCATTTTTACTTTAAAATATTTATGGTTTTTGGTTTAGTGATTCCACTTCTAAAAACCTATGCTAAGGGATTATATATGGCTGTGTGCTTAGATTTAGTGGGCTGCCTTAGTGTCAATAAGAGCAACAAGATTTCACGACACCTACTGGCCAAGAATAGGAAGTTGGTTAAGTAAATTATGGTAAATCCCTATGATGGATGACATTACGCAGCCACTAGAATTATTCATGTTCTGGAAGAGTATGGGCACTGGAAATTTTTTCACATGTTAAGTTATAAAAGCAAGATTATAGAGAAGGAAATGATTTTTAGTAAATAATCTAAAAGGACTTATACTGATTATTATTGTTGGGATTATGAATTTCAGGTTACTTTTGTCCTTTTCCAGTGGATACTTGTTAGGTTCTGCCTATAGAGGGCCCTAAAGTGAGACTGGAAGGTGAATCAGGGCAAAAGGACATGTTCCTTCCAGTTTTTCCTATATTCCTAAACTACAGTCTCATTGTACCCCCAACAGAGATGCCAGCACCAGACACCAGCATCTGCTCCTCAGAGGGCTGTATCCCAGTTATGCAAGTTCTCCTAAATATCTTCTTTTTATTCCTCTAGCCCTAAGTGTAAGGTAGCTGCTTCTTACATTACTGTCTCTGTTATTTCAAGGTTCTCTCCTTGCCTTTTCAGACCTCCAATACTCATTTGTTATGGGAAGCACTGCATTTCCCCCCCCCCCAGATTTATATGTTGAAGTCCTACCCCTCAGTATCTAAAATATGATTATATTTGGAAGTAGGACCTTCCTTAGAGGTGATTAAGCTAAAACAAGGTCATATGGCTAGGCCTTCATCCAATACGACTGGTCTCCTTATAAGAACAGAAGATTAGGGATGATCATGTGAAGACACAAACAGAAGTCAGCCATCAACTAGCCAAACAGAGTGGCCTCAGAAAAAATTAATCCTGCCAACACCTATGATTTTGGACTTCTTATCTTCAGAACTGTGAGAAAATAGAGAAAATAGATTTATTTTTTCTTTCTTTTCTTTCTTCTTTTTTTTTTTTCCTTTTCACAGCCACACCTGTGGCATAGGGAAATTCCTGGGCCAGGGGTCAAATTGGTTGTGCAGCTGCCAGCCTACACCCCAGCCATGGCAACACCAGATCTGAGTTGCATCTACAATCTATACCACAGCTTATGGTGACGTTGGATCCTTAACCTATGGAGCAAAGGATTGAACCCACACCCTCACAGAGGAAATGTGGGGTCCTTAACCTGCAGAACCACAATAGGAACTCCTGAAAATGGGTAATTTCAGATTTCTAACTTAATCACTGTTTCAGACAGGGCTGCTCATTGATAAATTAAGGAGGTATTTGAGTTTACGTCATTCTTCTATTAATTTCCTTATTTTTGGTCAAAGAGTAAATGACAGGAGGGCCAACAGATAAGCTTGAAGAGCAAGAAGTCAGAGTTGTAAAGATGACCCACGTATAAAAGCACAAATGACCTACCCTTGATTAAACTGTCCACTGAGTATATTAGGTCACTAGAATCCACCCAGCTCCCCTAGACACTTGTCATCTGGGAGCCCCTCTCTACCCTGAAGTGCTTCTCTTAAGTCCTCTGTCTTTTGTAGGCATGCTGAATGGGTACCAAGCCATTTCAATCTCTCACCACTTGTCCACTCAGACCTTACATTTGCAGCTCCCAACACACCAGGTTCTCTTGCCTCTGTAGCATCGTCATGCTCATCTGTCTACCTGGTCTACCCTTCCCTGTCATCATAACCTAGAGCCATTTCCTGTTCCTCCTTAAATATTTAGTATAGACATCATTTCTTCCAGGAAGCTATTACTACCTTCTCTCCATCCTCCTCCCAAGTCAAAAGTATTTCCTTCACATGTGTGAACTAGAGATTAGCAACTGGTCTATAGATGCCAGTTTTTCAGAGATATCTGAGTAGTATTTCAGATCTATCTGAAGCTGCCTCCTGGACCATAGTCCACCTTTTGCCTCAAATAAAACTTAACTCTCAACTTTTAAGTTGTGTATATATTTTTAAGTCAACAGGCATAAATTTTGCACACCTTCATAGCCCTTATACACAAATGGACTGTGTTTGCACATCAGTTTCTTTACAGCACATCAGGAAATCCTTGACAGCAGGAAAGTGATACTCATCTGTATTCCTCTTCACTCTTAGTACAGTGCAAGCACACTGTGCTTAATAAATGTTTGTTAAGTTCTTCATGCCAGAATACTCTAGGTACTTTTTCCACAAGTCCCGACAGACTGGGAAAAAAAAGGATCCACAACATTTCTTTAGGAGGAAGAAAATGGCCTTGAATTATTTTATATGCTCTCTTCTCTGTGAAGGAAAACAACCCTCACCTCTACCATTCACTAAAATATAAAGATGATCTATGCCAGCTCTGAAAGTTGCCCAGGGAAAACTACCCAAATAATAAAAGTTTACTTCCCCATTGAGAACATTCAGTATACCTACTGTGTGCCAGGCATGAGGCTAGTTCTAAAGATACAGAGGTGAACTAGCTAGACAACAGTCCCACTCTTACAGACACCGCATTTTATTTTTATTATGTTATTATTTTTATTTTTTTTCTTTTAGGGCTGCACCTATGACATATGGAAGTTCCCAGGATAGGGGCTGAATCAGAGCTGCAGCTGAGGCTTATACCACATCCACAGCAACACCAGATCCCAGCTTCTTTTGTGACCTAGACTGCAACTTGGGGCAACACCAAATTCTTAACCCACAGAGAGAGACCAGGGACCGAAACCACATCATCATGAATACTAGCCAGATTCTTAACCCACTAAGACAAAATGGGAACATCTAAGACCACATTCTAGTCAGTAAGATGATGATAAATAAGTAGGCAAACATATAAAGGAGATAATTTCAGTTAGTGGTAAAGGCTATGAAGAAAATAAAACAGTGATGCAGCTGAGAGTCAGTGTGAGGGGGGTGACTATACAGCTCTCCTTTCTTCTCAGAATATAGTTCTGCTCCTTTTAAGCTTTCCCCTCCCCTCTGACGTCCAGCTACTCTCTTTACTGAGTCTCTTAGGCTTCCTCACTCATCTGTTCAAATACTCTAAAGCTCAAGGTGAAAGCACTGTTGCTTTGCCCTGGAAGAAGTAAATTACAAAGCTAGCTTGTCATCATGCCTAATCCTGTGACCAATCCACCTGCTGGTGGAGGGGAGTCTGTCTCCTCTGCTCTGGGCAGCTGGGGCCCCAAAAGATCCTGGTGGTAACCAAAGCACCCCATAAACTTCAGCAGCATGAAAAGGCACTTTCAGAATGATAGGCTTGCCTTTTGATTTACTATCATTTCCTTTTCCTATGTTTCCAACAAAATCCATAAGTCCCACTTGCATCTCATTTCACTGCGGTTGGGTGTTTTCCCCTGGGTCAGCATCCAGCCCACAATTTCAGTATTTCAGTCGTGGCCTCAGGTTTTTTTGGCTCCTACAGCTCTAGGAGCTCTTCTATGAGCCTGTTCTGGATGGAGAGACTGCTGACCAATGGAGGGCAATGGGGAAGAGAAGCTCCACTCCTCATTCATGATCCTTCCTGAGGCTGCAGCTGGGCAAATTGCA
>PVHT021183726.1:9357183-9492786 GCA_004024745.2 Catagonus wagneri
CCCCCCCCCCCCGCCCCCGTTCCCTCTGTGCTTTCCCAGTTGTCGAAGGCAAGATGCGCTGCGTAACTGGAGAGGGCTGTTGTCTGGCTGAAGTGCCTCCTGGTGGCCTAGATACAGGGCCTGTTCTCACTTGTTCTTCTGAAACACCGACAGCCTTGAAGGCAGGTCTGAGGAGGAAGTCTCCAGTCCTCTTGGCTTAGGCATAGATGGTTTAGGATGCCAGGAAAATCATGTGTCCATGGGAGACTCTCAACTTCTCCTAACAGGCTGGATACAGCCAGGACATCTTACCTGCCCCAACAGCAAAGCAGCTTGAAGAGAGACGGGTATCCAAGAAAGCTGCCGAAGAGGATGTGGGTTAAGGAGGAAAAAGATGGATCTCTGGACATCGGATCTGTACACTCTTTCTACTGGTATACCTTTTATTACCTAGTCCCATAAACTGAAAGCGCAGGACTTATCTTAGTCATTTTTTAATATGGAGAAATTGGGGTGAAGATAGAATGAAAACAAAATCAAAACAGATCTCCTAATTCCCAGTCTAGTTCTAAGAGACTTCTGCTTTCTCCTCAAACTTTAATGTGTATGTGAACCGCATGGGACTTTTGCAAAACTTCAAATGATGGTTCAGGAGGCCTAGGATGTTGTCTGAGAGTCTGCAGTCTTAACAAAAGCCCAGGTAATTGTGTGGACCACACTTTGAGTAGCACAAAACCTTCTGGCAAGAGGTCTCAGAGGGCAGGGTCATCTTTAACGGTTTGATGAGGATTCCTGACTTCCCTGGTCCACCATCTCTCTCTCCTAATGGGATTTGATTTCATCTCTATGCAACCTCACTGCTTTATCAAAACATGCTTATGGCTCTAGGACAAAGGCATGATACCTATTGGGAAGGATATTTGCTAAAAACCAGTTAGTATGATACCAGGTCTCTTTATTTTAATGAATCATTCTGAAACAAAGTAAAGGCACCAAATGGTAGTGTGAAAATCTAGATGCTCATAGCCATCTTCCTAAGAAATAAGCTTTGTGAACACATATTTGATATTTCAGTATAGTTCACAGTCAATTGCATTTAACAGGGCTTGTCTTTATCTTAATTGTGGTGTTTCTTGAGATTTTCCATTCCCCAGGATCTTGGTTCCTGATGAAAAGAAAAAAAAACACTTCCAAACCACATACCGTGATGATGGGATAAAGCTGAAACATGTATTAACCTCTTCTTGCTGCTCCGTACAACCCATGAGCATCTCAAGTAAGATAAGCTGAGAAAGGTCCAGAAAAAATGTGTGTTTGCTACAATGCCACTATAAACAAATGGCCTGTTGTGACTTGTGTTTTATATTATGCCAAGAACTTTTTTTTTCAGGGCCACACCCACAACATATGGAAGTTCCCAGGCTAGTGATCAAATCTGAGTGATAGTTGCTGGCCTATACCACAGCCACAGCAATGCAGGATCCAAGCCCCTTCTGCAACCTACACCACAGCTCACAGCAATGCCGGGTCCCTAACCTGCTGATCAAGGCCAGGGATCAAACTCTCATCCTCACAGTTACTAGCCAGGTTTGTTACCACAGAGTCACAATGGCAACTCCACATTTTGCTTAGAACTGTTTTAAGCACAAACTCACTTAATTTTCACAAGTGTGTGAAGATATTCTTATCCCTATTTTGTGAATGAATAAATCGAAGCTTAAAAATTTTAAGGAATGTCCCCAAGATCACATAAGTAAAATAATCAGACTCAGGATGCACATGCAGGGAAGAGAGAACCCCCTGCAGTTGCTTTCTTTGAAAGTATACATTGAAAATGTGCCCTCACCAATGGGAGGGAAAAGAAGGGATAATGGGAGATAGCTTTGTAATGCATTTACAAGTCCACAAATAGAAAAGAAGAACTTCCCACTGGATTTTTAATGAATGGGGAGACCAAGAGTGTTGTGATCCTTCCCATTCTTCCCATCCGTCCTCCTAAATTGCTTTGTTAATGCCACTCAAATTACACTTCTGTGTGACCACCCTGTGTTGGGTACCCTGGGAGATTTGAAAGAGTAGAAGATACACAGTTCCCACCACAAAGACATGTATGGTCTAGTTAAAGAAAAGCATCCAAATCACGGGAAGCATTCAGAGAAACTCGTGGTAGATAATAATCAAACTTTAACATGAATGTGCATCGATTAGCAAAAATGTGTACAACATGGATCCCAATTTGGGAGCACACAGGAATTATCAGAAAATTTACAAAAGTATTGAGGCCACAGAGGTTCTGATTTCCCTGATAAAGGGCAAATATCCTCAAGTGTGATTCTGGACTAGGAACGTTAGCAGTAACTTTTAGAAACTCAAATTATCAAGTTCGGGACCTACTGACTCAGAAACTCTGGATAAGGAGCCCAGCCATGTGTCCTTTAACACATATTCTGAGCGATTTTGATGCAGGCTAATGTTATCCAAGCACTTGACGGAGAGAGCAGTTTGAACATTTTTTTAAAGCTCTCCAGGTGATTCCACTATGAAGCAAAGTTTGACAACTGCTAATATAGAAGCCAACCAAGACTACTCTTTAAGAGAGAAGATCCACATGACAGACCAGCAACTCAAGAAGGGATAAATGATGGAGCACTTTTAATGTCACACCAAAGCTCTGCTCTGAAAATCAAATGTTATTTGTCCCATTTCCCCCAATGGGCATAAGCTCTCCAGAGACAAAGATCATGCCTTCTCATTCTGATGTCCCTGTGCTCATTACACAGAGGGTGCTCTGTGCATATCAGTCTGTAGCAATTTATGATTATTCAGAATGGGAAGAAGTTTGAGTTAAGCCTTTGGAAAAATAGACCTCTGAGAAAAAAAAAAAGACCATGAAAAAATGACAGGATAGCCACAGGAAGAAAAACTTGGGTGAAAACAAGAACTGCCTGAGTTATAAAGATACATCTCTGAGGCTCGCCCTCAGGGGCATAAGCATTAACAGCGACCATTTCCTCTCCCGCTTCCCACCCTCACTCAACCACACATTCTGCAGTGGCACCAAAGTACCTAAAGCATTTATTAAACAGCACAAAATACATTTAGCACTTATCTGGATGCACTAATTAGGTTTTGTGTTTGGGGGCACAGCAATACAGAACAGAGGGCAAAATTCTGGGCATATTAACATTCTGTGCTTCCCTTTTGGATTTCTCTGCGAGGTATTGAATCCCACTCCCATTTTCCATCCCATGTGATGGAGGAAGTTCCTATTAGGGAGGATAGAGGGAAAGACTTCAAAACCTGGAGTCAAAAATAATAAACATTGGAACAGACTATCAATTTGTGGGGCTTAACCCCTAGTCCCCATAGTTCCCCATTTCCATTAATCAACATCTCCAGAAAGACTGCAGTTTCTTTGGAAAATCCAAAGGGCTTGGCAAGGAGGTTTTGATTTCTAGCCAGCCCTTATTTGGTCTTGAGTGAGAAGGATCTGTTAAGCTTCATGCAATCAGCAGGCAGAGACGAGTTCCAAGCAGGGAATATGTTTTAGTTCATTGAATCATACCAAATCTGAATTTATTTACCAAAAGGAATAAGAAATGTGCATCTGGCTAGGCTCTTAGTATGGGCCTGAGAAAATCTTCACATTTTACTGACATATTATTGCCATTTTGTCTTGACACTTGGAATTCACAGAAGAGTGGAGGCTGCAAAGTGTCAGACTGGGTTAGCAGGCTTATCAGGCTGAGGAAGGTGGCATTACTGGTATCTGTACATTAAGTGACAAATGGTAACACATATTGAAAGCTCTATAAAGTGCCTATTAAGGATCTCCTTTTACAATTAATTCATTAATTTAAAAAACAACGACAAAAAAGAAATTGCAGCCAAAGAAGTTACACAGTCAAGATTTCCATGGCCCCTGAGCATCTAGGTTTCCATCATCAGTGATTCAATGATGCAATTATCTGAAGTATCTTCTAAACTATGTCTGATGTGAAGTAGAGTCGAGGGCACTCCTTAAAGATAAGTGTTCAGCTGATTAGACCCTGTTATTTACACCAATCCAAGAGAGAGAGCTCAAGATTCCCCATATCCCATCTAGTCATCCCCAAGTATGACATACAGGAAATAAAAATGTCATGTCAATGTTATTCAACATCCATTGCAATGCAATGGCCAAATCAATGTATAAATAGAATTTGATAAAGTTATCAAGTACTTGTCTGTAAAATAAAATTTTTTATTCATCTAAATATTTACATGTAAAAAAAAATAGCACATCATTTCATGACTGATTAATATTGGAAATAAAAACAGAATTAAGTAGTCATCACAGGCTGGTGCAAGATCAGAGATTTATGACCATGTAAAGATTTAACATAAAATTCAACAACCCACCATTGTCTGGAAGATTAGGGTGGCTCTCTTCTATGGGTCCTCAGATTGCAAATATACACATTACAGTAAGACCAACAGCCATGTTTTGGAAAGCACTAGGGTTGTGAAAGAAAACAAACTATGATCCAAGTGAAATGGCCTAGAAAATGATGCATCTCTGTCTGACTTGTTAGAGAAGTTCCAGGCTCAGGGAGTGGTCTGCCATTCTCCTCCCCATAACATGTTGCTTACACAGTGTATAACAAATCCACATCCTTCCCTGGCATATGGGGCCTATATTTACCTCTGTCATTATAGCAAACACATATTAGACAATTGCAGTTGATTCTCACCATTTATAATAGATATGTTCTATAAAGCTGCAGCAAACACTGAATGAATAAACAGTGAACCATGGCTCCTAGGGGAAATAAAGGGTTAGGTTCCTGAAAGCCTCTGGTCACAATATTTTTGTCACCCAGTCAATACATCACTTTGTCTTATGTGTGATCTGTGTAAAGACAATATATGTAATATATATTGTTGGTTCATTAACATCAAACTCACAGCCAAGTACACTCTGATGCAGGAACGCAGGCCTAAACAAAGCTTATTGGACACATGCATTTCCTCCAAAAGACACAAAGCTTATTGGCCACATGCATTTCCTCCAAAAGGCACAGACATACACAGCCTCCCTGATCTAGTAACACTAGATAGCACTGCAGCACTACACTTGGGGGCAATTTTAAGCCTCATACTCACCAACAAAAAGCACAAAAATGTGAAAAGCATAGCACCAAAGAGGCCATGGAAAAGACCCTTGTTTACAATATGAGAGCTGAAACAAGAAGGCAGAGTGTGGCCTTGTTTGACCTAAACTGGGAGCATGAGCAGTGGGCAATTCAAAATTTTGGCTGCTTTGTGTATGTATATGTGTGACTGTGAAAGCACGCTGCAAGAGTTGATTTGGGGTTACAAACAAGTTTCAGTGAGTATGCAAATTCACAAACGGAATCAACTATGTAATGAGGATCAACTGTATATGACAAACTGAAGCTGACAGCAACAGAAAATCATTTAACTTTGAAAAGTCAAAACTAAAACCTTGAATGTTCCCTCACAGTGGGAGACTGGCAGCAAGTACTGTCTTGATCTTTAGTAAAGCAAAGCCTGAAGGAATGCTTAGAAATAGGCTCATGAGGATTCTTAGAGACAATGAAATGTGACTCTGACCATCCCCAGATATCAAGGAACTTCAGGAAAAATTCAAGACCACAATTTTAAAAACAACAGGAGTTCCTGCTGTGGCACTGTGGGTTAAGAATCTGACTGCAATGGCTCGGGATGCTGTGGAGGCATGGGTTCGATCCCTGGCCTGATGCAATGGATTAAAGGACCCACTTATGGGTGTGGCCATAAAAATAGTAACAACAAATCAGCTTCCTACCTCCAACTTAACCTTTGTGTCCCTTGATAAATTAAAGGCAAGAATCACAACAGCAATACTTCTACCCAAGTTCTGTTGGGCAGAATTAATTTTCAGACTCAGAAGGGAAGAGGAGGTAAGGCAACAGGAATGAAATCCTTCCTTCAAGAGCTGGAAACAATTATCTGAACAAGAGGAAGGTAGAAAAGATAAGTTGGGCCATCAGATCACTGTTTTTTATTTAGAGTTTCAAGTCACAAATTCCCACATGAAATGCTGCCTTTTTGGTATTAGTGCAACTTTCTTTAAAGACCTACTCCTTGGTATTCACCGTGCACAAAGAAACAAAACACTTAAAAAATAGCAATCTTATTCAAATGGGAGGACCACATCATCTCAAAGCAAGACTCTCTTCTTTAAAGAGAACAGACATTTTACTTAGCCACTGGCCTCAACTAAAACATCATTTCAATGGACTCTGAGTATCTGGCTCTGGTGCTAGACCACATTGCTCTGCACGATCACGTTCATAGCAAAGCCTGACCTCCCTTTCCTTTGAGGAGCTGGCACCCACTGAGCATATTCTTTGGCCTCCATGATAACACTTTAGAGTAAGACAGTGTGCTGAAACACAATCAGTAATAGAATATATTTGGAGGGTTAAATAAAAAGAGTGCAGAAATGACCTCAACTCATTCCACTATAGAAGCTAGATCCATGCCCAAACGATAATGTTGTGACTTAAAATGGCTATTGTCCCTTATTTAAGATGGCATCAGAGACAAAGTAAAGACCAATTGGCTATTTCTGGGTAGGGGTGCTCTACCAGGGGGTGCTCTCTGGGGGACCACCTTTTCTTGACCCCTTTAAGCTATACCTGAGGGAGAGAGAGAAGGAATGTTAGTAGGACTGGCTAGGTTAGAAAACATTTTCTTCAGTATGGTGCATACAGTTGGAATCATTGGACCTATGGAACTTAATGTGGTCGTTCTAGATTCCTATCCACCAAACTCTTCCGTACAGCCAGAGCAACAGGGTTTGGAACTTGGGACATTTCTTTTCTCTCTTCAGGGACTTTATCCTCTCCCACATAGCTAGGTAGGATGGCCCCAGAGTGCATAGCCTCTCACCCCCCACCATGGACACATGTGAGCCAGTGGATCACATATTCCTATTATTAAGTCTTCATCAGCTGTTATCTGGTGTAAGAGGGCTTTTCTCACAGAAAAATGGCAAGATTTACAACTCAGTTTTGAATTTGCACTAGACCTCTAGAGAATACAATTTTGGGCCATTTTTCTTGTTCTGGAATAGACCCTTAAGTCAGCCTAGGATGACTAGAATCAAAGAGTCCTCTGTGGAATCCATCCTAACACCTCAGTGTTCTATTGAGGTATATTCTTGAAGCCCCCAGTTGGTATCAAAGTTTTATCCCATCTTGTTTCAGTCTCTGTGCATACATATGTCTTGGGATCTGCAAGAAGAGGTGAGTAGGAGGGTGCGCGATTCATCTATTAAGGTCCTTAAAACAGCATTTTAAGACCATCAGAATTTCATAGCAATCCTACATCAACAATATATCTTATGTTTTCCACTTCTAACCAAGGGATTTTCACATTGTTTGAGAACCTACACTAATGTCCTTAAACACCATCCCACACCCCATTTCTATAAAATCTACCAATTCTGGATGGCCGTAGATGTTGCTTCAAAGGGCAACAGGCGGTTTTAGATTCTAGGAGGTAACATTTTGTATAAACAGAATCTTGTACTCTGCAGTCTTTATCCCAAATTGATTTTGATGGGAGGTGTGGCAACATGACCTCCAATGGCCTTTCCAACCCTGATATTCTAGAATGAACTAGTCATGCACCAAGATAAAACTCCACACTCACTGTGGCTGCTCTCCCAAGCCACAAGGAAAACAGAAGACAGAAACACAACTCAGCCTCACTTGTACCAGATCCCCACCCTGAATTCTCCATCAAGGAAAAACACATGTCAGTTCCACCAAAACTGTCTTTCTCTCAACATCTCTAACCCTGGAGCTGTGAAACATCAAAAGAAACATTTGTTCTTCTCAGCACTTGAGATCTTCGCTAAGCCAGGAGATTACAAATAGTCCTGGCAGGTTCTACACAAGCCTGCTCTGTCATTGGGCACAACAAGGAAATCCACACATCTGGCCCAGAGAAAGGAAATGGAAAATACAAATTAAAGAGAAGCCAAAGTCATGGGAGGTGAGAACACCTTTCCCCTAGCTGAGTGAATGCTGACCAAAACTACCCCAAATCTCACTGGGTCATTTTTTTTTTCTTTATGCTTAAAGGGACATATGGGTTTTTAAAATAATTATTCACTATTTTTAGGTTTTCAGATTGCAAGCTTGTTAGCAATGGCCAGGTTGGGACAAAGGATAATGTAGCCTTCAGAATGACCAAAATCTCCCTTTCTTGAGGGTCTGCCTTAAATGAAAGGATAATAGCCAATAGATGCATTGCCACTTAAACAATGGAAGTAATACAATAAATGACTTCCGTGAAACAATTGTGTCATTCAGTATGCTGATAGAGATCAGATCCATTAATGCAATAACCCCACAATCAATCTTTTGTATATCATTCTCCTCGATCTTGTGTATGATGCATGCTAAGATTTATTATATGCACCAAATCAAAGAAGAATTAAAAATGGAGGTTAACATGGATTTATCATCATACTAAATGATATTGATAACACCTGACTGTGGTTTCCAAACAACTTATCAATGAAGCAGTTGTTGCAATAAGCCAAAGATACTGTTAATGGAAAGTTGTGATTTTTCAGTTCAACTCTGTTACTAATTGCCTGCATGATTTTAAGAAGTCCCTGAACCTTTGTGAAACTTCATATTATGTTTTTTATATTTAACATGAATTTGAAGCATGAAATGTAAAGTATTATACAAGTATGGAAATATGAAATGTATCTTTTTTATCTTTGACTCACTTATGCCTAATGCATATAATGGTGCAGTTGTGAACACTAGGACTGTCAACCAGCCAAATGAATTTTACTTTTACTGAAGAAATTTCTCGAATCTGTGTACCTAACTGCTAAGCTACATTCTAAACCCATGTTATCTTCTATCTGAAGCATAAATTTTAAATTTTCTAAAGGATAACATTTATAAATTCATAAATTTATGTTTTAAACCCAGAACAAAACACGCTGTTGTGGTTGCTAGTTTATCCATCCTGTATGATTTATTCATCAACAATTCAAGACTATATAATCCATAACATGGCAAATAAACCTTTCCTGGTTTTTCGAAGATTGTTCCTGCAAGCAGATGCTTATCATAGCTACCTCAAAGTAAAACAGATGTTCCACCGTTGAAAATCTTGGGAGTATGTATTGTGAGAAGACTGTGTATGTTGGAGAACCCACAGCAGGGGTGCAGGGCTTGAAACTCTGTTTGAATACATACTTCAGCCAGAAGACCTCAATAAATATTAGCTGACAACTAAAAAGAGAAATTTTGACTATTCCATGTCTGCCAGACCAAATCTGACAAGGCAGGGTCCCAACAAATCTATGCATAGAAAGGGCAGCAGATGTAGCTGCTTAAAAGGCTTGACCCCAATTCAACCCCCAATTTAGTCCTGTAAGAACAGTATGGGCCTCGGATGATGAGGAAGCCTGGCCACTGTGGGTGATGACTATTTTTTAACCTTTAGAAACCTTCCTCTCTTATTCCATAGAACTTTATATGTGTATATATGCACTGCTGATTATCATTCATTTAATACACACTATCATAAGCCGGGTACTGTGTAAGGAAAAGGAAATTCAGATTATCCAGAAGTGCAGAACCTATTCACACAGAATTTACTGACTAGCAGAGAAGTCCCATGGCATAATGGAAATATCCCGTGCTAGCAGTTGCGAATGCTAAGATAACCTCATCACAATCCCTACAACTTAATCATCATTTGATAAACATGCATTTACTTGATAAAAGAAAGAATATCTGAACGAGAAACAAAACATGAAAACTTTGCCACTAAATCATCAAAGTATACTAGTTACCTTCTTAAACTCCCTTCTCCTTGAGTCTTCTCATGAATTTTTAATTAAATCTAAACTCTTTACCTTAGCTTAAAAATTATTTTCTTTTCTAGACCTTGCATCCCTCTCCATCCTGGTCTCGTACCATTTTCCACTAGGCTACTAACCCCCAGTTATACCGGCTTTCTTTTAGATCCCATAGCTAACACATCTGCACCAGCTCTCCAGCCTTTTCTGGTTCCTGTTGTCATCTTTACCTGCCTGATATCCCTTGCCCTTCAGTGCTCATCTTACATTTCACTCCATATGCCTATTAAAGGAGTTGAAATAGAAAAATTCTAACTTTATAATATTTCAGTATTTTCAAACATTTTGGGAGCAGGTAAGTAATTAGGTCTTTTGTTTAAAAGAAAGTTAAGTGGTCTGGAGCATGAGTTTCCCCCACTCATGCCCTCTATAATTAGATGGCTGTAAGGTCCTGATCTAGAACCTCAGGGCTTCTTACTATTTATTATATTCTATACCCAAACTGACTGATTCTCACACATATGTATATTTTAAGAAGTGGAAAAGACTGTAGGAGATTTCCACAAAAAAATAAAAATATAACTACCACATGATCCTGTGAGTCCACTTTTGGATATTTGCACTGAAAACAAAAACATTAACTCAAAAAGACATATGTATCCCTGTGTTCCTTGCAGTGTTATTTATAAGAGCTAAGACACGAAAACAACTCAATTGTCTCTCAGTGGATGAATGGACAAAGAAAACATTACATATATATTTGTATAAATACATATATATATATATATATATATATATATATATATATTTAACCACAAAAAAATAATGAAATCTGGACATTTGCAACAACACATAGTGCATCTGAGTGCACTATGCTAAGTGAAATAAGTCACGCAGAGAAAGACAAATACTGTATGATCTCACTTATATATGGAATCTAAAAGAACAATAACTACCACCCACCCCAGACTTCCAGGCTCACAGATATAGAGAACCTATTGGTTGTGGCCTGAGGCAGAGGTGTGGAGGTGAGCATAATGGGCGAAAGAGGTCAAAAGGCACAAACTTCCAGTTACAAAGTAAATAAGGCATGGGGATGTAATGTCCAGCATGGTGACTATAATACTTTACTGATATTTAATAATACTTTAACGCATATTTGGAAGTTACTGAGAGAGTAGATCTTAAAAGTCATCATAAGAAAAAAATTAGTAACTATGTATGATGACGTTGATAAGATTTATTAGTATGATCATTTCACAATCTATATAAATATCAAATTGTTATGTTGCATATCTGAAAGTAATATATATATATATATATATATATGTCAATTATGCTGCAACAATTTTTTTACAAAATATGTTGGACATAAGGACAATCTGTTGGTTTAAGCCACGTCACAAGATACCACCCACACCGATGATCCATCTAGTTAGTGACCTCTGAGTTGTACAAGGCTAGAATCTTTTTTTTCCTTTTTTTTTAAGGGAAATACCCACAGAAGCATTTGGAAGTTCCCAGGCTAAGCATCAAATCAAAGCTGCAGCTGCTGGCCTACACCACAGCCACAGCAAACTGAAAACCGAAATCCGAACCATGTCTGAGACCTATACCACAGCTCAAGGCAACGCTGGATCCTTAACCCACTGATGAGGCAAGGCATAGAACCTGCATCCTCATGGATACTAGTGGAATTCATTTCCACTGCACCACAATAGGAACTCCCCAAGGCTAGAATCTTAATCCCTACTTCTTAACTCTTCAGTTTCCCTCTCTAAATTATATCCATTCACATTCTACTTCCTCAGTTAAACCATAAAGAAGATGGTAGTAAATTTTGGAGACAGATTTTTCCTCTGAAGAAAAGCTTTAGAAATGATGAAGACGGACAGAACTCTGGGAAAAGTATATACTGATGAACAGCATTTGTGTGCAGCACTGTTCAGAAAAAAAACCTGGAAAGGTCATGCAATTCTTGAACTTATTTAAAATTATTCAGAGTTCCCATCATGGCTCAGTGGAAATGAATCTGACTAGTATCCATGAGGATTCAGGCTCAATCCCTGGCCTCGCTCAGTGGGTTAAGGATCCAGTGTTGCTGTGGCTGTGGTGTAGGCCCCTATCCTGGGAAACTCCATATGCCACGGGTGCATACTTAAAAGATAAATAAATAGATTAATTAATTAATTAAAATAGTTTGTCAATAAAAGTATATGAAAATATTCCAAAATAACTTATATCACTTAACATTTTATGAGACTTCTACCAAATTAGAGTGCATCAGAAGTAAAGCACAATCCATAAAGGTTGCCTATTGGCAACAGGATAGAACTTGTCCTGTTTAAGGATGAGCATGTAAAAACACATAAACACAAGTGCAACTAAAAGCAGTATGAAAAAGAGACACTAATAACACCTAGGAAAGGAAATCTTCACTACTGATTTGGGCAAAGAGGGTGCACTTGAATATTAATGTCTACATTAAGACATTAGAAAGATTTTGATCACATCTATTTGTTATCCTCAAAAATATATAAGAATACATTGACTATGAATTGGTACAACTGGTACGGAAAACAGTACAGAAGTACCTTAGAAAACAATATAGAACTACCATATGACCCAGCGATCCCACTCTTGGGCATATATCCAGACAAAACTTTCCTTGAAAAAGACACATGCACCAGCATGTTCACTGAAGCACTGTTCACAATAGCCAAGACATGGAAACAACATAAATGTACCTTAAAAGATGAATGGATTAAGAAGATGTGGTATATATACACAATGGAATACTACTCAGCCATAAAAAGAACAAAATAATGCCATTTGCAGCAACATGGATCTAACTAGAGACTCTCATACTAAATGAAGTAAGTCAGAAAGAGAAAGACAAATACCATATGATATCAATTATATTGAACTCTAATATAAGATACAAATGAACCGTTCCACAGAAAAGAAACTCAAGGACTTGGAGACCAGACTTGTGGTTGCCAAGGGGGACAGGGAGGGAGTGGGATGGACTGGAAATTTTTGGTTAATGGATGCAAACTATTGCCTTTGGAATGGATAAGCAGTGAGATACTTCTGTATAGCACTGGGAACTATATCTAGTCACTTATGATGGAGCATGATAATGTGAGAAAAAAGAATGTATATAAGTATGAGTGACTGGGTCACCTTGCTGTACAATAGAAAACTGGCAGAACACTACAAATTACCTATAATGGAAAAAAATAAAAATCATTAAAAAAAGAATACACTGACTATGAAACAGGATCAGAGTATCAAAAGAGAAACTGTTCTGAGATGATTTCTGAGATAATAAGGGAACCAGCTGAATTAAAATAATAATAATAGCCAAGGAAGCCCAAACACATGGTGAAATGAAAAAATAAAATCAATACTGGAGGCAGTAAAACAAAAGTGACACTGTGAAAAAGTAAATAAATAACAGAGATGGAAAGTTCCCAACATTTAGAGGAGAAAAAGAAACAGAAGAGAAGATGAAAGACACGGAAGACAAATTAGATTTAACTGATGAGAGGTGTTACTGAGACAGAAATAGGACACAGACAATTTGCCATCAAGGATCTAATATAAATAGTTTTAAGTGAAAAATCCTAGTGGAAACCAAGTAAGAAAATTTTAAATGACTAGAAATAAATATCAAGGAAGTTTCATTTTTCTTTAAATCTCCATGGTAAATTTAAAGTCTTACAAACTTCAAAAAAAAAAAAAAAGAATAAATGCTTATCTGTAAAGCAGCAAAAATAAGGCTGGCCTTACCCATCTTTGCAAAATCAAACATTGCAAGACAATGAAACAATTTGTACAGAGTAGTAACGGGAAAAGTTTGTAACCTGAGAGATTTATATCCAAGTTGTTCATGTGAAAAGGTGGCAGGAAGACATTTTGCTAAGCTTAAAATCATGAAAGATAAATCATTCATGATCCCTTCCTGAGAAAATACACATACACAAAAGAATTCCTGTCAACTGATAAAGAGAAAGAGAAATCAGGAACTCAGGACTGTAACAGTTAAAGCATAAAAGAGATGGCAAAGAACTTTGAAACCAATTAATTTTTTAGGATCAAATATACGGAATTGTCAAATGGGCACACAATTAAATTTAAAATCTGAAAATATGTTGTATATGAAAAACAAGTCAGAATTTTATAATAAAAAGTTGATATTATAATACCAGATAAAAGGAGCAAAAGCTAATAAACAGAGAAGGAGAAAGTCAGGTTAAGCCCAGATAATTTAAATTCCTCATTACGTGTGTGTTTATGAATTTAATAGAGGAATACAGTTTTAATATGGGTTTGATAAACAAATTAATTATCACTAGTAGAATGAATGAAAGGATTTCAATCTCACAAACCTCTATATTAGGAAAAAACAATCAAATCTACAAAGACAGGAAAAAGCAAAAAAAGCATTCGATAACATGATAAAATTAAGCCAAAATACATGTTATAGCAATAGATTTAATTGCTATACATTTTCTTAATAATTTCTCTGAAATTAAACGTTAAATATATTCAGAACCATCAATACTTAGATAAAATTTAAAAAATGGTTTAAAAATTGAAAAATGGTGTATGAGAAAGTCTTGCGAAAAGCAATAACAACAATAATGTTCAAGGCAGAAAGCAATAACCTGGGAAAAGAAGATAATATTTTGTGTTGATAAAAGGAACCCAATGCAATAATGATATAACAGACATATAACTTATGTGGTAGATGACATAATCATCAAACGCCTAAACATATACACTAACAACTACAGAAATAATGAGTTGAGAAACATCATACAACTGTCAATCTATGACAGACTGAATAAATATTCAAAGGAATGAAACCTTCAAATAATATAAATATGAATAAATGCATAAACTTACATATACATATATGTCCTTATTCCCTTTGAAAAGAAAATATAGGCTCTTTTCAAACACACACAGAGCATTTTAAAATTTGACCACCTACTCGGTATATCTGAAAAAGTTTTAAAGAGAAAAACTATATTTCAACGTCAGTGAGATAAACTAGAAATACATATTAAAAATACAAAAGTTTTAGCAATATTGAAACAAAACTGGAAATTTCCTTAAAAAACATTGGATCAAAGAGTAAATAAAAATCTATTATACCCCATTTTGGAAATAATGCAAATAAGTATATTCATATCAATGCTAACAGAATACAGACATAGCAGTGATAAAACATGTGAAACTATAAATAAACAGGAAATAACTAAAATTAATTAATTAAATAATCAGCCTGAGAAGTCATAAAGTAAAAGGACATACACAACAAAAGGCTGAAGAAGGAGAAAAAGCATATAAGTAGAAATAATAACATATAAAATAAAAACATTAAAACTGGTTCTTCAGCCAAATCAAGAAATGAAAGGAACTTAGAGTCTGTATTTAGAATAAATACAATTTTACAATTACAGATGAAAATAGAAATATTGAAAAAGATTTAACAATTTTTCAAAGGAAAAATATATAAATAGCATTTTTAATTTATCCAATTGGAACAATAATTCTTAGAAGTGTCTATAGAATGGTTATTCTAGCACTGAAATATAAAATAGAAATTACCATACTTAGACTGAAGTGTTTCACTATGTATCAAGTGCCTTAAAAATATTCATACTCTTTTCCTCAGTAATTACATGTTAATTTATGCTATGAGAGATATTAAAAAATTTGGGTGATTTATGTTCTTATAGTACCTCCATATGCTAGGACATTAAGGAGCCGTTAAAAAAACTGCTTTTGAAGATTATTTAATGGCATGGTAAATCCACTCAATAATGTCTGGAGCAAAAGAGAAGGATATAAAACTAAATATATAGCGTAAATCCCATTTAGTGAAAAAACAAAATGTAGATGACAACACATTGAAATGTTAACTATAATTATTTCTGTGTAGTTGTACTGCATTATTTAAATAATTTCTAAATGCTTTTCTATAGTTTACCAGTCCATAATAATGAAATAAATTCTTCTACAAACAAAACAAATTCTTTAAACTTAATTTAAAAGATTTCTGGTGAGGATGGCACTGTGAATTTACATATTCAATACTTCTTCCTTGAAATACCATTAAAAAATCAAATTTTAGCTGAAATTTCAAATATTAAAAGCATATCTGTACCCAATACAAAAGTCTCCATGTGTAAGAAAAGTATTGAAACAGACAGCAGGGAGCAAGTGTTGGTGCTATGGTGTGGCTGGATTCTAGGTCTAGAAACAGACAAGGGCAATGAGGAGGTAGTCAAGGTCAAGGTCCCAGCCAGACTCACAGCATGAAACCAGGAGCTGTTGAGTCTTCAGCCTATTGGGGTGGGGGTGCTGACAAAAGACAGGCCTGTAGATTGCATTAAACCATGTACATGTGATACAGGAAGGAACAGAGCATGTCACACAAATCAGATTTGTGGCGAGCTGTTAATTACTGGATCTGCAATATCCCTAATACCACAGTTAGACAGGAATTCCAGTCTACTAACTAAAACCTGATTCTGGCCTGAGATTCTCAGGAAGCCATGTGGAAAGTACTGAAAATCTGCTAGATATTCAAAAAAAAAAAAATTAAGGTAGCTTCTACTCCGGATCATCCAGTAAACTAAACTAAAATTCAAAATCAAAAAGGATAAACAGGACCAAGAAGATGTGATTCCTGGGGAAAAAAAACCCACATAGTGGTCTCTGAAAAACCTTAAAATAATTATCCAAATAAATTATCTTTTTAAATAAGAAAGTATTAAACAAAATGAAGCAGATATAAATTGAGAAAAATAACAAAAAAATCGGTCGGAAGTTAGAAGATAGAAACAATGTAACTGAAATCTCAAAACTTCTGTAGATGAAATACACCAGAGAGTTTCTTTGGTTTGAAGTTTGAAGGGAAAACTGATGAATTGGAAGATGGCAATGAGGAAGTCGTTGTTGGTACAGCACTGAGATATAATGAGGTGAAAAACACAGAAAACTTAAGAGGTATAGAGTCTCCAACTTATACCTCATGATATTTTCAGAATTAGGCAACAGAAAAAATGCTGGGAAACAATTTCAAGAGGTAACAGTGGAAAACCTTTCCTTAACTGAAGAAAGTCCTACATTCTCAGACTTAGGCGCACATCAACTACAGAATGTAATAAATAAAGACAAAAATATACCTGGACATAGTGTACATATTGCAATAACACAACAAAAAAGAAAAAAAAGTCTGGTGAAAGGCCTGTGGTCAAACAAGCATAAGAAGATGGGTATGAGTTGTCCATGAACTTGTTACCCTGAAACTCCAAGCTGCTTTCTTTGGCTATGAAAACAGCTTGGATCTGTGGGTCAGCATATGGATGGCAGGTACCTGGGGAGTCACACAAGACACAGCTGACTTTGCAGAAGACTTTTGTTGGGTTAGCTTGCCAAAAGTTTGGAATTGCCTGTCACCAGCTTAACTTGATAATATAGCTTTATGAGAAACACAGATATGGTTACAAAATATTAGAAAAAATCTTAAATTTAGAAGATTAAGCAGAACAATTAGTAATCTTGACATAAAAGGTATCTGCAGAACTCTCATCTCATAATATTCTCCCCAGCTATTCAGCTGTCTATTGAGCCTCTATACAAGTCTATTTCCTGAGGAATAGTAGTGAAGGAAAGAGTCAAAAATCCCTGCTTTTATGAAGTTTCCATTTTAGTAAGGGATGAAAATAAGTGGTATAAAAGGGGAAAAAAGTAACGAGAGGGTGGGATGTTTTGGAGTGCTATATGAAATAGGGTACTCAGGAAAGGTACTTTTGATAAGAAGACTTAAAGAGAGGCCTAAACGAAGTAAGGGAGCAACACGTGTAAATGTCATACAGCGAAGTCTGCAGCAGATGTGCAAAGGCCCTGAGGCAGCAGCATGCAACTCACAGAAAGGAAGAAAAAACTGCCATAAAATTGGATCAGTGAGGTAACAGGGATCTAGATTATGGTGTATCTTGAAAGCATGACAAAACCTGTGGAATTTACTCTGGGATAAGGGAGGCACAGGAAAGCTTTTTGGAGGGTTTTGAGAAGAAAAGTACCATGCTTCCATTTATATATTTAAAGGATCATTCCAGGTGCTGTTGGATAAAGATAGAAGTGTTTACCTGAGTGGAAGCAGATGATCATTTTTTTAATTACTTAATGAATTTTATTACAATTATAGGTGTACAAAAATCATCACAATCAAATTTTATAGCATTTCCATCCCAAACCCTCAGTGCATCCCCCCGTCCCCCAACTTGTCTCATTTGGAAACCATAAGTTTTCCAAAGTCTGTGAGTCAGTATCTGTTCAAAGCAGATACTCATAATGGCCACCAAAAATAAAAGGTTTGAGTAGATTAAACGTTGGAAATGACAGAAGAAAAACAAGAACACTCAAAATTCTCTAGATCAGATGTGTCTACATCCACTCTGGAAAGTAGTTTGGAAATACATAGTATAATATGTCTAAGAGGATCAATTTTACATATTTAGTCTCCAAAATAAAAATGCTCACATATCTGCGTCACAGAATGAATATACATGACTGTGCATTGCAGGAATGACTAAATAAACTGCATTATATTGGTATTATGGAATAATGTACAGCAGTTACAATGAATGGACTGTGTATATACATTAACACTGCTAGTTCTCAAAAACATAGTGTTTATCAAACAAAAACAAAGTATTAAAAGATACAGTACAACACTCTTCAAATAAATTTAAAGGTACTAAAACAATGCCCCATACTGTCTGCAAGTGTGTAAATATGCAGTAAAAGGATAAAAATGGACTGAATGGACATAAAAAGCATGACACTCTTTGCTTCAGGGGAGCAGTGTGAGGGGAATGAGATTAGGGAAGGAATGTGAGAGATGTCTTTTTTTTTTCCCAAATATTTTACATCTAATAATAAAAATGATCTGAAGCAAATATGATAAAATGTTAACACTTTTTCATAATCAGTGATGGGAGCATGAGTTACCATTCATTACATTTTGATCCATACTTTTTTATTTAAAAAGTACTGAATGGGAGTTCCCGTCATGGCACAATGGAAACGAATCCAGCTAGGAACCATGAGGTTGCAGGTTTGATCCCTGGCCTCGCTCAGTGGGTTAAGGATCTGGAGTTGCCATGAGCTATGGTGTAGATCATAGATGCGGCTTGGATCTGACATTGCTGTGGCTGTGGTATAGGCCAGGAGCTGTAGCTCCAATTAGACCCCTAGCCTGGGAACCTCCATATGCCGTGCTTGTGGCCCTAAAAAACGAAAAAATAAAATAAAATTTAAAATTTAAAAAGTACTGAATGATTACTCATATGTCAATCCCAACCCCTAATTTATTCCTCCCACCCCACATTTACACTTTGTTAACCATAAATTTGGTTTCAGAATCTTTTGAGTCTGCTTCTAAGTTTTTTGTAGCATTTTTTGTTAGATTCCACATATTAGTGATCACATATGATATTTGTATTTCTCTGATTTACTTTACTTAGTATGATAATTTCTACTACTGTATGGCACAGGGAAATCTACTCCATACTGTGTAATAGCCCATATGGGAGAAGAATCTGAAAAAATAAAAAACAAATACATGCATATGTATAACTGATTTACTTTGCTGTATACCTGAAACTAACACAACTTTCTGAATCAACTATACTCCAATAAAATGTAATTTAAAATAATTAAAAAAGGACTAAATGAAAAAGCAAAGAAACAAAATCTTTCACTGCTTCCCTCAGCTCCAGGTGTCACTAGTCTGTCCTTGGGGATGGAGCGAGTCTTCAGTTTGATTCTTGACAGGGCTGGAATAAGATACTATCCTAGGAGGGACCCTGACTCAAACTTCTCCCTCTCACCAATCTGGTTTGTTGAACTTATTTCCTGGAGAACAAATCCCATCTATATTTTCAAGGCTTTCCCAATGGGCCGTTGGAATGATATAAGCAATAACATGGCTGTGATTAACTTTGGCAAAGGAAGAATTTACTGCTGTACATGTGTCCTGAGTTTAGGTAACAGACCAATAAACATCCCCGCCTCTATGGGGTCAGAAGCGGACCGACCTGGGAGGAGTGTCAGAGCCATGAAGAATGGTGATGCTGCAGAATCCGAACCTGCTCTTGCCAAGACCCAGAAGCAAAAAGGCACTGTTCTGGGTGGATACCAGCAGAGACCTTTTTCTAAAAGCAAGCTGTGCAACTAGAAATAGGATCACCACCTTTCAGGGGCAAGGAGAAAAACTGACTACAACAATTGTTGTGATACCAGTTTTCTGTTCTTTATTGCTCACCAAATCCAGGAGTAAATCACCCTCTTTCAACCACCAAGTCATGAAGAAAGATGGGTATTTCTGGAAGAGTGAATGATTTGAGATCACCACAGCCCGCCTTGGTTCTTTGAGAAGAGGAACTGTGTCTTATTCTACCAAATATTTCCCACAGCGCCTTGCACTGCACCCTGGCCTTAATAGGTTCATTATATTGACAGTGGAGATGTGTGTGTGTGTGTGTGTGTGTGTGTGTGTGTGTATAAAATATATGTTAATATAGTTTATACAGTATATATACATACACACATATATGCATACTGATCAATACTTTTTTTCTCCTTCTTTTTGGTCTCCACATTTTAGAGTTCAGACTTGGGTAAATGTTATTCACCATCTTGGATTCCAAACCTTTAGTCTTTAACAGACTCCTACATTCTCTTTCAGCATAGGTTGAGGTGAGCTCTGAATTTAGAGCAACCTAAACCTGCTTGCCTAGATGTGTGAACACACCCAAGTATTAGAATATAGACTCCTGTGGTCAAGGAAGACAAGATGACATAGATAGGTTTGCTAAACATTCTGAGCTCCAGGCCTTCGAGTGAGCTACTCGAAAGACTGTTCTTTGCTGTCCTTAAAATAAGTAATGAACTTTCAATCTAATCTCAAATTCTCCCGCCTCTGCAGAACTGTCACCTCTCTACATTCACAATGAATTCAGACCCAGGAAGAAGCCCTCACTTCTCACTTCTACCATAGGCTTTGCCATTCCTATCAAATACTGTCTCCTTTTTTAGTTTCGTTCTAAATGAGCACTTTGCACAATCATTTGCTGGTCTGAGCTGGGGGAAGGCCTTGAAATAAAGAAATGAAAGGAATTGTCTTCTAAGACGGAGCTTTCTATTATAGTCTGATTAAATGAAGGTGAAATCTGCCAGAGAAAACCTTGGTCCTTGACTCTCTTTTCTTTCTTTCATTCTTTTCTTTCTCCTCCTCCTCCCGCCCCCCCTTCTCCTTCTTTTCTTTTTTTTTTTCAGACTGTACCTGTGGCATATGGAAGTTCCCAGGCCAGGGGTCAAATCGGAGCTGCAGCTGCACTCCTACATCATAGCCACAGCAACACCAGATCTGAGCTGCATTACGACCCACACCACAGCTTGCGGCAACACCAGATCCTTAACCCACTGAAAAAGGCCAGGTATCGAACTTGCATCCTCATGGATACTATGTCAGCTTCTTAACTCACTGAGCCACAACGGGAACTCATTGACTCCCTATTGTATATGTAATGCTAGCATTTTGTCACAGAGGAAAGGCAGAGTCAAACCCTCTGCTCAGAGAGTAGCTGAACAAAGCTGTGGTTTTATGAAATGGGGAACCAGAGGCATGAGACTTAAAAGACTACCCATTCTGTGGGCACATTAGATGCCAACACAGGAAGCTGAGATTACACACTCAGCCTTCCACTTGGGCTTTATTTCCTCCTAGTAGAAGATGTACACTATCTGTCAGCCCATTCTCAATGGGATCTCTCCTTCCCCTGTGACATAAATCATCCAACCAAGGCCTCTGACAAGCCAGGGCTTTTTCAACCAGCAACAGGATTTATGCTGCATTCCCCAAAGTCAGGTTTAACTCAAAGTCTTTTATTTTCCTGTGCTGTACAGAGTATTGGAAACCATGACTGAATTAGAAAGCTGCCTAATGAAATAAAAACCAAGAGAGGAAACCAATATAAACCCAAAAGGCTAAGATTAAATTAGTTAATTTTCATTTCCAATGTCTCAAGAAGCAATCACTTATCTATTCCAAAAGATTTCAAAATTCCAGCACCCAACGAAGACAGATTATAAAATGTGAACATACCACCTTATGACCCATGGCAAATTAAATTCTAGATTGCTGATAGTGAAAAATATATGAAAAATTCCACCTGCCCCATCTAGAAGAAGCAAAGCTGTGGCTGAAATACAAATGTGGATAAAATACTTTAAGCCCTACCTACATTGTACTCACAACTAGCAAAGTGCTATTAAATACAGTTTCACCGTTAAATTTCCTTAGCTTTTCTAAATCTAAAACGAGTTATTTATTGCAAATATCATAACCATATGTAGTTGCCACCTCAGAATCCCCAAAAGCTAACTAGTACAAGCCAGAGAGAAAAATGCTGAACTAAAACTGCAAACTCCACAAAACAGTCCAGATCTCATTCAGAACACTTCTGAGCATCATTCAAAGATGTGATGCAGGAGATTGAGCTGTGAGCTCTGGACCATAAGCAGAAGGATGCACATTATCCAGGTGGAGCTGTAAGTATTATGAAAAGAGAACTTGTAAGAGAATGCAGAGGAGAAAGACTGGTAAACCAAACAAATGTGTGTCTATGAGATTTAGTATTTGGAAATGTACACAACTGTTCGTCTTGGCCAAACTAAGCTCAGGTCCAAAGAGCCTTGCACATTTCATGATTCTAGAAAGTAGAAGGTGGTGCGTGTTTTTGAAAGACCACTGAGTTATGGATGAAGACACCAAAATCTTACTGATTTCACAGCTAATGAATCCTTGGCCATGCTTTTTGCCTCCGTTTCCCCTTTATATCAAGATGTTAGATTAGTTTACCATTACAGTTTCTGCAGACTCTAAAATCAAATGATTTTATGAGACATCAGTGAGATAAATCTTCATTTGCACTCATCCAAAGAAAGGGAAGTCACAATAAAGATGACTGCATCTTCCTTCCAAATCTTCTCCATTAGAAGACAACAGACTACCAAAGACAGAGTTTACTCCTTACATGAGACCGGCCTCAGAAGATCAGCAAAAAAATATACATTTAGAAATATTTCTAAGAAACTATAAACAGAGAAATCAGCTGATGATAAAGCTAAAATAGATTTCAGATATAATTTAGTTTATCCTCTCATTTTCAGGTTAAGAACATAAGCCTCTGAAAGAGGAAACTAGGTTGTGAGAAAAGATGTAAAACACCTGATAACTGCCAATCATGAGACCCTGGGTTCAAGCAGTTTTTCTTTGGTTACTTTTCTTTGACAGATAATGATATTTTTCTTGCAGAGGACCATCATATAGCTATAAACATCATAAATTAACTCTGTATGCCAAACTAGAAATACTTTTAGGATAATAGCTTCATACTAATCTTTAGGAATTGCATAGATATGGGGATTTTCAACAGGGCAGTTGAATTAAGGTGAAATACTTGCCTAAATCGGTGCTTTTCATGAATGCATTATCCAATTAAATTTAAGAACTGCATCCCAAAATGTTTCTGGATGTTCAAGGCAGAGATAAGACTAGCTGGCATATAAGGATGTAGCTGGCATGACCATGACAACTGCTTTAGCGAACACGCTACACACAAACCTTACCTCTGGCTCCCCCCCCCACCTTTTTTTTTTAAATTAAAACATTTTTTGGAACAGTTTAAGGTTCACAGCAAAACTTAAGGGGAGGTATGGAGATTTCTATTAAACCCTCTGCCCCTACACATGCACAGCCTCCTCTGTTATCAGCACCACCACCCCCCCACCAGAAAGGGGAATTTGTTATAACGGATGAACCTGCATTGATTGACACATCATATTCAAAGTCCACAGTTTACATTAGAGTTAACTCTTGGTGTTGTACGTTCTGTGGGTTTTGGCAAATGTCAAATGACATGTATCCGCTCTTATGGTATCACACAGTGCATTTCACTTTCTGAAAAATCCTCCTGGCTCTGCCTATTCATCCTTTCTTTGGATGTACAGCCCCTGTCAACCACAGATTTTTAACTGCCTCCATAGGGCTGCAGTTTCCAGAATGTCCTATAGTTGGAATTATGTAATAGGTAACCTTCTTATATTGACTTCCTTCAGTTAGCAATACACATTTAAGTTTCCTCTGTGTCTTTTCATGGCTTGATAGTTCATTTCATTTTAGCACTGAATGGTATTCCATTGTCTGGATGCAGTATATTTTATATATCCATTCCCCATATTGAAGGACATTTTGGTTGCATTCAAGTTTGGGCAGTTATGAATAAACCCACCATAAACATCTGTGTGCAAGTGTTAGCGTGCACATACGTTTTCAACTCCTTTGGGTAAATACTAATGAGTCAGACTGCCACATCACGTCTGGCTTTGTCAGAGTAGGATCTAGAAGAGTCACTGAATAAGACCTATTACATGTAAATGCTGTGGCCTTAAGAGAAAAAGAAAAACTATTTCAGGTTAGGCAAGAACTAGCCCTGGTAGGCGTATGTAAAAATCAAGGAATTTTTGGAAGAGGAGCAAGAGGAAGTGTATAACTGGGGAGAGGAGTGGAAGGCATAACAGTACAGATCCACATCTTGCTGGGTAAACTAGAGAAGCAGGCAACTCCCCTCCATTAAATTTTGAAGCCTTTCTGGGAGAGGAAGATTTTAGGGGCTCTCTTGCTAGATGCTTAATGTATGAAGATAGGGCTTGATGTTATTTTGGCCTGAGTATGTTTGTTGTTATTTACTTCGCTTTGGATTTAGCTCTTTATATATGCATTTCCCGGTTAATAGTCCCAACACTCCTATAATATAGGTATTATTGGTATTCCCATTTTATAGATGACATAACTAGGACACTCAGAAGTTCAGTAATTTTCTCAAGGTTTTCTAGATCGTAAGAGGAAAAATGAGGCTAAAAGATGAAATTGGCCATGTATCTATTAATTTTTATTCCATACTGTCTCCCAAAGTTGGGAGAAATTGAGAAGTGTATTTTGTGCGGTTTAGAAACTGATTGCAGTTGACTTGACATCCTTCACCTTTAATTGTCACATGCAAATTCCTAAGTCAGAGAGAGAGAAAGAGAGACCTTCCCAAGATGAAAGAGTCACCCCATCACATAACTCATCCACCATCTGGGGTATGTTCCTCCTCTGTAAATAATGAAGATGCTGTTGATGGAAGGAACACAAGTGGAGGATTTACCAGTGAGAAGGAACATGAGAAGAAAAGATTCGTAGGCTGGTTTATGAGGAGCCCAGTCAATTATAAGCAGCACATTTTGACACCACTGTAAATAATACACTCTGTCAGAGTCAGCTGATGGAGATTTTCTGTTCAATATATTGTCATAGACACATGATGAAGGGGAGACGTTGGATGGCATATGCAGTACACAAGAATAAATATGTGAATAATCTCACAGGCTTTGAGACTTTCAAATACTAACTATGACAGATATGAACCACAGTACATTCCCACTCTAAGACTAGGGAACTAATGATGATAAGTTGAACAGTATAATATCCATCTTTACAGCATACAGCTGTATCTGACAGTTATGCTTGAAGGGACATCATTTGACCTGGACTATTTCCAGTCCTGTAATAATGAGAAGTGTTTAACTGGGTCAGATGGAATGCTAGAGCTAAGAGGGATCTGAAATCATCCACCACTACCCTCCCATTGTATAAATGAGGGAAGTAAGACTAAGTGAACTTAATTGCCTTGTCCAAGATCAGTCATAAAGCCAGTTAAAGACAGTTTTACTGAACTCAGCGAAACTACAAGGAAACTGACTTTTCTTCAAGTCTAAAAGGGTTAGTAGGGAAGTAGAGGCCATTTGGGGCCGGGGGGGGATTAAAACCCTCAATTTCTTCCTCATTCTGAACCACGACTTCAGAAGATGATTTATTTAGCTATTTGGAGAGGTATGTATTGTTACATTAGTTTGTCTCATTCTATACAGGCTGACATCATCTAAATCGCACATGGCCAATGAGCTTTGACCAAGTTGTAACTCTTCCAAGAATCCTTCCCAGACCTACTGCCCTCTTTTTCCCTCTGTAGTTTGCACAGACATTGCTTATTATAACCTTAGTATCACTGGGTCAAAGGTGTAATGGATTCTTTATTCTTCTTTCTTAATTACCTAGAAAATCAATCATTTGAGTTTGGGGACTGAAGCTCTCAGCATTGAGGTGCATTCATATACTTTACTCAAGACCTTGCTAGCGGACAGTGGGCAAGATTTTTAAATACTTCCACAAGGGGTTCTTCTGCATCTTAGAGTTTGAGGATCTCTGCCCTAAAGAACCCGCCTTTTGCTCAAAGATTGTTTGGAAGACATGATGCTAGCTGATCTTATGCCTCTGAGGTTTTTAGATTACATGATATTTGGAGAGCTTTCCACCACAACCTGCATCAAACCACTGCTCCCTCTGGTCATCACTGCAAGCATCCCTCAGATGTGCTGATTAGGAGAACACTTTGAAAGCCTACATTCAGCACCAAGGATTGGGGAGAATTAGCCCTGCGTCCTCTGGGCAAGAGGACGCTAATCCTGAAGTTGTTCAGGTATTGGGTCCTGTGGTTACACCCACTTGAATGAAATTAGGGAACTCACTGGATTCTGTCCAAACTTTAGAACAATATCTTCTTTTTCAGTGGGCTTACACCCTATCTTCCAGCTGGACCCTCACTCTGCTAAGAAGTGAGCAGCAAAAGGGGAGAGCAGCATTTCTGAGTCAGAAGAAAAGATGAGGCATGAACAGTGATGTACCCAAACCCAGTCGACCACAGCACAGGCAAAAATTATGTCATTGGCCCTAATTAGTAAAATGACTAGCAACATTAGGACACAAGGTAATGTCACATATTTAAATGTCATGTATAGCTCTGAGTATTCTTGTTTCACAAAATTTTGCATGAAATTAAAAACGTTCTCTTTGGAGCTTGCAGTCATTCCTTTTAGAGTCTGAAATCTGCCTGTGTGCTTTTGTGTCATAGAGATAATACCAGACTGGGAGAAAATTTGTATGTTTGTCTTTGCCATACTCAAATTTAATTTAAGCAAAATATTAATGGAGTAAGCAGCTGAAAATTAATTTCACTCATGCTCATATTTTTTAAAATCAAACCCTGAGTTTAAATACAAAGCAATCATTCTGTACTTACTTACTTTAATGTACTTATATTAAATTTCCATCATAGTTCAGTTAGGCTCAATTCTGATAAATAGTGTATGTATAATGTCAGGTGTACACTTATACATTGTTTAAATTTGTAAGTATAAATGGCCAGAAAATTGACAAATTTTATAAAAAAAAATCTTCCTGTTTGAATCATCTCCAAACCATCTGAATACAAATTAACATACACATTTGGATTCAAATTTAGGAAACAGCATGAGAAATAGCTTTCTTAACGCCACAGTAATAAAGAATCAAGAAACAGATATTTTTTCAATTTCTTTCCATTACATTTTATGTCCACATTAGATGTATCTGGGAAGATCTTAAACTGACACGACTGTGAGAGGCCCCTGGGATTCACAAATATCATTTCCATGACACTCAGAAAACTGGGGGAAAAGAGGAAAATGTGAGCGGCAATAAATTGGAGCTAATCTCTTTCTGCCACAACCTGAAATGATACTTGGCCAGGTAATCTCCCCATCCTCCACGCTGTAATAAGAGTTTGTCTATCTCTCACAGATGCCCAACCTGAGTAGTGGTATCTCCCCCAAATGCTTGTACTAGAAATTTCCTAAAGGATTCCAAGGCTCCGAAAGAAAAAAAAAAAGGAAAAATAATTCTGTCATGCAATACACATTGTAAGTTTGAAGAAGCATCAAAGCCTAGTGTTTCAGGTCTGCAATAAATAAAACCAAGAATGGATTCTTTGGGGTCATAAAGTTCAACCAACCATAAAATGCACAACAAGCCCTTGAAGAGCCTTCTGGAGCCCGATCTAGCGTGGTACTGCTTTGAGGACCCCAGCCTGGTCCTGCCCCACTGAGTAACCCTTCCTGTCTAAGAGAGGAAATTCTTAGATCTGAACATGAAGAGCACAAAATGGCCAAATGGTGCCCAGGCCTGCTCCATTGTGATCCTACATTTTGGTCTTGTCTTTGGAAACAGGTGATCCTCAGGACGTCACGGTTTTACACTAAGGGAGAGTGAAGCCGCAAGAGAAACAGATTGCTGCCTCTGACTAGTTGGGTACCTTTGGACAAATCCCTTCCCTTATCCTCAGCTTCCTCATCTGAAAATGAGTGCTAGAGCCCACCTTACAGTTGCTGTGACCACCAAAGAAAGTAAGCAGGTAAAACACTTGGCAGAGTATTGGTCTAGAGAAAGCCTCTGTGATTATCACCATCCTTCCTGTTGGTGGAAGAAATGCACTCAGTCCACAGGTCTGGCCTGCTAGAAATTCAAATAAGCATCATAAAGAAGGCAAGGAAGGGGTTCCCACTGTGGCACAGTGAATTAAGGATCTAACTGTAGAGGCTCTGGTTGCTGAGGAGGTACAAGTTTGATCCCTGGCCCAGAGCAGTGGGTTAAAGGATCTGGCATTGCCATAGCTATGGCATAGAACAAAGCTGTGGCTCAGGTTCAATCCCTGGCCTGGGAATTTTCATATGCCAGGGTGGGACTATTTAAAATAAATAAACAAATAAATACACACATGCATGCATGTAAGGAAAAGAGGCAAATGCACCCATACTGACTTTGAGGCCTGGAACTCATGTCACCAAATTCTGGGCATCATCTTCTCAACTTTCTGTCTTGTTTTACAGTTACCTCTTACCCTGTCTGGTTTCCTTATTGGGTATATATCACTTGAATTAATGACTTATGATTGAACTCAGACAACCCCGCCCAGAACTTTGAGCACAGAAGGTCTACAATAAATATTTCTTGCAGGGTAGGTATGGTGATCGCGGTGGGCGCTAAATGAAAAAAGAAAAGAAAAGGAAAAAAAAACTAAGGTATTAAGAGAAACTTTACTTTTATCTTGGCTCTGGCAACAAACATCTCTTTAACCTTGGGAAAGTCACTTAATTTCTCTGGACATCAGTTTCCTCATCTGTAAAGATAATCTCCAATTTCTTTTGTTGCTCTAAAATTCTCCAACTTAAAGATAAACAGCTGCAAAACGCACCCTCTGTTATCTGGTCTGCTAAGCCATTAGAGCAGAAGAATGAGACCAGCTGAGCCTGGACCAGCTGAACTCTTAGTTCAGCTTTTAAAACCCAAATTCCCTCTTGTTCTTTCAGCTGTTCTCACCCATCCTTTTTAGTATATTTAGCTTGTGAAAGTTCAAGGCAATAAGTCCACTGCTAGGATGAAAACACCACTGGGTCTGTGTCATCCTAGTGACCCTCCAGGGCTTCACCCAAAAGCCCTGTCCACAAAAAGGAGAAAACATGCTCACAAACCAGCGAACGTCACTTGGAGGAGTTGGAGGAAGCAGCAACTCAGGTACCAGATACAGAGAGAGAAAGGGTGGAGGTCCACATGGGCTCTGGTTCTGGCCATAGTCCCTCTCATAAAGCACGGTTTGCTGGACAAATCAGCCAGATTTATGAGTCCTCCAAACTCAATCAGAACAAGGGACCTCTCTGACCTACAGAAGGTCACTCAACCATACTGAGTATTTGTCAACATGCCCTGGCCAAAGATAAAGTGAGTGTAGATCCAAGACAGAATTAGAAATGTCCCCGTTTATTCCTGGAAACTGGGTGTCTGTCTGGGCACAGAGAGCACAGAGGCTGGATTTCCCTTCCCTGAACACAGAGGCTTTTGCATGGGGCACCGAGGTGTCTGCTTAAGAGCCAGCGTCTTGTCACCAGCACTCAGCAACTTGTGTCACAAGAAGCAAATGTGGAAGCTCACTGCCTACCCCACCTCATTGCCTGAGAACACACAGAGAAGGTAAAGGCAGAAGAGTTAAGATTGAGCCCTGCAGTAGGCACATGCCACATTCTGCCAAGATCCCAAGGGACCAGATTGAGTCATTCGAGGGTCCATAAACCTGGCTTGATTCTCCTCACTGCCACCACTCACAACCTAACAGCAGCAGAACCTACTCTTTACAAGCTCATTTTTCACAAAGTATTGATGAACGTTCTCCTATGCATCCCTGAGCAGCCCATTTCACCAATTCTGCCACCGCACTGCTCAGCTCACTTGCTTCTAAGACGAGAACATTAAGGACACAGTTTGGTGGTATAAAACCACAGAGGGAGGTACTCAACACCTCTGAGGCTCCTTTCAGCATCCAGAACCAAGAGGATGATTCAGTGTTACAAAGCCTAGCACTTTCTCTTATTTCAGAAGTCACAGATGGAATTAGAGGAAAAGTTGGGGAAATGAAAAATATCCCAGTAGTCAAGGCATTGGCTTAGCCCATCCACTTTCTCCTGAGGCCTGACAAGCCATCTAGAGTATAATATTCCTTTTCATCATATGTTTAGTCTTTTTATCCCCATTGCCTTTGCCAGAGAGATGGGTGTTAGAAGGACCTAGGAGAGAAATCATCATCCTTGAATTTTCCTTTTGGGTAACAGCTTCTGAAAACAGGTGGGACCTTATAGACTGATGACCCGAGGACTAAGATCTCTTGGAGGACAGTGCTCTGATGATTTGTGAAGAGAGTTCACCTAAGACAGGATGAGCACGGCTGATGGAAGGAAGTGTAACACGGAAAATAAAATTGGCAGCTGACCTACAGAAGGAAGTGTGACACAGAAAACAAAATTGGCAGCTGGCCAGGGAATTATGGCTCCTCTTTGATTGTTTGTTTGAGCCTTTCTGAAGAATAGGAAGGTCAAGTGCCAGACCTGTATAACTGTTCCTGACAGAGTCTTGGGTTGTCTTTTCAACCACTTCCCTACGGTACCCTCTCCCTCTTGTTTTGAGAAATATCACACGCCATCAAAATTAAACTGAGTCATCTCCTAGTGGCCTGAGCACATCCATGAAGCTTCAAGGGCCTCGGGGAAAAGGGG
The DNA here is from genome assembly GCA_004024745.2 of Catagonus wagneri. NCBI lineage: Eukaryota > Metazoa > Chordata > Mammalia > Artiodactyla > Tayassuidae > Catagonus > Catagonus wagneri. Next base: position 9,388,157 of record PVHT021183726.1, read on the forward strand.
ACTTACAGTGATGACACTGTGGGGGACTAGGACAGCATACTTGGGAAGAAATGCATTAGTCTCACCAAGGGCCAAGTTACAGTCTTGCCAAAGACTTCCACATGACCTGGAGAAGCCACTTCACCTCCATCAGAGCCTCAGTCTTCTCTTTTGCTAAAAGAGGAGCTGGAAAAGATAATTTCTAAATTCCTCCGCAAGGAGATATTTGATGATATCAACCCTTTCTTGAAAACTGGGAACACGTGGGTAGCAGAAACGATTCTAAATTTTTCTACAAAATTAAATAGACAACAAGAGAGTGATTCATTCCAAGAGTAGAAAGATCAGGATGGCTCATTCCAGGCTGCTTTTCATAAGAATCTTAAGAATAAGAAGGGTCTATTTAGCTCTATAAACACATCTAACACAGTGCCTTGCTTTTGGCATGGAATAAAGATTTGCTGGATTAATTCATGGATGGATTAAAAAACCCAAAAGCCAAGTAGTTACTTAAGGTTGGGTGGCTTCTGTGTGTGCATCTGTGTGAGTGTGTGTGTGCCTGTACACATGTGTGTGTGTGTGTGTCTGTGTATGCACAGGCACACACATACACAGTACATACATCCATATCACTTAGTGCCCTGTACTGGTCTTCTCTTTCTTCCACTAGATAGTGAGCTCTTTATGGATGAAAATCTCATCTTATTCATTGTTGTTTCCTGAACACCTAACCAGAGTCTGACTGATGGTGAAAGTTCAGTGGGGTCACTGGATGAATGGATGGATGGATGGATGGATGAATGGATGGATGAGTTAACAAATGATATGAACTTTGTGAAATATTCTGTGCAAAAAGAAAAAGCAAGCACGCCTCTTCCTTTTCTAGTTGTTCTTTTGGAGGGGTTAGGTAGTGAAAGAAACAGAGGAGGAGAAAAGAATGTAGGGAAGGGGGAGAGAGAGAGGAAGGGAGGAAAAAAGGAATGATGGCAAAAGAAAGAGAGAGAGAGAGGGAAAGATGGGGGGGAGTGAGGGATGGAGAAGAAGTAGGAGGGAGGAGAGAGAGAGAATGTTAAAACTTTAACAAAGACCCAAGAGCCAAGAGTGGTGCCTTTTTCAGTGGGCACAATGGGCCTCTGTTCTCTAAGATCAAGACATTAATGATTTGGAGAAATAAGACAAAAGTTCTGGGAAAAGAAAAAGACAAGGAGCTGAGAAGGCAACAGTCACCAAGAAAATGAATTATTCTAGGAAATATATTATTTTTTATTCTTTTGTTACTAATCCTTTAGGATTTTAATTTTTACATGTTTAAACAGACTTAAGTCTTCAGCACAGGTGAGGTGGAGTAGGATTAGTGATAAGCTTAAGCATCAACTATGTCTTTGGATTTGGGACTTTGTCAGAAGTAGTGGATTGAATTTCTGCCTTGATATGCAAAAGTGTCTTATTTCCTACGCTGTCACCCAAGCCACCGTGGTTACATCTCTGTCTATCATGGGACAGGGAGTTTGGCCCAGCTCACTTTATGGGGATGAGAATTTGATTCTGTGACGGCTACTTGGTGGTGCTGGTGAAGAGCAGACTAGAGCAATCTAAGGGTCGAGAGCCAAAGGGAAACACAGACCAGCCACATGATCCGTGGCCATGGTCATGCCTCAGGAAAGGGTATTTCTGTTTCCCCAATTTTCCCCACACGGTTCTTGAGAGCAGTGTTGATTACCAGATAACCAGAGCCTTTGCTCTTTCACAGAATCAACAGCTTGGCAGCCACGAAGTGACAGGCATCAATACTAATCGTCCAAGCCCTTCTGTAACTGGACCCCAGGACAGGCCGTGCTACACCTGCCTGCCCAGGAAATGTACTCCAGGGCCTCCCCCATGGAAACCACTAACAACACTTATTAGCTGTTTCCTTGCCTGATAAGTGGTCTGTGTCTAGTTCTGGCTCCCATTATTATATTCATTTCAGCCTATGTCCTGAAACCTGATACCTTTGTACTTGGGGGGTATGCAGTCTGCCACCTGACAATGATTTGACATGACATTGTGACAAAAAACAGGGAGAGGGGATAGAAATAAAGACCTAGGGATCCAAGCTGCTGTGCTGGCAGCTGCAGGCAGGGGTGCCCATCAGCTTGGATATCTGTTAGCAGGAGCCCACACGCCACAGATGGAACGGCCAGATCACTACTGTCAGAGCCCTTCACGCTGAGAGATATCACTTTCCTTTGCCAGTCCAGGCCCTCCCTGTGCAAAATGACAGTGGGTTCTTCCTCTGCACTTCTGAGTTTAATGTGGCTCTGCTTCTGCCCCTCGCCTCTCAGTTCTATTGCCCTGGCACCTCATTCATCTTTTTGTTCCTACTTCCTGGGCCTCTGGGACTACAGTCAAAGCTGTCACTGGGTTGGTGGCTGAACTGCCCTAGCAGCCACATGTTAGTGCTACAATCATTCAAGGCATCATCCAGGGTGCCGAGGAAAAGGGAGGGTCAAGGAGAGAGCCTTCAGTCCTGTGAAGGGCGTGTATAAGCACAGATGTAGAAAGGACTAGGACTCTAGAGACAGAGCTTGTGAATAACCAGCAGTGACCCTGTGATGAGCCTAACCTGGGTCTCATCTATGAAACAAAAAGATGAACCAGACCACGGATCCCTTTTTTGTTTCTTTTTTAACGGCACCCTTGGCAGGTGGAAGTTCCCAGGCCAGGGATGGAATCCGAGCTGCAGTTGTGACCTACCTACACCACAGCTGTGGTAATGGCAGATCCTTAACCCACCGTGCTGGGCCAGGGATCAAATTTGCACCACAGTAACAACCCAAGCGGCTGCAGAGACAATGCCAGATCCTTAACCTGCTGTGCCACAGCGGAAATCCCCGGACCACTGATCTTAAAAGTTTTGTTGTTAAGTTTGCCAAAAATTTTTAGTTAAATGACATTTTCATTAGAGCCAAGTATATAAAATAAATGAAAATGGAGTTAAGGAGTCTGAAGCCATAGCTCAGCCTTCCTGGGTCCCCTAATGTTCCCCTTACACCACTGAGGCCTCCTTCAGAACACTAGCGCTCCACGTAGCTCAGTGTGAAAACCATGGGGAAGATCCCTTCTAAGTTCCCTTCTTACCCAGATGTTGACCTGCGTAAGGCCGGCGAGTCAGGAGATTGGAGGGAGGAGGTGGGCATTTGTACCCTGTTAGAATGATCCCATCATCTATAGCCCTATAGTTCTGTGGGTGCCCATGGGGAGATGGAATAGGAAAGGGAGAAGCATGTGGGCAGGGCCTAGACCCAGTCCCACTGCAGTTTGGTTAAAACGGTTGAAAAACAATCAGCTTAGACTCAAGTTCTACAGAAGGAAATTATCTGCCAGAAATATCTCCCAATGTACTTGAGGTACTTAGGCTCTGTTATCTCTCTGTCATCTTCATGACTACCAACAACCACCACAGATACAGGTATCATAGGGTGGTATCAGCATCCATAACATTTATAGCACTTTGTTAGGTACTAGTCTAAGACTGTTCTTTTATAACATCCCTAGAGAAAGGCATCATTATTCTGCCACTGATTTATTTATTTTTGCCTTTTTGTGTTTTTTTAGGGCCGCACTCGTGGCATATGGAGGTTCCCTGGCTAGGGGTCAAATCAGAGCTACAGCTGCCAGCCTACACCACAGCCACAACAAACCAGGATCCTAGCCACATCTGTGACCTACACCACAGCTCACGGCAATGCTGGATCCTCAACCCACTGAGCAAGGCCAGGGATTGAACCCGCATCCTAATGGATGCTAGTCAGGTTAGTTAACCGCTGAGCCACAATGGGAACTCTGACCTTTTACTTATTTTTATTTTTTTGGCCGCACTTGCAGCATAAGGAAGTTCCCAGGGCGGGAATCAAACCTGAGTCATGGCTTCTACCTATGCCACAGCAGTGGCAACACCAGATTCTTAACCCACTGCACCATGGGACGGGATTGAACCCGTGTCTTCACAGCAACTGGAGCTTCTGCAGTTGGATCCTTAACCCGCTGAACCACAGCAGGAACTCCTATTCTACATTTTAAAAATGAGAAAACTGAACCCCAGAAAGTTAGGTAACTTCTTCAAATCCCAGAGTTGGTATGTGGAAGACCTGGGACTTGAACTCATGTAGTCTGACTCTCAAGTCTGCTATCGACAAGATTGTCATCCAGGAAAGAAGGCGGATAAAGGTGAGGTAAGCACTGGCTGGAGTTGGGCCCAAACAAACTGTGAGGTCAGCAAGGTTGGTTTTCAATGGCATAGAGCTCCTAGCCATAGGTCCTTTTTGCATCTATGCCTCTTTCCAAATCACCCCAGTTGAAACAGTGCAGTATACCCAGGATACCTGGTTATTCTCTTATTACTCTCTTCTTACATTATTCAGAAAATATCTGGATACTTTTTTCTTACCCAGACATAAATAACTAATAACAGGTTAACCTGTTCTCCTGGAGTTGCGCTTTCTACCAACAGCTGAAGCCTAGAACTAAAGAGGTGAAGCCCCGCTTGTGAGACTTCATTGTCAGCATCTGAATAGGAATTATGGACTCCTGAACTCATCAGTCTTCCTAGTGCTCCTGAAATCTATTAGGTAGTTCTGAACTCATTAGGGAAAACCTGTCCAAATAGGGAAATGGATATCATCTCCAGTCCAGATATGATTCAGTGGAAAAAGTGTCAAAAAGTGTTGACCTTGGATTTGAGGTGAAGGTGAGGGGTTGGAGGATGATTAGGAGGTTGCAGTCACTTACTGATCCCATCTGAAACTCTATTCTATACCTCCGTTCCTGGGTCACCCATGGGTTAACATTTCCTCTGAACATTCAAGTTCCTCCAAGTTTTTATTTATGTTTGGCTTTTTCCTTTACAGAACAGAGGAAAATGAAAGAAAAATAACATCCCCTTCTCCAAAAACATTTGCTGGGGCTCCCTGGGAGGAAACAGTAGGGCTCGATAAGACACACAAACCCAGCTCTCAACTCCATCCTCTTCTCTCCTGCTGGCTTGGAGAAATCACTCAGCACTCGTAACGAGAGGATGCAGTGGCTAATTTTACACCATAAATCACAAGGCTAATACTACGCCTAAAAAGTGATACCATCAGCTTCTTTTCCTTCAAGGCTGTTAGATCTTAGTCAATTACTTATGAACCAAGATTTAAAGACTTCAGAAGCCCCTTTGCCAACAAAAGATGCTTCTGCCGTTAGCTTTTCTTTCCCCTTGGACAGATTCTCCAGCACCCCTGGAAGGAGCTCTAGAATGTTCTCAGCATTTATAGGAAGGGTGTTTGCGAGGCAGCAGCAATTAACAACACCAGGCTAATAGAAATCCTGGTGCCTCGATACCCTCCCTGTTACGGCCAGCACTCCTTGGTCAGCCTAGTAGAAGAGAAGATAGGGAAACACACAGAGATAGGGAAAAATACACCTCCTTTTCGACATATTTCTCAAGCTGTTTAAATATGAAACAAAATCCTACCAGGCTACAAGTTTCCAGCTGTTATGATATCATAAGATAAATTTACAGCTAGAGAAACAGCATGTTTGCTTTTATAAAGTATGGAAATATAAATGTTCCAAGTGTTAAAACTGTCCAAACAAATTAATTCATGTAAAAATAGTCATCTCAGATTTGGTTCTCTCACATTTGCTTTCTGTTTATAGAGCTCGTGAGCACACTTCTCTCAAGGAGAGGAGGAGAAGTGATTTTCCATCACGGCAGGAGCCCTTCTGCACGTGGGAACCCTAAAGCAGAGAAGTCGGGGGGCCCCCAGCCCATATCCCCACTGCTGATCTTGTCATTAAAGTCTTAATTTAGCCTCTTCGCCAGGGAAGAAAGATTGCCACTCGAGGGCTGAGGCTTGGAAATCCTACAATGTGCTCCCATTTTGGATGGTTAGTCGCGAGCTAAAATGAAAAAAGAGTTTCTTTCCTCAGTGACTTTGAAAAGAATAGAGTGGTGATTAACAGCAATATTTTTTTTAATGAAACGCCACCCGTCTTCCCTGTCATCTTCTGGCCATCCTCGCTTGTACGCGCCTCCCTGACAAGAGGAATAATAATGGTCATACATCACTGCTCTGCTCGTCCAATCATCTAAATCTTCCCTCGCTGCAGCCTCTGAGACTCAATTACTTTATTGACATGCAATCTTCATAAGGGGAGAAATATTGTGCATGTAAGGTCACTTGGTTATGAAGACATATTATCATATTATCTGCATGAGGGTTGCAGGGCTAAGACCTGACAGAGCTAATTATAATGGTACATGATAGAAAGCTCAGTACACATTATTCGCTTGGCTGCACTAAAGGTGAGGTAAGTCCAGTGACATCATGAATTTGTGAAAAAAAAAAATAACGTAACTTCAGCTTGAAGGCTGTAACTTTATTTCTTAACTCCCCACATTTTTCCATGGGTGTTGTAGTGGACCATGAAAGAACTAGGTAGGGGATTCCTCAGATCTCAGGGAAGGGAGGTGGCATATCTTTGGTATGCGAGTATATGTGCCCGTGTGTGTGTGTGTGTGTGTGTGTGTGTGTGTGTGTGATTGGCACAGTTAATCCCCATATATCATCAAGTTTCAGTCCATTTCCTAGCAAGTGAAATGAGAATGACTTGAGGGAAAAAGTAAAGGGATACAAATGGGTCAATCTGGTAACAGAGTGAAACTTCCCCTCACCCTCACTGAACCACTTTTCAGACACTTGCCCTTTTGCTTCTCCTGGTCTCACTGTCAGAGCCTTTTCTTGCTAAGATGTAGTGCTCCTGAATGTGGTTTCTTTGTTTGGAACACCAGCTTATTTAAGCACCCACACTCAGACATGCTAGAAGCTTCATGTACTGCTAAGACACATAGCTAGGCAGTCATTCTCTTTGTATCCTCAGTCCATCTATGATCCCCATTCATCTCCGATATTGAGAGGCCAAATGAGGAGCCTGTGTGGCAAATTTGTAAGAAAGGAGCATTAAGGAGAGAAATCTGGGCCAATCCATGGATTTTCCAGCCTTGTCACAGTTAATAGGGACCTGGAAAGAAACCAGGGTGGATGGTGTACTATGAGTCAGGAAGTCAAAATCAAGTTAGTCTCCTTGCATGGGCCAGGGCCAGCATCAGAGTTTATTAAGCCCTGGACACATGTTCTTCTATAGAAGATGTTTATGAGCTTTTAAAGAAAAGAAAAGAAGCCATTCAAACCATCACTACAATCCAAGGTAGGCTGGCTTCTAGATCCCCTCTCCCTCAGCAAAGAATTAATTCAATAAAGGAGAAGAAAGTACTAAAGCTGTCTAAGCTCCAGACACTGCCTTACTCTAATAATGTGAGTGTTTTGGCTCAGCCACATGAAGCACAGAGCAGAAAAGAAATTGAGATTGTCCCAGTTCTCTCTTATTAAATACTCTAGTAATTCAAACTTCTCTATTTCTGATGCTAATGACTCAAAAATAATTGTGACATCGATAAAAAAGCATTGAGACTCAGACATTTTTTTATTTCTAAATTGGAAAGTAAAGTGTTCATAATATGTTGTTGACATTAGTAAATTTGATGGCAATCCACGTACAGTAGAAAGGGCAACTCTTTAGACATCAGAATTTTTGACTGACTATTTTAGTAAGAGTATGGAATGTATTTCATCTGTGCCTCCAGCATCTCAAATGCCTTTATGAAACAGGGAGGTTCACGATGTTCACATTTCCCAAAATTGAGATACTGATTGAGATAAAATTGTCTGATCAGTAGAAAGTGGGCTAAGGTTTAGGAGATATAAAAATCTACTCCTGACTCAATCATTCATCATACTTGACATAGCTCCTTAACCAAGGTATAATCTTGATTTATATATTGAAGAAAGTATTTGGGAGAGACAGTAAGGTATTACTAAAGTATTATGGCATTGCTTGATAAATAAACTGGGTTGAAAATCCAGCCACATCATTTATTGGTTTCATGATCTTGAGCAAATCTTTGCCTTCTGAGCCTCAACTGACCTTCTTTATAATGGGTGGTAGTGGTGTCCACTTCAATGGGCGAGTATGAAAATTGGCAAGAAATGAAAATGAAGGCACTTTGTAAATAAAATACATTTGGAGAATGGAAGTTATCGCTACTATTTTAATACTACCCTGTTTTAAACTGTTATGCAGGTCAATGATGTAAGTAAACATAGACTGTGAAGAATAAGACCCCTTACCAACATAAGGTATGACTGTAATTCATGGTGTTACTAGACCACATTCTCAGATATGAGAGCCCTTTGGATTTTCAACCTCAAAAATCATTTTCATCACAAAGTCCTTGGCCATCCAGAGGCACTGGTAATGTCTCAGAAGAAAGAAAAGAAAGCTGTGATGGTAGAAAATGATGTGATGGAGGAGGGAGTCACTGAAGACAAGAAGATTACTCCATACAGAAAGTGGGCTAGGATGTGGGGCCACAAAGGAACCCATCAAGCTACCAACTCTACATGCCTGTCCTCACAGTCATTACAAAAGATTTGGAACCAAGACACTGGAGAAGCAAATCACTTCTCCTTCTTTGGAATTAGGGCATTGTTTATAGCATTCTCCTTCCCAGCCTAGCAGTCAGGAGGCCCCTATGTCTACTGGTCTTGGACCCATGCCTTCACCCCTTAATGCCTCATGTTCTGCATCTGGGAAGGTTATTTCCAGTAGGTAATTTTCTGCAATACCTCCTCAATTGATTTTATTTAAGAAAAGCAGACACAGGAGCAATGGAAGCAGCCATTCTAATCAAATTAGGGCATGAGATTTTGATTTGGGTCAAAAGGGGACATTGATCTACTACTGAAAAGATTCTGCCAAGGTTTTCAGCAGTGCCTTTCTTTCACTTTAGAAAGAACTTTATATTCATTAATTTTTAAATATTTATTTTATTTCAAGTCCTTTATGGGATCTGAAAAATCACTCAATTAATTAATAATCATATGTATTATTTCCTATAATCCTCATAAGAATTTTATGAAATGAATATTATTGCCAGTTCCATTTTGTTGCTGAAGAACTGAAAGCTGAGAGAAGTTAAAGTCAATGTCTTAGGTCAAACAGCAAACCAATGACTTAATTTTACATTGTTTAAATCCCCAGTCTTTGTGGAGTTTTTCGTACTTGCTTTATAGCATGAAGTAGAAGAGATAAATCTTGACCATTAGTAGATGGTCTTGACCATTAGTAGATAAAACAGGTTATCTCCTTCTAAAAGGGCACTGAATTTGGACAGCTGGTGGGCAGCACTGAGTTGATGGTTAAATTCATCAGTTTGATGCAAAGCTTCAGGAGGGCAAGCCCATTGTCATACGAGAAAGCAACATGCTGTAAATGCACTGAAGTGAGGAAGAGTTTCAGATGCAAAGGGGAGATCTGAAGGCAAAGTTGGCTCTGGTGTGGGTAGATGTCCCCATGGTATCACCGGGAGCCATCCAAACAAGAGCAACTTTTCCTCTTCTTTTTTCCCACCATAGAGAGTTCTGCCAAAGGCTGCTAGCCTTCAGATCTGCTCTATTAATAAAACAAAGGTATCTCTTAGGAAGACTTTCACCTTAAGAATTAATACTGTGTTATGAGGATTTTTCTGAACAACTACCCAAGAGTGAAACATGAAATAGGGGCCTGAGTTGAAAGAGGCTTAGCTTTATGGCTAGAAAGACTGAGGAGAAAAAGTGGTGGAGCTGGATTTCTTTCTTTCTTTCTTTTTTTGTGAACCTTATTGAGCTTCATCATTTAGCGTCAAATTCAAATTCAAGATGGGTGAAGTACGAATCAAACAGTTTGATGAATGAGGTAGACAAGCTGGTTGTAGACTAACATTCCTAGTGAGAAAAACTATGAGTGGTAAGAAAAATAAGTATAGAAAATTTTATTTGAAGCATTCAGGGAGTTACTAAGGCAGTGAAGACAAGAGGGGATAGAATCCTGAAAAGAAAGAAAGTACAGAAAATAGAAATACAGAGAAATGTCCTTAACATCTAGTGCCACTTTTTCCTTTGAGGCAATTTTCAATTGTCAAGCTGCAATTAAGGAGCTGAGAACCTGAGCCAAACTTCAAACAATCTTCTAGGTCTGAAAGGACAGAATTAAATATAAGATTTATCCAAAAGAAGGGGTCCAAATAGATATCCTTGACTTTCAGCTGGGACTCTGATGAAGCACATCTCAGGTGGAGGGGTGACTGGAAATAGATTTTGCCATACCAAATTTGCAATCCATTGTCCCACTTGCCCCATTATTAAGTGGATTGAGGCAATTTTTCCCTACTCTAACTGCCTCTCAGAAACAAAATAAATCCTCACTAGAAGAAAATAGCACTAATCACAGTCTCAAATTTTCTCCACAACTTGCAGAATCAAGTATGCAAGAAACAAGATCAAATGCCCTGACATCTAGGAAAATAAATTTAAAAATATGAGCTACTAGAGACCCAAATAATGGAGTTATTAGCCATGGACTTGAATGTATCAAACACAAATATTTTAAAGGTGTTAGAGGGCAAAATAGAAGTTTAGCAAAGAATTAAAAAAAAACCAGAATCAGATGAAACATACAACAGCTTATACTAAGGATTCAGGTGTTGTATTTAACAGAAGAGTAGACACAACAGAAGAGATGATTAGCAAAAGAGAGGATGGATCAGAAGGAAGTTAAGAGGTCACTTATATAAGTTAAGAGGTCATTGTTTTAAATGTTAAACAGTCTATATACCTCAATCAAAAGGAAATATTTCACAATGGATTAAAAATATAGGATATGCTGTTATAAGAAACTAAGAAATTGAATATAAAAATTCAGATAGTCTGAAAGTAAAGGAATGGGAGAAGAATATAACAAAAGGACTAACCATAAGAGAGTGCATGTATACAAATATCAAGTAAATTAGCCATGAAAGCAAGAAACATTACTAAAAAATGATGAAAATTTTTGTAATGTTAGGAAGTTGTTCAGGAAGATGTAAATATTCTAAATTTACATATATATTTATATATTCTAAATTTACATATATATTTATATATTATATATATTTGTATATTATATATAATATTTATATATTACGTATTAGATATATATTTACATATTATATATTTATATATGTATATAATTTATTTATAAATATATTTATTTATAAATATATTTATATATCTTTACATATATGTTTATATATTACACATGAAGCAAAAATTGCTAAAACTAAAGGGGAAAGTTAAATAGACCTCTCAGTAAGTAAAAGAAAATTTAAGGAGTTATATTAAAGATTTGAACAGTATGATTAACAAACTTGATTTTACACACACTCTCATACCCAAGAATAAGTTGTTGGAATACAATATGTGTTGGAAGAACACTGCACATAAAATCTGCAGACAATGGTCAACACAAAATGTTCATTGAAATTAAACATACACCAGGCTGTAAAGCAAGTATTAACAATGTGAAAAAATGAAATAAAGCAGAGCATATTCTTTGGCAGAGTAGAATTACCTAAAAATTATTTATAAAAATAACTGAGAATGCCTAAGTGGTTAGAAATTAGGCAATATACTTCAAATAAATCCCAGACCCCGCAAAAAAAAAAAAAATTCACTGTAGAAATTAGATGATCTTGAATTGAATGACTAGACAAATATAACATAAAAATTTGTAAGCTACAGCTAAAGCCATGCTTAGAGGGACATTTTAATCCTTAAATGCATATGTGAGGAAAGAAGAAAGCTAAAAATCACTGATCAAATTAACCATTTTAAGAAAGAAAGAATAGCAAATAAAACACAATAAACAAGACAATTGTAAAAAAATGTTCAAAATATTAAAATAAATGAAGTATATATTACAATAATCAACAAAACCAAAATTGGGAGTTGTTAGAGGGCTTACCAAATGAGAAATTCTAGTGTGAGGTAACAGATAAGACCCATCAAGAGAAAAATAAAGAAGGTACCAAATTACAATATCGGAAATAAAAAGAGGGATATCAATACAGTGCCCTTCCCCAAACAGATGAGAGGAAACTATGAATAATTTTATGCAGATAAATTTGACATTTAAATCAAATTTTTTTAAATCTTTGGGGAAAAAAAACTTAGCAAAACAGGATAGTCCTGTATCTTAAAGAAACTTAATTTGTGCTTAAAACTTTCCCACAAAGAAAACTCCAGGTTTAAATGATTTTAACCACGAATTTTTCCAAATAATTAAGAAAAAATAATGCCAATTTTAAATGAAAAATTCTGGAGACTAGAAAAAATTTTCCCAACTTGTTTTTTTTTTTTTTTTTTTGTCTTTCTAGGGCCTTACCCATAGCATACAGAAGATCCAAGGGTTTAATAGGAGCCACAGATGCCAACCTATGCCACAGCCACAGCAATGTGGGATCCAAGCTGCATCTGCAACCTGCACCAGAGCTCATGGCAACGGTGGATCCTTTACCTAATTGAGTGAGGCCAGGGATTAAATCCTCATCCCCGTGGATACTAGTCAGATTCATTTCCACTGCGCCACGACAGAAAGTCCCCCAACTTCTTTTTTGAAGATAGTAAAATGTGATGTTAACATTTGACAAGAGAATTAGAAGAAGGAAACAATTTTAGGACAATCATAAACAAAGATTCAAAATTCATAAACATAATAATAGCAAGTAAATTCTGTATGTACGTGTGTATGTATTAATATAACACAATCAACTTGGGCAAATTCCAGAATGCAAATTGCTGTAATATTTAAAATCAATGTAATTCATCAAGAGAATGAGAAGACAAGCACCATGAAAAAGGACAAAATAATGCAATTTGCAGCGACATGGATGGAAATATAGACTCATATTGAGTGAAGTAAGTCAGAAAGGGAAAGACAGACATCGTATTATATCACATATGTAGAGTCTAAAATATGGCATAAATGATCTATCTACAAAACCGAAAAAATCATGGACATGGAGGACAGACGTGTTTGCTGGGGGAGGAGGAGGAGGGAGTGGGACGGATTGGGAGTCTGGGGTTAGTAGATGAAAACTGTTGCATTTGGAGTGGATGGGCAATGGGATCCTGCTGTATAGCAAAGGGAACTATATATCTAATCACTTGTGATGTAACATGATGGAGGATAACATGAAGAAAGAATATATATATATGTGTGTGTGTGTGTGTGTGTGTATATATACATATATATATATATATACACACATATATATATATATATGTAAATAAAAAACTGGGCCACTTTGCTATACAGCAGAAATTGACAGAACGTTATAAATCAATGATAACAAAAAATTTGAAAAAGAGAGAGAATGAGAAGACAAGCACAGACTGGGAGAAAATATCTACAAATGACACATCTGATAAAGGACTGTTAATGAAAATATGCAGAAAACCCATAAAATTCAACAGAAAGAAAAGGAACAATGCCAATATTCCTTTGGACATTTTAAAATGGGCAAAAAAAAAAAAAAAAAAAAACCCTGAACAGCCACCTCACCAAAAAAGATAGAGATGGCAAGTAAGCACATAAAAAGATACTCAACATCATATGTCATCAGGGAACTGAAAATTAAACAAGATACCATTAGACACCTTTTAGGAAAATAAAAAACTACATTGTATATGATTCCAACTATATGACAATCTGGAAAAGGAAAAACTACAGAGATAGTAAAAAGATCAATGTTTGTCAGGTATTAGGGGAGAGAGAAGGATGAATAGGTGAAGCAAAGAGAATTTGTGGGCAGTGAAACTATTCTGTTTTTTTACTGTAGTGGCTGACACAGATCATTGCACGTTTATCAAAACCTATAAAATGTAAAACACCAAGAGCAAGCAATAATTTAAACTATGGATTATGGGTAATGATGTTTCAATATAGGTTCATCAACTGTAACAAAGGTCACACTCTGGTAGGGGAATTTGATATTTAGGGAGGCTGTGCATATATTGGATTATGGGAGAAATCTCTGTGCCTTCTACTCAATTTTGTTATGAGCCTAGAATTTCTCTTAAAATAAAGTCTATTAAAATCAATATAATTAATTACAGTAAAAGAATGGAGAAAAAGCAAATAATCATCTAAATAAATGAACCACAACAAAATTCAGCATTAGCCCAGGTTAACTTTTAACAAAACAAAAGAGGGAAATGTTCATAATTGATTAAGAGTAGCTATAAAAATAATATACCAATCAATATAGTTAGAAGTGAAATGAAAAGTTGAGATTAAAAATGGGAAAAAGATATCTTTCAAGACAATTTCTATTCAATATTGTGCTAGAGGTCCTAGACAATGCTATAAGGTAAGAAAACAGGTATGAATATTAGAAAGAAGAAATAATTATTTACAGGAAGTGAGATTTTATATTTTAGAAAAGCAAAGACTATAAATTCTTAGACTGAATAAGTAAATTTAGCAAGACTGCCGGCTTCGAGCTCAATACACAAATTATTTCTGGCTCTTTGTATTAGCACTAAAAATAAGGGAACAAAATAATAAAAATAAAAACAAAATTTTAAAAATCATAACACAGGAATAAATCTTGTACACTGAAATATGTAAAAGACCTACACACACACACACACACAAACACAAACCCTATAAAATATTATTAAGATAAATTAGATTAGACCTAAATAAGTAGGATATCCTTATTGCCCTAGACTGGAAAACATAATATTGTAAGCATATTGATTCTCTAAAAATTAGTCTATATATTCAAAGCAATCCCAATCAAATTCACATGAACTGTTTTTCATTGTTGGTGCTGTTATTAAAGCAAATAAAATGATTGTAAAATACGTATGAAGATGTAATAGCGGATATAATCTTGATACATTTCTAGGTATTAAGCTTCATAATAAATGTGCAGTAATTAAGTGATTATGGCACTGACTCAAAGAGGTAAATATATAAATGGAATAGAACAGAGAGTCCAGGAAAAAGCTCACTTATATGCAGACATTTGATTTATGACAAAAGAAGTGGGGAATGGAAGGTCTTTTCAGTTATCCTCATGAAAAATTAATTACTGACATTTTACCTCACTCCATACATGAAAATAAATGTCCAATGTATTATAGCATTAAGTATAAAGGTAAAATACAAAATCTCTAAAGGATAACAGAGGAGAATGCTTTCACGACCTTTGAGTGGGCAAAGGTCACTTAAACATGACTCCGAAAGCACTAACCACAAAGGAAAGACTAATACATGGAACTCCAATATTATGGAAGACCATATAACATTGACAATAAATGAAAATAAGAAAAGATCACATTTTATATGATTCCAATTATATGACATTCTGGAAAAAGCAAAAGTACAGAGATGGTAAAAAGATCAGTGATTGTCAGGGATTGGGGGGAGGGAAGGATGACACGAGAGAGGTTTGTATAGGTACTAATAATATTCTACTTTTTAATCTGGATAGTGATAGCTTATGCTAATTCATGAAGTCATGCACTATGATTTGCATATTTTCTGTATGTATGTTATAGTTCATATTAGAAGATTTTTTTTTAATAAATGGATTTCCCAGTGAATGCAAAGCACGTGGCACAGTGCTAACTTTTTCCCTTTACACTGGAAGGATAAAGAGCACCTATGTAACATGCTAACAAAGTGGTTATGAAAGTACAATTTCACTATTTTGCCTCTGCTGATCAGAAAGGATGATCTAGAGAGAAATTAGTTTAAAAATATATTTTAAGCAGGTGTGACCCCGGCTGTGATTGAAAGACAGGGATACCAAACTGTATCCAGGGAGTCCATGCAATTTGTATTTTCCCAGCCAATCTCTCTGAGCCAGAGAAAATATAATATGTTATCCTGCAAATTAACCTGCAGAAGGGAATCAGGCAAGTAGAGTACAGAGCAATGGGATCACCCTTGTCTGGCTCGTTAATGGGTGAAACATTATGACCCAGCAGATGTGCCTCTTACATCATGGCTAGCATGTAATCACTTTAACGTACCTGCTAAAAGAAAGATACACACAGACAGTACAAACACACATGCACACACACACATATCACCCATGTCAATCACTCCCTAACTACAATCCAATGGGGTGTATGTGTGATCACTTGGGAGAGAGGGGTAGAATAGAAGAAACAGATAGTTAGCCTCCATCATGGAGGCAAAAGTGTTATTATCATGATTATTTGATCTCTGTCTCTGGGATTATTAAACTCTGACACATGGATCTGCTAAGGGAACCCCCTGAAGTTGCACACGAAAACTGTATATACGTGGAGATTTTTTTGACTTTGTTTTGTTTTATTGTGGATACATTCTACAGCGCTAAGCACATCCTCCAAACAGTCCTTGACTTACTACAAATCACAACCACTGGGTAAGAATTTAGAAATCAGTTTCAAAAACATGACCTTCTTTGAATCGCATAACTACCTTGTGAAAGAGGCAACCCAGCACGCAACATCTTCTAAAGATTCCAACAATAAAGCTCAGAGAAGTTGAATGACTTGCCCAAGGCCACATATAAGTAGTTGAGTGGAGACTTGAGTCAAGGGTATTACTCATTTAAAATCTCTGAAAAACTTGATACATATCCATGAGAATGCCAACAGGGACAGGGAAAACTATTCTTAATTTCATCAGGGACTATCCTATGGCAAGGGTCACAGCAGAACTACTTTCAGAGAGCTCAGTATCTTCCCTTTCTGAAGCTTCTGTCCTAGCCCTACCTTTGAGAATTCCACCATGTTACAGTAATGCTTCATCCTCAGGCTATGCCACCATTGGGATCGTGAAAGGCAGTTCATGTTCTTCCCCCCAATCCTTAGTATTTATCTGATTGTTTTAGAGAGGTTACCCGACTCTGTCACGATACCCAAGTCTAGGCTTAGTACTACCAATTGATGCAGAGAACAGGGGCTTCACAAAGCCCTCTCACGGCTGTTTCATAAAATATGTGTGAGCTGATTAAAAGTCCCCTCTCCCATCTCCCCTTCCACAGAGCCAGGTTGGTGTGGTAGATTCAGGATTCCTCAAAAAGAAGCCTGTAGAACAAGACATGGAGTCAGCCTGTCTCTACGCATCTCATGCACGCAAGAACATGTGGCATGCTAAGCTGTGATGTGCAATAAAGGATGGCCTGGCTGACAAAGTGTGGGAAGCATATGGCAGGGGTGGGACCCATAGCTGTGTCAGGAATTCATGCACATATGGTGACAACAATGTGCATGGGATATGATCCTTAATCTTTCTTTTTAGAAAAACTTGTACACAGGCATAGGCATACCCCCCCCCAACACACACACACAATCATACCTGTCAAAGAAGATTTGAGAATGTTAACATGGAAAGCGTTATAAAATAACTTGTCTACACCCTCATTCTTCAAAGAAACTGAAGCCCTAAATATATAGAACAGAATATTTCTTGACCACACAGACAAATGCCACAACTGGAATCTAAGCCTCCTGTTCCTGATTGAGAGCTCCTGCCTCCATTCCAAGCCAATTCTCAAACACTGACCGCACCCAGCTTTATCCCCCTTTCCCCAGATGAACTGAAGCTCTTCTGCATGGAACATCCATGTGACAGGTCTTAAATAGAGCATGAGAAAGTTTATTCAGACTCTGGACTGACTTTATGTCAACTCTTGGCTCCAAAATTCAAATGGACCTTTGGGAAGTTGCAGAAATCAGTCAACCTTGGAAAGCCAGAAGATCTCCGGACTAGTCTCTTGCAAATATGCACAGCTGTTCCCTCCATCAAAGAAAGAAGGTTCCTCCAAAGGAAGAGACACATGGAGCCCCTTGTACCTCCCCTTCCACAGCTCCTGGTGGGGGAAGGTCTTGGGTTCCAGCAAAGAAAGGTGGTAGATTACACATCTTCTTGGATTCCTGCAGACCCACAGCCAAAGAACCACAGGCTTATGGAGTCTCAGCCTCATTTTCTTCCCTCTGCTGCATAGTGACAGACTCATGCCTTTGCTTCACTCTCCTAAGGTCTCCAAAGCAAATATGCACCTTCTTCTGCAGCCACTTTCCTGTTCTGGTGAGTTATGTCTCACTGATTCTTCTCCAGGTTGGTGACTTAACAGTGACCTACAAAACCCTCTCCGGCACCCATAGCAGGTGAACCTAAGCACCGACTTTAAGTGGCCCATAGGTGGGACCACCAGATGAGCCATGTCTCATCCAGTTTTCCCAGGGTTACCTGACTGAGATATAAGAGAAGAATACAGAGGAATAAACTCTTCCATTCTCTCTGTTGCTGAGATCCTTCAAGTTCCCTTTCAAGGCCCTCTTACTACAGCCTTCCCCCAAGAACTACTCTCTCTTGTCTAGACTACACATCTATCTCTTGATTATATTCCACTAAAAGCATATAGTGGTAAGCTATGAGTGGGACCTCTCTCATTTTCATGTTATTCCTGAAATTATGAAGTCTTAAGCAGCTCTTAAACCTTCAGAATCCAGATCAAGTTCCAAGCCTTTCTTAAAGCCTTCCTTAACACGAAGACCAGGGAGATCTCAGCTCCTCGGGGGCCTCAAAGCTCACAGTTCACACTTATGTGTTATATAATACCAACAACATTGTACTGTCTCATTAATCTCAGCACATGTCCACCTCCTCCACCACATCAAATGGACTTATCTTTGTTCTTTTGTCTCTAGTCCAGGCTTACCACTGGTAGGACTGCAATAAATATTGGATGGATGGATGGAATGGATTGGTGGATGGGAGGAAGGAAAGAAGGAAGGAAGGAAGGAAGGAGGGAAGGAAGGCGGGCAGGCAGGCGGGCCAGGCAGTCAGGCAGACTTTGTGAACCTGAGTTTTTTTCCCTTTTTTTTATTTTAGGTCTGTACCCATGGTGTATGGAAGTTCCCAGGCTAGGAGTTGAATTGGAGCTGCAGCTGATGGCCTCCATCACAGCCATAACAACTCCAGATCTGAGCTGCATCTGTAACCGATTATGCAGCTCAGGGTAACACCAACCCAGATGGTTAACTCAATGAGCAGGGCCAGGGATAGAACCTGCATCCTCATGGATACTAGTCAGGTTTGTTATTGGTGAACCACAACAGGAATTCCTGGACGTGAGCTCTTTCAAGAGTGGTAATATAACTTCAATACGTGTGGTTTGCTGTTTTTGTTTTGTTTTATTTTGTTTTGTGGCTCTGTGACTCCTAACAGACCCTATTCCTGTTTTATTCTATAATGGTTAAAGGTACTTATTTGAGGAATAATATTGATGCTGAATTGTATCAATAGCAAAGCCAATATACAACGTATGTTGGTATACAACAGTGTAAAGTCAGAGGTGATATCCTTCTAGGAGATGAATAAGCAGAAACTCAGATAACTTAAAAGGCTTGGTCAAGTTCATATAGCTAGTAAATGGCAGAGATCAGATACATACTTCCAAGCAGAGCGCAGTGATTAAAAGCTGGACTCGGTTGCCCTGTCTGGGTTTGAAGCCCTTTCTACCTCTCACCAGTCATATCAGGAAAGTTGCCTTATTTTTGCTTTAGTCATTTTTCTGAAAATTGGGCAAATAATGTACCAGTCTCACAGAATATTGTCATGTTTATGCGAGGTAATCAATTTAAACTTCATCAGCCTAAAGTGCTTAGAGACTTTCTTTCCAAGGAAAGCGTTCAATAACTATTGCAGTTAATATCCATTCCATTGGTTCAACATATATTTGTTGAGCAACAGTGTGTGCCTGGCATGACTTTAGACCCTGAAGGTGTAATACTAATACAGACATACAATCATGTCCTTGGAGAGCTTCCTTTCTAGTGAGGGAGGACACACAATACATAAAAAAGGTCAACTTTATAATATCTTTGGATTTGCGAAACAGATGGCAAGGTCATTCTAGAACTCACGGAGAGGTCATAGCTGGAGAGAGAATAATCAGAGGATGTGCATAGAAGAGATGGTTAAAGATCCAAAGTGTCTGAGATTGTTAAAAAAAGGAAGAAGGGGCTCAAAGTCTAAATCCTGAAGAAAGGTCACATTGAAGGAGAAGAGAATTAAGATAAGAAAGGGGGCAGAGGGAGGTATGGGAGGAAGTTAAGAGAACAACATGACAACTAAGGGATGAAAGTATTCAGGGTGATCATTGCAAGGAGTCAGCAGGGCAGAGACTGTGAAGAGGACATTGGATTGCTGCCCAGAAGAGAGAGGATGAAGGAAGGTGAGTTGCAGGAGGAGTGACGAAGTGGGGGAGTGGAGAGAGAAGCAAAAAGAAGGGAAAAATGCAACAAGTTCCAAGGGCTCTGTCTACATCTGGCAGTAAAACAAAGGAAGTGGCATGAGAAAGAGAGAGAGAGAGAACCAGAGAGAGAGAATGGGAGAGGGAGAAGAGAGGAGGAAAACTAGGGGAAAGTTGTTATCAGGCAGAGGAAATGGGACGATGATGTTTCAGGGCATAGGAGTATCACAGAAGAGGTCAAAACCACTTACTAAAGACAATGCAAGTTCAGAGTCTTATTAAACTAATGGTGTGGAATCACTGCTTTTTTAATTTCCCACCATCTTTCTCCCCAAACTGCTAAGCCACTGCTTTGTAACCTGTGTTAGAACACTGGCCTGTATTTATAGAATCACAGATCAACATCCCATTTAGAAAACACAGAGTTTTCAGGGAAGGGACACAACTTCTGGTTCTGCATCCCTCCCTGATCACTGCAAAATGTTGAGTGTGGAGCTTTGTTAAAGCTGGATATGTTCCAAAAATCCACGGCAGGCTGACTGGTTAACCCTATAACCATGAATCAGAGACTAAATGGGGTGTGAGCCTTCCTTCCTGAACCCATACCTCCGAAGAGACCACCATCTTCCTGAGGTACATTTAAGGAGGAAGAGCCTTCACTCTCCACCTAGAAAGGGGAAGAAATCTAAAATAACACCCCAAATTTGTTTCTAGCCAAGGATTATACAATCCGGGGAATAAACCACAAACTAGACAGCCACAAGCAGCTTACTCAGCCATTATCCCCAAATAAGGCAAGATTTCATTTATTTTTCTCCAGCTTTAATGCTGGATTTTTCACTCCAGGCCTCCAGCCCGTAAGTCAAACAAAATTTGGGAAACGTTCAACATTTTGAGAGAAACTCAAAGGGTAATCCGGTCTCATCAAAACCAAACTAAACCATTGGCAAACAGAGGCCAGTGACTTGTAACTGCACCACTGATGTCCCAGTGGAGCTCTAAGATTTTGCAAACATTCTCCATTCCCTCACTGGATTTCTCACCAAGTGAAGGCCAGAGTCCCCATCTGCTTTCCATCACTGTCCTTGCCTTGCACTCTGGCAGAGCTCTGCCCTGGCTACCTTTGTTATTCCTCCAGAGTGGCCCGCCCCCACAGAGCAAAGGAGGGCTGGGCAAAGCCCTGCAGCCTGGAACACACTTCTGGGAACATGCAGTCGGCCAGGGGCATGACTCTGCCCCTGTCTCTGAAACCTTCACATCTTACTTCGCTCTCTACTCCTGGAAAAGGGAGATCAGCAATGTTACAATGAATGTGCTTTGAGAGTCCACGACGGTCCACACTATGCAATAAATAGAATTTTGGCCAGGAAAGAGGAATCTTGTGAACTGGAGCACTTTAAAAATAGCAAAGGATTTATCTAAAGTAGAATAGGAATTGTCCTTTAGGGAAATGACGTAGCTGATTGTAGGCAAACACTTTCAACACAGAGAGTCCATGAAATAGAGCTGTAATATGTATATGATCATCCTAATTACAGTGGATTTTTAGAAGTCAATTACACAGACTTGGCAATGGGTTTAGTGGAGCAGTTGAGTTTCTGGGAAAGAGAAAGTGTAAATGTGGATGAAATCTTGTCTGGACCACAGAGGCTATGGATAGCCGGTCACAAGCCAGTCCCCATTCACCCCTCTCTACCGTAGGTTATTGGAGTGACTTGCCAGGTAAGAATGAGAAAAAACTCAGTCTTCAAGGAGCCCTGACATGTTATAATGGTAAGAACAGTTAACATTTTCTCCCAATCTTTTCTAAGAAAATAATCCCTAGTGCAAAAATATAGCTACGCATGAAAATTTCATCTCTGGATTATTATGATTGTGAAGAAAGGTAACCAGGGAGTTCCCTTCGTGGCTCAGTGGTTAACGAACCAGACTAGGATCCGTGAGCATGCAGGTTCGATCCCTGGCCTTGCTCAGTGGGTTAAGGAGCTGGCATTGCCGTGAGCTGTGGTGTAGGTCAAAGACTCAGCTTGGACCCCATGTTGCTGGGGCTGTGGCATAGGCCAGCAGCTGTAGCTCCGATTTGACCCCTAGCCTGGGAACTTCCGTATGCCACGGGCGCAGCTCTAAAATACCAAGAAAAAGAAAAAAAGAAAAACAAAGAGAAAGGTAACCCTAGTAAATGATCAACACCTCTTGGATTTCTTGCTCTAATCTCCTAAATAGCCTCCTTGCCTCTAAGGACTGGTGCCAGAATGATCTTTCCAATTAGCCAATCTGATCTTCAGTGATTTTTTTTTTCCCCAAGCCTTTTTGGCAAAGTCCCCACTCCTTAAGTTGGCATACAAAGTTCTTCATGATCTTGAGCCTACTCACCTCTGCTACCAGCTCCTTCACCCACCTCTTCATTCTTCCCTTTTCCCCTCTACCCTCCTGTACCACATTCTCTGGCCAAAGTAAAATTCAGTTCCTTCACCAGACCATGTATCTGTTCTCTGAGCCATCGTATAGGCTGTCCCCTCTAACCTGAACACTTTTCCCAAATATCTCCCTGGTTAATTGTGATACACTGTCAGGTCTCAGGTTCGAGGTCACCTTCTCCAGGAAAACCTCCCTAATCCTTACCTAAAACTGGATTCCATGTTCTTTGAAATGTTCTCACAAGTCTGCATGTCCACTACAAAGCTCTTATCATGGGTAAAGGTTGTTAATGTTAAATATAAATCTTTTCTGCAAACTTGACTGAAGCCAAGTTCATTTGTTTATCAGTTTATTCTTAGCACTATACCCAGCACATAGTGAGCACTTACTATGTGTTCCTTTTAGAGTTACTGATACACATTAGGAAATGCTAAAGTCAATTATGCACTTGATATTCATATTTAAAGAGATAGGCTGGTATGCAGTAAATGAAAGTGAAATTCATGGGGATTATATAACATAAATAACTTAAATTAATGTTTCTTGAAAAATCAAAATAAAAATGTCCATTCGTAACATGGATACAGCTACATACCAATGTACTGGGGGAAAAAAAAGACGAAGTAAATAAAGTTAAAGTGTTAATGGATTTTTGGGAGGATGTTAGGAGTATGGGTACTTTTTTCTCTAATATTGCTAATTTTCTAAATTTTATAAAATAAGTATCTTAGAATAGAAAATGTAATTTAAAAATATGTTAATATACAACCAAAACTGAAATATTCTCATTGTAGAAAAATATAAAATCGCCAAAAAGTTCAAAGGAAAATAATATGAAAACTACTCGCCACCACCTGACATGAAAGTAAATTCATCCTTGTGGTGTGTCTGTGTGTGTGTATGAATGTTTACCTAAAAATCACCCAAGCGAATGACACAAAGGGGCAAATGTAATGAAACTAACTATGAACAAGAAAGCAGTAACCAGATGCAAATATCTTTTTTTTTGGTTTGTTTACTCCCAGCATTTATTAATTCATTCACTCCTAATGTATTCCTACTTGATGCTAAATGCTGAGCACCAGAAGAGGGAGAGTTAAGCCCAGATCCTAGAGCCATCTGTCCATGTTTATAACATGACTGCTACACTAGAATATGTAAACCCCGAGAGGTATGTGGTCAAGAAAGGAATGACTTCTTAAAGGGAGTGAGGAAGGAAGGGAATTCCCAGCAGTGACGGTGGTAGGCAAGAATGAACAGTGAAGCAGGTATCCTGAGGCTCTGAAGAAGAAAGAACCCAAAAGGAAAACAAAAAAAGAGAGAGAGAATCTAAGAAAAATTCTAGAGGTAGTTGTAGAGAGCAGGCAAGAAACTGGCCATATTGTTCCTCAAACATCCCAGCTCTTATTTAATCAAAATTATATCATTACGGATGGGTAATGGCCGTTCTGTTGTCTAAAGGACCAAGTTTGTCTTCTGAGTGAATCTTTTTTTTTTTTTTTTCTGCCTTTTCTAGGGCCACACTCGTGGCATATGGAGCTTCCCAGGCTAGGGGTCTAATTGGAGCTGGAGCCGCCAGCCTATGCCACAGCCACAGCAACGCGGGATCTGAGCAGCATCTGCAGCCTACACCACAGCTCATGGCAACGCCAGATCCTTAAACCACTAAGCAAGGCCAGGGATCCAACCTGCAACCTCATGGTTCTTAGATTCCTTAACCACTGAGGCACTACAGGAACTCCCTGGGTGAATCTTGACGGGGATAATTTATATGTCTAGTGTCATGTACATAGAACATTTCCTGTATGCTTTTGAAACACAATCAATGATAATTCTGCTTTTAAATAAACTTCAGGGAGGAGTTCCCATCGTGGCGCAGCGGAAATG
Organism: Catagonus wagneri; assembly: GCA_004024745.2. NCBI lineage: Eukaryota > Metazoa > Chordata > Mammalia > Artiodactyla > Tayassuidae > Catagonus > Catagonus wagneri. The sequence goes on from PVHT021183726.1 coordinate 9,412,647, forward strand.
GATCCGACTAGGAACCATGAGGTAGCAGGTTCAATCCCAGGCCTCACTCAGTGGGTTAGGGATGCAGTGTTGCCGTGAGCTGTGGTGTAGGCTGCAGACGCAGCTCAGATCCCACATTGCTGTGGCTGTGGCATAGGCCGGCAGCTGTAACTCCGATTGGACTCTTAGCCTGGGAACCTCCATATGCTGCAGGTGTGGCCCTAAAAAGCAAAAATAAATAAATAATAAACAAACTTCAGAGTGTTCAGAATTATGACTAGAAAGCTGGACTGTCCAAAGGCACAAGTGTTTCAGATAGTCAGGCAAGCATTTCCAAGTCTTTTCTCTAGTTCCACAGTCTCCAACCAATGCAGCTGGTACTGGAGGTGTCACAGTGTGTCTCTTTTGACCACAGACATCACTGTGGTTCTGCACTGGAGTTCTCATCCCAACACTCAAATGACACAAAAAAAGAAATTTCATTCTATGCTCCAGATACTTCTCAAGTACACACTCTCATCAAACCCAACTGATCTCTAACTTGCTCTCTTGGAATTGTGATCTTTACAGGTACTGTGTAAAATCAGCAAACAGTGAGGAGTTGCTAATCAGTAAGTTTAAAGCTTCAGTAATGCAAAAGTGTAAGTTATAGAGATCTACAGTATAGCATTGTCCCTATAATTAACAACACTGGATTGTATGCTTACAAATTAGTTAAGCAGGTAGAATTCATGTTAAGTGTTCTTACCATAAAAAAAGCATTAAAAATTTAAAACAAGGTGTTAGTTGAGCCAGCACTGGCAGAAGTAGAGAAATTTGTGTTCTTCCTATGATTTTGAAACTATATTCCTGCTCATCGGTAACATGGCAGAGGATGGAGGATGACGCAACTAGATGAGTCCAGCTGATGGTCTCAAATTCTACAACCACATACTGCTCATCTTCATTAGGAATGCCCTAATGGTCATATACTAATTCAAAACAAATATTCTAATTCAGGTCTCCCTCCAGGACATCATGTGAGTGTGGTTACATGGAGACATTGTCCCGGCCAGCTGCGAAGTCATTCGCTGAGTTCAGCTCCCTGTTAGCAAGGCAGTGATGTGATGGAAACCATGCAGGACTTAAAGGCAGACAGATGGCTTTGACCCTCACTTGTTAACTTCTCATTGTGGGATCTTAAACATTTCTCTTTCCCTCTCTTGTGCCTCTTTTCACTTATCAACAAAAATGAAAATGCTAATAAAACCTAACCGTTATTGTAGGTTACATAAGATAATGAGATAAGGTTAGTTATTTTAATTAACCAAACCTCAAGGTTACGGAGGATGTAGGAGTTATTCTTGGGTGGGATTAAACCTGGACCTAGTAACTTCCACCACATTCATTCATTGGTTAGGCTGCCAAGTTCTTCTGTGAGGAGAGGGTGGGTGTCACACTCCTCTGAGTATCAACATCTCTGCAATATTGACTGAATGAGAGGATTGAATGGGAAAGCTGATTTTTTTTTTACATTTATTATGTTACTGAAAAGGAAAGAGAACTAGGAAAGGATAGAGTCGACCCCCACCTTAAGCATTGGGAAAATAACCATTCCTCCCCAGGATGTACCAACAACTGCAAGATCTCTTCCTGCCCTCCTCCACCCTCCAAGGCTGAGGCCGGGCCAAGCTGCACCCTCCCTCTCCCAGGTACTTTCCACCTGCCACCTCTCTGCATAGCACCTGGTCCACGGCCCTGCACTCATGTCCATGCAACAAGCAGGATGAACTTTTGCAGGCATGGACTTGACTCTTGTATATGGGCAATCAATAACTATTTTGGGGTGTATAGAAGGATCAAAGGAGGGATGATTGGGAAGATGGTGAAGAAGAGAGAATGACTGTACTGAAATCTTAACTGTACTGAAATCTTGAATGGTTCTTTCAGCTTTTCTGAATTGTTTTAAACTTTAAAGATTCTGTACCTTAACGGTAAGTAGAATCAAAGAATTGCCAGGTTCTACAGTCTCAATAATAAGCGTTTCAATTTTAGCTTCACAAATCTTCTCCAGGGAAGGCCCCTCTTGAACCAAGTCTGTCTCTCTTTTAGTGGGGACACACTCAGGGTTATGAAGGATGAAAGGGCACCTGACAATCCAAACTGAATCAATCTCAAAGATCAATGGAGGACAGAAGTCAAGGTCCGGTCCAGTCCTGCGACAGCCGCAAGGGGCATAGCAAAGTGAAAAGAACCACACTGAATGCCCTTTAATTTCTCAAGAGGAACAAAAAATATGCAACCGAAAGACCATAAGAGGCCAGAACATTCTTCTTTAGAACATAAGATTCTCCAGAAATATCTCTAAATGGTTATATCTATGTATCTACATATATATATATATATATTCCTTTTTTTTAGCTGCACCCATGGCCTGTGGAAGTTCCTGGGACAGGGGTGGAACCTGAATCACAGCAATCACAGCAGCAACCCGGGCTGCTTGCAGTGACATTGCCAGATCCTTAAGCTACTGTGCCAAAAGGGAACTCACCTTTTAAAAAATAAAAACCAAATGAGTTCCCATGCTGTCTTGTCTGTGCCAGATACTTAGAATAAAAAAAAAAAAAAGTTCATCCAAAACGCCTTAATAATAGTAATATCTCTCTCCCTATTCTCTTTGAGGAGTTAACGGTTTGCAGATCAGGAGGGATTCAGATGAAGATGCCTTTGCACTTTACCTCCTTCCCCCAACAGAATGTTCAGTAAAAGATGGCATTGTGACCCAAACACCAGTATACTCCAATCACACAGGTCAAGTTCATACTGCAGGATATGTGGACAATGCACAGCTCCCTTTCCAGAATGGCATCCATATTTCCCAAACCCATCCTCTCAGCACATCTCTGGGATTATAAATAAATACCATACGCAGATGCAGAAGAGCCCTGTCAGCTCTTCTACTGTTTCTCTTGATTGGGCATTCCTAGGCTTCCTTCACTGGGCAGTTACATAAAAGGACATTTGAGGTGGAGAACACTTTTAGATTTTCTGGATTAAATTAACATCATTTGTAAATAAAGCTAGGAAAGTTTCAGGTATTAAGGTTATCTTCACAAATGCAGGCCATTTCCAGAGGTGGAGGGTCAGGGGACAGTGTGAGAGAGGGGGAAAAGTAAAGTCAGAGGCAGAAAAAAAGGAGATAGGAAGAGGGCAGAGGGGTTACAAAGACCACATGAATAAATGATTTAAAAAAATGTTTTGGGAGTTCCCGCTGAGGCACAGTGGGCTAAGAATCCAACTGCAAAGTCTTGGGGCACGCAGAGACACAGTTTTTATCCCTGGCCTGGTGCAGTGGGTTAAAAGATCTGCCACTGGCATTGCCACAGCTGCAGCATAGGTCTCTACTATGGCTCAGATTCAATCTCTGGCCTGGGAACATCTATATTCTGCAGGTGTGGCCATAAAATAAAATAAATTAAAAAAATATGAAAACATTTTGATCTCCCCCAGATTAAAATAGGTGAACTCCCTGAATAAATGAATGGAAATAGGCCACTGTCTGACTTTTCCCACTGTTCTCCCTGCCCTGTTTGGACCCAGACCCTAGCAGGTAAAATGACAAACACTTCCCATTAGCTGTGAGCTCTGACTTCTGAGGTTCACTCTGCTGAATGACCATAAAAAGACACTGATTCGAAAATCTGTCAGACAATCGCATCCTTAAACTGAAGACAGTTATCCATTTGGCTTTAAATGATGATGGGCTTTATAAATGGACACATAGGAGAAGGACCCCGCTGCTCTTGGTGGGGATCATTTTGCTTCTCAACACTTCCTTCATCCCCACCTGGAAACACACCTGGAAACACACCATCCCAAAATACACAAGGCAGTTTTTATTTCACTGTCAAAAGCCAGCCTTAAGTACAAAGAGACACCAGAGTGTGTGGACCCCACGGTTTCCTCTGTTTTTGAGCTATAAAGAACATACTGAAGACAATGGAAGCTTTATAGATTTTACAAAGCAATCAGAATCCAAGATGGTTGTATTGTTTAAGGTTTCATGCCTCTGGGTCCTGTTTCCTCCTGCTGCTGAAACAAATAAATACTAACACAGTAGCTTAAAACGTTGCAGATGTACCACCTTCAGTTCCTGAGCTCAGAAGCCTAAAATGGGTATCACTGGGCTAAAGTCCAGGTGTCAGCAGGACTGGTTCCCACTCCAGGGGCCCCAGTGAAGGGTTGTGTCCGTGCCTCTTCCAGCTTTTAGAAGCTGCCTGCATTTTTTGGATTGTGGCCTCCTCCTCCATCTTCAAAGTGAATCACACAACCTCTTCACCTGTTGCCCATCAGCTTTTTCTGTTTCTGATCCTGCTGCCTCCCTCTTACAAAGATCTTTAAAAAGGCCCCACTGTGCCCACCTAAAATCTCCAGGATAACCTTCCTGTCTCAAGATCCCTGACTTAACCACTCCTGCAAAATCCCCTTGACCATGTCCAGGGTAGGAAGCTGTGGTTTTATACGCCACGGCAAGGGAAGGCCTCTGTGATAGGAGACATGGGAGGAAACACCTGAAGGAAGGGAGGGACTATGCCACCAGATATCCAGGCAAGAGGATCAGGCAGGGAATCCAGCATGTCTGGGGCTGAGCAGGGAGGCTGAGCTCCCCAGCAAGCTTCTGACAGCAAGGAAGGCAGTCAGTGTGCTACACCAGAGTGAGGAGAGAAGGAGGCCAGAGAAGAGGGGGCCACCTCTCCAGATGAGCCAGAGAGGTCTCAGAGACCTCAAGTGCCCATGCAAGAGCTTAGCTTTTATGCTAAGTAAAAACCAGCTATCATATAAGCACATTTACGATTAGAGGTTTTTAGGAAACTTTTTTTTTTTTTGAGCTTGCCTCACATACAGACATTTAAAAATAGCTGCTAAATGCTTCTTTCGGGGAATGTGAGGCACTCATAATAATAATAAAAAAGTGCCTTGGGCTTTCTTACAACTGGATACATCAAAGGGTTTTCACTAGTAATTTGGGGAGCGTCCGCCTCTGGGTGCCACTGCTGTGATTTCGAAATAGAATTATCTCGTGCTATGTGATTTCTTGAATCATTAGTTTTCCATTTTCTCTTCCTCTTTTCTTTTTGTTCAATTTTTTTTAGTCCAGCGCTAGTATATACCAGAAGTTTATAAAAAAATGGCGGCTCCTGGGCAATTGGGTGAAGGAAGGCAGTTGATGAAGAGGGAAAGAAGTGGTGTTTCTTCCCTGGGCCTGCGTGACCAGACCCCTGAACTGTTCCATCAGTGTGAAGTGGGATCTGTCCAAGTGCCTGCCTTTTCCAAAACAATGGGAGTATTGTAGGGAAAAGACAAAAGGCCAGGGGCCATATCAGGCAAAGAGAAACACTCCCCAAGCCAGGGGACTTCCTCCCTTGAGTTAATTAACCCTTTCCCAGCATCACGGCCCAGAAGAAAAGGGTGTTTTTGTCATTCAGGGAAGAGGTCTTCCCAGAAAGCGCAAGCCATGAAGAACAAAGTAGAACCTGGTCCCACCCCTTTAATTACTTGGCTGACAGCAAGCTCAAACCCTTCAAAATTATAATTATCAACAAGTCTAACTCATTATGCTCTGCACAGTACTTATTTTGGAAGATTAATAATTTTAGCATTATCAAGGAAAAATAACAAAATTACTTAATTTCCTTCTCAGCCAAGGTCCCAAGTCTTTACAAGAACAGCCTTTCAGGTAAAGAGCAAGGGCTGCACCAAGGGCCCTTGGGGTCTCCTGGATTATCATTTCTGTGGCGCCCACACCATGGGGACAGCAGACAGGTGACCCAAGTGCACAGCGACTCTTGGCTGTCTCACCTGCCTCTCCTCACCTTCTGACTTTCAAGCTCAGTGATGAGAAGAAGCTGGCAAAGGGGATCAAGAGGAAATATCTCAGGGGCTTGGAGTCTTCTGGATACTTGGTACCGTGGTCCTGCTACACACCAACATTCCTGGGTCTGCACTATACTGTAGAGTATCGAATTTTAATAAGTCATCAAAGAGATGAGTCCAGGCATGAAGGGGAGAACAAGCAGGGGACAACAGGGAAAATGAGGGCGGAGCAACCACAGGAACACAGAGCCCTTGGCAGGGCACCCCAGTTGAATTAAAAGCAACTTGCAGAGCAAATAAAATGCCTCTGGGCCCTAGATTTGGGCCACGAGGTGCCAGCTTATGACTCTAGAGCAAATCTGACAGTCTTTGAGGTTCCGGGGAGAAGGAAAATAGAGTCCCATTTGCAAAGCAACTCCAAATTATCTGGCCTACATAGGCTAATTCACATCCTTTCTAAGTTACATATCTTTGTGAAAAATATCTCTACTTTAAACAATTTAAGATAGCTACGTTGGAATTCCCGTCACAGCTCAGTAGTTAAAGAATCCAACTAGGAACCAAGAGGTGTCGGGTTCAATCCCTGACCTCGCTCAGTGGGTTAAGGATCCAGTGTTGCCATGAGCTGTGGTGTAGGCTGCAGACGCTGCTCAGATCCCACAGTGCTGTGGCTGTGGTGTTAGGCCATTGGCTACAGCTCTAATTAGACCTCTAGCCTGGGAACCTCCACATGCCACCAGTGCAGCCCTAGAAAAGGCAAAATAAAAAAAGATAGCTATGTTAAACAGAAGAAGTAATTAAATCAAACTAAAAACTGCAAGGACAGCCCATTGCATTAAAATCCCTTCTTAGTGACTCATCCGTGAGAAAACACAGGCCCACAGACCTGGGCACGTCCAGGGACAATCTCTCCCTCACCAGGCCAGCAAAGCATTAACGGACCCAAATGCATCTACCTTTGTTTTTTTTCCTTTTTTATGTATTTATTTTTTGTTTTGTTTTAGGGACACACCTATGGCATATGGAAGTTCCCAGGCTAGTGGTCGAATCAGAGCTGTAGCTGCCAGTCTACGAACAGCCATGGCAACACCAGACCCAAGCTGCATCTGTGACCTATACCAAAACATGCAGCAACACCAGGTCCTTAACCTACTGAACAAGGCCAGGGATCGAACCTGCCTCCTCACAGAGACTACGTCAGGGCCTTAACACACTGAGCAGCCACAATGAGAACTCCTAAAATTTTTTTATTATTATAGCTGATTTACAATGCTGTGCCAATTTCTGCTACCCTGCCTTCACAAAGTCACCCCATCTTCACTGGATTTTGTGTCTAGTCCTTGACTATCCCAAGCTTGGTCCAGTCCCAAGGATTGTGATCTAGCTCTTTCCTCCACTGGAACCTGCCCCATATTCCTCATTTGGCCCAGTTCTTTTCCTCTTTCATATATCAGCTTCCCTTGGAGGGTTCCCTAACCATCCTCTCTAAGTGAAAATGTACCCCACGCCACATTCAGTTACTTGCCAGACATCACCTCATTGTTTTCTCTTCAAAGCACTTAAAACTCTAAAGTCATCTTGCTTACTGTCCATTGTCTGTTGTTGCTGCTAAAAATGGAGTCCTGTCTGTCTGGTTTTTCTAGAAACTTATAGTCAGAGCCGGCTATATTATATGCAGGGTCTCTGACCAATAAAACTACGGGGCTTCTTGTTCAAAAACCAAGAGAATTTTCTTTTCTTTTCTTCTGGTCTTTTCCTCAACCTGTCAACCTGTGTTTTTTATTTGCTATTTAACATCGTGCTTTTTTTACAATTCAATGAATTTTATATTTATAGTTGTACAACCATAATCACAACCTACTTTTAAAATATTTCCATCCCAAAACCCCAGTCCACCCCTCCCCCTCCACCTGTCCCCTTTGGTAACCATAAATTTTGCAAAGTCTTAAGTCTGTTTCTGTTCTGAAAATAAGTTCACTTGTATCCTTTTTTAATATTCCATATATAAGTGATATCATATGATGTTTGTCTCTCAATGTCTGGCTTAGTTCACTGAGTATAATAATCTCTAGGTGGATCCATGTTGCTGCAAACGCCATTAATATCATGTTTTGACTAGGGGGAAATTACAGAGCCACACAGTGCCCAGAGCCCTCACCTGGTGACATGGCATGCAGGACACGTACATCCAACCACAAGCAGCTCTTTGTAGGAAACTGCCTTCAGCAGGAGCCCTTTCCTTTGTCACTTTTAGTAAAGTTATATTGTAACTAACTTCTAACCAAGTACCCCACCCACCCTCATGCTCTACTTATCTCTGGCCCAAGCACACCTTTCAAATCTTGTAATCACACAATACCGTGTCTCACTGGTCCGTGCTTTCCAAAGATGAAAGAAGTTGAAATGAAGAATAAGTCATTAACAGCTGATCAGATCTCTTCCCTAGCTTCCCTTTCAGTAATCTCTTGAATAAACTGTGTAACCAAACTGGGTGAAAAAGATAACATCTAGAGGAAGATCAGAAGAAGTCAAAGAGCCTGCAGGTAGTGAGGGATGGTAATAACGCTGACCTTAATGACTCACTGAGATTTCTTTCCTATTTCCTTTTATAAACTTTCATGGCCAAGGAGAATCTCAGAGGTGGTTTTTTGGGGACACTAAATCTACCATCTCCCCAGAGAGCTGCCACCCTGATTAAAGACAACTCTCCTTTCTACCAACATTTGTGAATTTGCTTTAATAGCAGCGAGCAGTGGGACTCAATTCGTTAACACAACCCTGACTCTCCTGTGTCAGTGCCCAGGCCCCCAGCAGGGTGAGAGTTAAGGTGAATTGAGAAGTTGTTCCAGGGAGGCTAGGAAGGCATGGAAGGATTCTGATCTGCAAGCCCATACTCCACTGTCCTACTGGACAATTCACAAAATACAGACCCAAAGACAAAATCACTAAAAATCTCATAATGGCAACCACAGAGGATAAAACCTCAAGCAGAGCACCAAGGAGTCCAGCCTTATTCTAGTCCCTAGGAAAATGCCTGGCCCGTGGTAGAGAGGGAAAGAATGAATGAAAGAATAGTTAAGGACATAAACCAATAATTCTAAAAACCACTTACATTTTACCTATCTGTGAGCAAACTGGATTGCTTTCCTTGAATGAGTATCTCTTCCTTGAGAGCATACTATCCACAAGTCATTACAGGCGGACCTCTGAGGGCATGTGAAGATAAATTAGGAGCAGGCTCTTTCTTCATAAAATCTGCCATCCAGTAGCAGAGCCTGGATGATGCCCTCGACTCCTCCTTTGTGAGGTAAAAAAATGAAAAGTGACCCAAGGTACAGAACGATGGCAGCTCACAGTTCTATGGCGTTGCAGAGATCACAAAGGTTTTATGGAAGAGGTAGCATTTAAGTGGGCTTTTAAAAAAGATATGGGATTTAGTCATAAAGAGAACCCAGGAAATGGTCACAATGTCAGCAAAGGGTAAAAGGCAGAAATCCAAAGTTATGTAAAGAAATGAGCATATGGTTCTCACAACAGAGAGTCAGGAAGTAGCTTGGACAGGTAGGTCAGGACAAAATGCAAAGAATCTTGGAGCCAGTTAGTGTTTTTGAGCAAAGAATCAACATTGTCAGATGGTAATCTGGCCACTCTGGTATAACAGTTATCTATTAGTGTGTAGTAAATTACCACAAACTTGGCAGCTTAAAACAACACATTTATGGTCTCACAGTTTCTCTGGGTCAGAAATACGGGTACAGCTTAGCTGCCCTCCTTCAGATGTCTTAGAGGGCTGCCCTCAAGGTATCAGCTAAGGCTAAGTTCTCATTGGAGGCTTGACTGGGGAAATTGTGGGCAGGATTCAATTCCTCATGGGTGGAGGGTCACTGCTCCTCACTCTTGATCAGGGACCACTTCCAGTTGCTTGCCATATGGGTCTCTCTGCTATGGCCTCTTGCTTCATCAAGGTGGCAGGGAGAGAGTCTTCCAGGAAGGTGGAAGTCACAATCCTATGCAGTCTAGCTCCAGGCCAACTGTCCCAACAAACACACATATCTACACTGACTTAGAAATAATAATAATAATAATAATAATAATAATAATAATAATAATGATAATAAAGCAACACTTTAATTTTACATTGCTTCTTGGTATTTTCAAATCACCAATATCATGAATTAAAACTCTGGACCATCTATTATTATTATTTCATTTTGCAGATGAGAAAACTGAGGCTTACCCCTAGTTCCACAGATAGCAGCTATGACTAGAATCCTGGCTTCCTAAATCCTCCCCCAGTACTTGCTTCTTCCCACCATACAAAATCCATGACCTGTAACTGGAGTCTAAGATGGATTCTCCTGGCTGTTCATGTGCAAAGTCAAGGACACATCGTATTTAATACAAAGAATGCACACCCATACCCCCATAGCTCCCGGAGACTAATGAAATGTGGAAGCCCTGAAGACCCAAAATCTCCCAGTAAAGAAATGATCTTGGGAAACTGAATTATAAGGGGATAAGAAAACCCCGGTCTTTAGAGAGACACCCCCCTCTTGTGGGAAACTCAAGTTTAAGGTTAAAGAACAGTTGGCTTCCTGGTTGCAGTTATCTAGTGAGGGGCTGAGCAAACTCTCAAGCCAGACCCAAAACCCAAGGCATTCCCCATTGCCAATCCATATCATAATCAATGTTGATTGAATGTCTGAATGTAATTTGAATGAAAAGCATTTCAAAGCACAAAGGTTCTGTTCCCAATAAGTTTAGTCTATATAATCAAATGCATTCTTTCTGGCCCAATCAGTAGAGGCTTGGCTGAATAAAGGTCTTTGGTATGAGCAAAAAAATCCAAGCTTAACTCTTACAATTGCCCCTTTGAGGGTCGTTGACTCGGCAAGTTTTACAGTGGTGTACTGAAATGAATACAGCCTCTATGCAAAGCAACAGGAGGTCACGTTATAATTAGAATGCAATCAGTGGAATTGGTTATGGCTTGGTTTTCCTCCTGAAATGACAATCTATGCCACATCTGCCATTACATTAATATTTTCCGCATTACTAGAAGAACAGAGGGAGGGGGCTGGGTGGAAGGGAATCCAGTGCCTTTCACTGAGCAACTGATAGAGTTGTCTTTAGCTGGAAGTCCGCATGAGCTAATCAAGGCCCATGCAGTTCACCTTTAAAATACCCAAACCATCTGGCAGGCTATCCCATGATAAATCTCAATGATAAATGTCTCCGTTTTGATGTTACAAAGGAACCGCAGACCTGCTCAGTTTTGGCACAGCTGAAAACATACTGGCAACAGTAGAATAGAACTCAGATGTCCCAAAATAGGGAAGTAAATCATTTTGACCTGTGGGGCATAATATATTTAGAGAAAACCTGATTGTAATAAAAAGGTTGGACTCATCGCAGTTCCTGCTCTAGGAATGGCAATATATAGACATATTTTGTAATACTCTTTGGTTTAGTGAAAACTCTAGCATGTACAATTTAAAAGCTCTCATTCTATTTCTTTTCCCCTCCCTTATTTTTGTGAATCTTCAGACACACACCTCTCTCTCTCTCTCTCTCTCTCTCTCTCCCTCCCTCCCTCCCTCCCTCCCTCCCTCTGCCATTTGTGAACTACAGCAGTCTCCTCTCTGGTTCTCAGACATCCTGCAGGGGAACTGGGGAGGCCAGCATGCCTTCAGAATGATTAATCCGTTCGGCTTTAAGAGATCTGCTTTGCTGGGCCCATGGCCACTGCCAAGAAAGGACACACTGTGACCACCAGCACCAGGAAGCAAAGGCACAGCCTCTAAACTCAAGGTTAGCCCAGACCTGATGCCGAGAGGGAGTCGTAAAATAAATTATGTTGTGTGGCTTAGGAAGTTAGACTTTTATGTCCAGCCAAACTTCAGAACCAATTTATGGAGTGGTCAGTGGGCCTTATTTATTTCATCTTCCCCCCACACACACAAAGTTAGGAAACTAATTAAACAGGAGTACAGAGTGTCAAGGGCAAAGTACCAAGACTCCCAGTGCTAGCGGCCCCTGTCCCTCGTCTCTGGCTGGACACAGAACTCCACAATTGGACTGGAAGCTCAGCCTTAGGGATCCCAGCCTAAGAGAGAGGGTGGCCAATCAAAACAGAGCCTCATTGACTCAAAGTCTTCCAGGGAGCTGCCTGAGACCCTGTAACCGCTGAACAAAGCACTTTGGTTGGGTTGGTGGCAACAGCTTGACCAGTTCCCTCCACTGCTGCCCGGGTCACTTTCGGGTGACTAATGGGAAAGACAGATTTCTCATCAGGCCCTGGACAGATGGTTTAGTAAAATGATTTTGCTCACATACCAAAAACGGGAACCATAAATAAGCCTGGGAGATGACATGTCTCCAGTGAAAGAGGTTTCAATCTCACCCTCTTGATCTCCAGGCAACTTGGGGAAAAAGAGGAGGCCCCTTTTAAAAACTTCTGGGGGTGTGGGGCAGAGAGAGTCTGTGATGACTCAGGAACTCTGGGAAATGAGTGAAGATAAATTCGAGGTAACATTTTCAGTAAAACTTTAATATACATAATATATATATGCTAAATAAAACTTTAATATATATACTGACAGTCTATTTGGAGAGGAAAGATGCAATAATTTATCGGCTATTGGCCACTCAGCTGGGGACAAGCTAGACCATACCTTCTGTCCACCCCGGGCCAAACAATACATATCTAGCGATTTGACTGTCTTCTCAAAACTAAGGTCTAGAGGTGCAGAGAGGAAACTCCCACTGGGTCACTGGCATCTCCAGATCTTGAATCATTTCTTCGGCTCTTACTGAATCCCCTCCAGGTCACTGACATCTTGCTGGTTCAGAAGTGATTAGAAAAGAGCACGGTATTTCATCTAACATTCCTAAAGTTTCAGTAGGGGAGCAGAAAAGGGTAGGGTGGAGGTCCTCACTCTTCTGAGTAAGAGAGTGCATCTGAAAAGCTACAGCCGAAAGAATTGCTTCGTCACTTTCCTCCCCTACCATCTGGTCTCTCTCTCTCATATCTAATTTATGACTCCTGATGACCACAGATCCTTTGGCTAGGCTGCTTTCCAAATGTCTCCTTACTGTTGAATATTTGGGTGCTAATATTTCCCCAGGGAAAAGAAGAGACAAAGAATGACGGTGTCCTTACTTCTGTTCCCCACCCCCTCCACACCAGGCAGTGTTTCTGGTTTTGTTTTAGTCTTCTGGAACAGGAAACCCGGGCTGATTCTGATCTTTAAAGCAAGATAAGTTGGGATTACATTTGCCAAAAAAGCAGGTCAACTGAGTAAAAGTTACTCAAAAGCCATATATTTAGTGCTGCTCTTGTATTGCATACCCAGTCATACTATTCTCCAGTGGTTCCCCCACAAAAGGGCTCACAGTCAATTAGGAAGAAGGATACAAACTGGAGGACCTATTAACCAAGTCACGGGGAATGTGGAACTCCCTCTTTCTCTAGCCCTTCAAACACGACAGCTTCCAGAATCCTCTTCAATCAGCAATGCTCAGAATTTCCAAGGGACAAAAAAAATAGCTCATGGTAGGATGCTAAAGTCTTCAACTGACTCATCAACCCCAGTCTTTCAATTGAGTTTTAATTTTCTCTTTTTGCAAGGAATTTTTTGTGATAGGCAGCCCACAAAATATAATAAAAATAAAATGCTGTTGGTACTCTTCTTAAATGATTCTCTTACAGTTATGTGGTTTGTATTTATTCCTACCAGTCCAATTAAACGTCATGTTTTCACACTGTTTTAGGGATATGATTTTTTTTTTCTGCTTTTTAGGGCCGCACCGGCATATATGGAAGGTTCCCAGGCTAGGGGTTGAATTGGAGCTGTAGCCACCAGCCTACGCCACAGCCACAGCAATGCAGGATCTGAGCCATGCTGGAGACCTACACCACAGCTCACAGCAATGCCGGGTCCTTAATTCACTAAGCAAGGCCAGGGATTGAAACTGTGTCCTCATGAATGCTAGTCAGATTCATTAACCACTGAGCCACGACGGGAACTCCTGATTATTTCTTGATTGCCTATAAGTGTTGGAAAATATTCATTCATGTGATAAATAATTACCACTAAGGCACTAAACTAGATTTAGATCAACATAGAGTTTTCAAAGAATTTAACAATCCAGCTTGAATAATCTAATGTCTTAGACCAAGAGGAAAAAATATGGGAGTGCGATCTAAACACACACCAGAGAAAAAGGAAAGAAAAAACATAAAAGTCAAAGAGCACAAGTGACTCTGAATCACGTGGTACACATGGAAGCAGCACACGTTGGGGGATGAATTAAAATAGGTTTCTCAGCAATTACTGCCAGTACCAAAAGGAGACAACATTGGTGGCAGAGAAGTGAAGCCAAGTCACCCTCTGATGAGCCAGGTCTGCATCTCATCTCGTACTGGTCACCCATGTTGAATGGGCAGAGGGGCAATGACCACATTTGTCTGCTAAAAAACCTACAGGAGACGTTCCAGCTGAGATAGTTGAGCCGTGAATGCAAAGATGCCTATTATATAAAAAAAAAAACCAAAACAGCAATAATGAGCTAATTATGAGAGCCAGCCAAGGATATAGTGGGGTAGCATAATTGAGCAGGAGTTCTGAAGATTTGCTGCTGATCATAGACCAGAAGTACATTTTGATTCATTTGGGTTGGTGGCACTTCACCCCCGAAGAGGTTGCACTGACTTGCTCCTCCTGTAGTTCCCCTTTGGGGGTGCTTTCTTTAATCTCAGGGATGTGAATCCATTCCCCTTTTCAACGTCGGGGCACACGCTGGCTTTAGCTGGTGAGTTTAGAAGTAGCATGACTGGAACTCAAAAACTCACTTCTCTTAGATTTGCTCTATTTCTGGGAATTAAGCCCAAAAGAGGGCATAAACGAGATGAACTGTATCTCTTTCACTGTTGAATTTGAATTTATTTTGTATGCCGTATGTGTAAGGCCTAACACAACTAGGAGAATGACAATGAGAAAAAGCCCTGGGGGGAGATTAGGCCTTCATACACTTCCAGTGATTAATACACATGTGGGCACACAGTAACTTGACCCATGACTAAAATACAAGACAGCAGATTAAGGTTAACAATGACACCGTCTTCCTAAAATTAACAGTAATAATAATAATAACAACAACAGTAGTGATGGAGATGGAGTTGTTACAGTGTTGGGGGAGTGGGGGTCCTGCTTTTAGTCTGCTGTGAAAAGTCTCACGTGCCTTCCACATGCTTGGTTAAAGAGGCCAGTATCTTTCATTGAATATTCTTTCATAGCTGTCCATGATAAATCTGGGTGATCTTACCCTGGGAATTAACACTGGGTCTTCATCCAGAGAGCCACAGCTGGCTATAGTCCAACCCCCTTTTGGTGTGAACAAACCAAAGCAAGATTCTTTTTTTTTTTTTTGGGGCCGCACCCGTGGCATATGGAGGTTCCCAGGCTAGGGGTCAAATTGGAGCTGTATCTGCTGGCCTATGCCACAGCCATAGCAACACAGGATCCGAGCCACGTCTGCCACCTATACCACAGCTCACAGCAACGCCAGATCCTTAACCCACTGAGAGAGGACAGGGATCAAAACCATGTCCTCATAGATACTAGTTGGGTTTGTTAGCCACTGAGCCATGATGGGAACTCCCAAAGCAAGATTCTCAGTCCTTGGTCAGAAACTCATTCTTTTCCAACACGATGCCTGTGAAGAATCACCATAAGGTCACGTTTCATCTTTGTGAAATAATGTTAGTGGTTGGCAAAATAGGATTATCCATGAAAAACAGAAGATGAGAGTGATCTAAGATAGTTGGGCTCTTATGTTCTCCTTGCCTAACTTTCTTCAGCATTCCTAAGGCAGATTCTCACAGAATGGATTAGAATCTCACAATGGCCTAAAATTTTGTCTCCTTGAGTGCCCAATCTACAAATGGTATTTTTTAAACTTCATTTTCTGAGAATGTCTTTTTAAACTAAAATAAAGTCATCTTTCTCTTGCTGTTGCATCACATCTAGTAACAAATAGCCTGTTAATTCTGGTTGTGCTAGACCATAAACGGCAGTTCTAAGGAGATGTGTGATCTTCTCTCTCACAAAATTGTAAAGTTATCATCTAGGACAAGTTCATTACCCCTTAACCTAAAGAGCCTTGCAATTCCTCAATCATAAAATAGAGAGTAGTTAATGTTGCCTTTTCTGTTCCACTGTGAACGAAGATAGGATTATCAAAACAATGTTTGAGACCAACCTGTATAAACTATACAAACTAGATATATTAATATGTCACAAGGACCATTAAATATACTTTATAATCAACTAAGACTGTTTCTAATCAATAGTCAATATTACTAGAGTTCTCTGTCAATCTTACAAACTGTCAAGAGTGAGTCATAATCTGAAGTAAGACTAAGCTTAAACTAAGACAACACGGAAATTTTTTTAAAAATATCATTTGCATCAAGATACCAAGAATCAGTCGTGGTACAGCCTCTGCAAATCCACAGATAGAATTTGCACAAATCTCCAAGAGGACCAAGAGCAGTTATTCTGAAGAAAGTATTTTATTACCTGACCTCCAAGCTATTCACATAAAAACTTCTTATGACCATAGAATATTAGGCTCCATGAAAGACAGGAGAGCGATGAGAATCAGGAGCTGGGCCAATCCAAAGGTTTTTATTATTTTGACTACAGAAAGAAGACCAGGCCACATGAACAGCTTCCTGGCTGTTTTATTCCAGGCTGAATAAGGTCACCAAGGGAGAATAATTTTCACTACCAAAAATTAGCCTAAACCTTAGTTTAATTTGCATGCCTTTCCACCCTAAGTGTGGATTCTGTCAAGCATAAGCTATATTTACCACACATAATGGATCCTGGCAGGTCAGAAAATTGCAGTTTGGTCTCTATTACACATAAGCCACCAATGGAGAAAATGTTACCAGGATTGCCAATAAAATACATGGTAGGATATCCTTACTTATCCGAAACCCTGGCTTTCCTTTTGGGCTTCCAAAAAAAAAAATTTAAACTGTGCCCTCAGCTTCTAGTAAAATTGTAGGCTGCTCATCATGGAGAGGGAAGCAAACGACCAGGCTCTTCATCTTCAGATAAGAGCATTCAGGGAGCAAATGAACAACAACCTTCTCTGGGATAAGCTTATGTTGCTGTAGTAAAAGAAATTTCCTTTCCAGATCCATGGCTTCCTGAATTTCTGGGACAGTTATGCTATTCTGCCAATATGCATCTCCCACACAGATGACCTCTACAGAACACTGGCTAAAGGTTTTCATTTCTCTTCATAGTTGTCAATTTGTGGATAACTTTATCAAAGAATGGAGTCACTTCGGAGGAAAAAAAAATGTTTCCTTTGGATGGTAACTTCTTGGATTCTATGACCATGATATGTCGAAAATTGCTAAATTTCTTTCTCTAGAGCCAAGAACACTAACTATTTTCACAGGAATATACAAACAGACCATAAAATGGAACACGTCACCTCTGGGGAACCGCTTCCAAATCTCCTGAAAATCTTTTCCCCATGGTTACACGTCAGCGAGTGGTGCTATAACTCAGGGCTAGCATGAAAAAGACTTAACAATCAGTGGAAGGGGCCTGACCAATCAGAATGGACACTGGCCTCTAAGCCCAAGCAGGATCCTAGAGCCCCAGCCCTCCTCCTCAAATGTTCTGGGCATTAGCTCTTAGTTAGGGGGACTGTGGGGCATATTGGCAGTCTGGGAATTCCAGTCTAAAAGCGTAGGCGGGAGGAGTATTGAAGGATACTCAAAGGATCTTGTTTTATTTTTGAAAGTTTTATTTATTTTACTTTATTTTATTTTATTTTATTTTTAGCTACACCATGGCATGCAGTGCCAGGGATAAAACTTGTACCACAGTAGTGTTCAGAGGCACTTGCAGTGATGACGCCAGATCCTTAACCCACTGAGCCACCAGGAAACTCCAGCAAAATATTTTAATATTTTAACAACTAGGTTTTGGTGCATTCATTCACGCATTTTGGACTATCCTTGGCTTTTGATTCTGTTTCATCAGCAATTCAGTTAATTACTAAATCCCTTCAATTCAACCATTTTTTTTCTTTTTAAGACCACACCTGCAGCACATGGAAGTTCCCAGGCTAGGGGCTGAATTGCAGCTGTAGTGGTCAGCCTACACCACAGCCATAGTAATGCAGGATCTGAGCTGTATCTGCGACCTATACCACAGTTCATAGCAACACTGGATCTTTAGCCCACTGAGCAAGGGGCTTCAGGGATGAAACCTGAGTCCTCATGGATACTAGTCAGATTTGTTATCGCTGAGCCACAATGGGGACACTGCAATTCAACCTCTTGAACGTCACCATCATCATCACCCCCGTATCACTGCCCTGGGTACAGTACTAAAGCCTTATCATACGTTGGCTGGATTAGTGCAATAACTTCCTACCTGCCTCCATTTTTTTCCACTTCCCACCCTTCTATTTACTCCCAGAGGGATCATTCTAAAGAGTCAATTCATAGACATTACTCCAAGAAGGTGTACAAATGGCCAATAAGTACATGAGAAGATGGTCAACATCACTAGTAATTAAGAAAATGAAAATCAAAACTGCAATGAGATACCACTTCATAACCATTAGGATAATTATTTTAAAAATAATAAAATAAAATAACAAGCGTTGGTGAGAACTTGAGAACTGTTGATGGAACTGTAAAATGGTGCAGCTGCCTTGGAAAATAGTATGGCATTCCTCAAAAAATTAAACATAGAGTTACCAGATGATCCAATAATTCCAGTTCTGAGTATACATACCAAAGAATTGAAAACAGGGTCTCAAAGAGTTATTTACAAACTTATATTCATAGAAACGTCATTCACAACAGTAAAAAGGTAGAAGAAACCCAAATATTCATCAATGGGTAAACACAATGCAGTATATACATGCAATGGAATATTATTCAGGCTTAAAAGGGAAAGAAATTCTCAAACATGCTACAGCATAGATGAATCAATCATAAGAAGATACATACTGTAGGATCCCATTTATATGAGGTACCTAGAGCTGTCAGAGTCATAAAATCAGAAAGTAGAACGGTAGGTGCTGGGGCTGGGGGATGGGGAGAATAAAGGGTTATGGTGTAATGGGTTCAGAGTTTAAGTTTTGCCAGGTGGACAAAAATGATGATGGTTGCTCAACAATGTGAATGTACTTAATGCTACCAAACTTACATTTAAAAGTGATTAACATGGTAAATTTTATCTGATATACATTTTACCACAAAAAAAAAAAAAAACACACACACACGCAAAATAAATATATGGCTAATTACTGGGGGAAAGGAAGGAGAACCAATTCAGTCATATCCCTGGCCTGTCAGTCCTTCAGTATTGTTACCAAACTCTGATAATTGAATGATCCAGGCCATTCAATTTTACCCCTGCCCATCTCACCAGATTCATCACTCGAAACTTACCACTTCCGCTCTAAATTCCAGCCCTGGGCAGTTCCTTGCAGTGGCCTGAATATGCTGTTTTCTCATGCCTGATGACTTTGTACATGCTACTTCCTCTTCCTGGGGCATTCTCCTCTCATTCCAGCCATCTACCCTCCACAACCAAGCTAAAGAAATTTTATTAACCCTTCAAGTCTCAAACCAGACTCTGTTAATTTCAAATGCAGTTTAGCTACATCATGTCCTCCAGCAAATCTCTTGACAAGCTCCTTCCTGCCTACCCAGAGTAAGATATCCCAGCATACCTTACTCTGGGTAGGGTCACCTGCATATTCTCATAGCAACCTGATTGCCTTAGCTGAGTAAGAGCATGGACCCTAGAGCTAGACTGATTTTGAAGTCCAACTTTACTACTTACTCTTTGACCTTAGCAAGTTACTTATCTCTGTGACTCTAGTTTCCTCTATAAAAATGGGGAAGAGGAGTTCCCATTGTGGCTCAGTGGGTTAAGAACCCAACATTATCTCTGAGGGGATACAGGTTCAATCACTGGCCTTGCTCAGTGGGTTAAGTGCCTGGCATGGCCATAAGCTGTGGCATAGGTTGCAGATGCTGCTCCAATCCAGTGTTGCCATGGCTAAGGTATAGGCCTGCAGATACAGACCTGGTTCAAGCCCTAGCCTGGGAACTTCCATACGGTGCAGGTGCAGCCATAAAAATTAAAATAAAAATAAATGGATTTTTAAAAAGTCGATGATACTGCTACTTACAGACTGTCATGAGGATTAAATGAGTTAACTGATAGCAAATTGAACAGTGTCTAACACATACTACAGTCTCAAACAATATCTCAGACCCCTTTGGTCTTTAATCTTGTGACCTTGACACTCCTTCCACTGAGAGCTGGGATCTGTGTGCCCTTCTCTAGAGTCCGGGCTTGTAACTCACCTACAAGCAAAAGAATGTGCCTGCCTTCTAAGGCTATGTCAGGAACACTTCTGACTGAGCTTCTGCCTTGGTGACTGGATAAACAGTCAGCTTTGGGCTTTGAGCCCTGAATGCCATGAAAGTCTAACAACCCCTAGGCTGTGATACCATGAGGAAGCCACCAGAAGTACATAGACTCTCAGTCAGAAATCCTAATCTGTAGGGTCTTCCTAGCCCAGACCCATACATGTGAATGTATGAGTATGAGCATTCAAATAGCTCCCACATCCAGTCAACGCATCCCTGGCATTCAAGGCTTTGCAGCTGAGATTGAGAACACTGTGTGGGAGAGACAAGCTATCCCCTTATCCTATCTGAATCTCTAACTCACAGAACCCATGACCATAATAAAATGGCTGTTTTAGTCACTAAAATGTAGTGTAATTTGTTATGTAGCAATAAAAACTGAAACTGTTATATAAGTTGTTTCTATCCTCTTCATCATGATCAGCATTATTATTCTCATTATATTATTATAGCACCTAAAAATAATACTTATATTTACCTATCTGTAGCCCTCGTTAGATTCTGTAAGCTCTGTGTTTCAGGGTCTATCACAGTGCCAGACTTATAATATATACTAAAACTTTTGTTCAAAGAACTAATGAACGCCTTCAAACTATCTAGATCTCCAGGGCTCTGACACACAGTTTGCCTATCAGTGAAAAAACAAGATGACAGAATAATGATACTTAGCCTAGCTATAAGAACCACTCAGGATATGTCTTATCACACAGTGAGAACCACTGCTGATTTTAGTAATCTTCTTCCAAGTCTTGTGTGTTCATTAAATTGAGATGTTCTATTGAGATTTCATGCTTTTTTCTACCTATAGTACAATAAGCATAATCTCATGCTACTCTTCAGAAATTTAATAGGCTACATTTGAATATACCACACTTTTAACCATTTCACCTGTTGTTAGATATTTAGGGTGTGTTCAATTTTCCTCAATAAAAACAATGAGGAATTTCTTTCAACAACATACTTAACGGTGAGAAACTCAAACTCTTCCACTAACATGAGATACAAGCAAGGATGTCTCTTCTCACCACTCCACTTCAGCTTCTGACCAGAAGTCCTTACTAATGGAATAAGGCAAGTAAAGGAAATTCAATATATACTGATTAGGAAAGGAGGTATAAAATTGCCTTTGTTCATAGATGCCATGCCAATCTATGCAGAAAATCTTACAGAATCAACAACAACAACAACAAAAAAAAAAACCCATCCTGGAACTAATAAGTATTTATAGCAAGTATGAAGGACACAAGGTTAATATACAAAAGTCCATTGTCTCCCTACATATCAAGAATGAACAAATGGAATTTGAAATTTAAAACACAATGCCACAGTGAATATAACCAATATTTTATAATAACTTTAAATGGAGTATAACCTATAAAAATACTGAACCACTATGTTGAATGCCTGAAATTAATATAATACTGTAAAACAATTATACTTCAATTTAAAAAAAGTAACACAATACCATTTATATTAGCATCCCCCAAATGAAATACTTCAATGTAAATTCTACAAAATATGTACAAGATCCATCCGAAGAAAACTACAAAACTGTGATGAATAAAAGAAAAGAAGAACTAAGTAAATGGAGAAATATTCCATGTTCATGGATAGGAAGATTCAATATTGTCAAGATGTGAATTCTTCCCAACTTGATCTTAAGATTCAATGCAATTCCAACCAAAATCTCAGCAAGTTATATTGTGGATATCAGCAAAATGATTCTAAAGTTTATATGAGAGTCAAAAAACCCAAAATAGCCAATGCACTATCAAAGAACAACAAAGCTGGAGAACTGACACTATTTGACTTCAACACTTACTATAAAGTTACAGTAATCAAGAAATAGTGGTATGTGAAAGAACAAACTGGTGGAGTAATGAAACAGAATAAAGAGCTTAGAACCACAGCCCCAGAAATATAGTCAACTAATCTTTGACAATGGAGCAAAAGTAATACAACTGAACAAAGACAGTCTCTTCAACAAATGGTGCTGGGACAATTGAACATTCACATGCAAAAATCAAGAGCAAGACAGAGAATAATATAGACACAGATCTTATACCCTTCACAAAAATTAACCAAAAGTGGATCAGAAACCTAAATGTAAAACATAAAACTAAAAAACTTCTAAAAGATAACATAGGAGAAAACCTATATGATCATGGATACAGTGATAATAGACCAAATGCACAATCTATGAAAGAAATAATTTATAAACTAGACTACATTAAAATTAAAAACTGCTGCTCTGTGAAAGATAAGGTGAAGAGAATTAGATGACCAAGCAACAGACTAGAAGAAAAACAAAATCTTCAAAAGATACATCTGATAAAAGACTGTTCTTCAAAATATACAAAGAACTCATTAAAACTCAAGAATAAGAAAACAAACAACCTGATTACAAATTCGGTCAAGGATATTAATGGATACTTCATTAAAGTAGATATAGAGATGGCTGATAAACATATAAGAAGGTGCTCTACATCACATGCCATCACATAAATGCAAATTAAACAACACTTCATGAGAGATACCATTACATGTCTATTAAAATGACCAAAATCTGACAACAGTGATAATACCAAATGCTGGTGAGTATGAGTAGCAAGGAACTCTCACTCCTTGCTGGTGGAAATGCAAAATGGTATAACCACTTTGGAAGGCAGTTTGTGGCTTCTAACCAAATTAAACATAGTCTTACCAGATGATCCACCAATCAAACTCTTTGGTGTTTATGCACAAATGCTGGAAATGTTAAGTCTACACAAAAACCTGAACACAGATGTTTATAGCAGCTTTATTCATAATTGCCAAATCTTAGAAGCAACCATGATGTCTATTCAGAGAATGGATAAATAAACTGAAGTACACCCAGACTGTGGAAAATTATTCAGCACTAAGAAAATGAATGAGCTGTCAAGCCACAAGAACAAATGGAAGAAACTTAAATATATATTACTAAGTGAAAGAAGACATTCTGAGAGGGCTGCATATTAAGTGATTCTATATGACATTCTGGAAAAGGCAAAACTATGGAGACATTAAAAAAATCATTGGTTGCTAGGAGTGGAGGGAGAGAGGGAGGGAGGAATAGAACACAGAGGACTTTCAGGGCAGTGAAAATACTTTGTATGATATAACAACAGTAGATTCATGTTATTATGCATTTGTCTGAACTCAAAGAATATACATAACCAAGAGTGAACTCCACTGTAAACTATGGACCCTGAGTGATTATGATGTGTTAATGTAGGTTCATCAGTTGTAAGGAATGTATTAATGTGATGGGAGATGTTGCTGATGGGGGAGGCTATGTATGTGTATGGATGGAGGAATATGGGAAATCTTTGTGCCTTCCTCTCAATTTTGTTGTGAACCTAAAGCTACTGTAAAAAAATAAATTATTAAAATAATTACTTTCAGCCTTTTAAATAAATGTTTGACCTGCATCATTGTGTCTTTGGAATGGATTCCTAAAAACAGAATCATTGCACCAAAAAGGGTGGCCACTCTATTGCCATATTTACAGTAAAAACTGTAAAACTGATTTCCAGAAATATTGAAATAAGTTACTTCTGGAAAAAGGATATAAGAAATATAGCCTGATCATACCCTAACATTCAACAATTATGACTATTTTTAACTCCAAAAATTGTATTTGCAAGTATCCCATTTCTATAATTTTGAATTTTCTATGTCGATTTTACTTCTAATATTGCTTAGTCAACATTTTAATCTGTTTTTTTTCTGGAGGATTTTTTGGTAGAACCTGTACAAGCTCTTCCGACACTAAGTGGATTAAATCTCTAATTATGTTTTTACATATTATCACCCAGCTCGTTATTTGTCTTACTTTTGCTTATAATGTTATAGATACAGAAAACAAACATTATTTCCTACAAAATATACAGATAATTCCTTTTTAGAAGTTTGATATTGCTGTACCATTTTTGACACATTAGGACATGGAAACCATACACAATCTATCCCAAATCTCAAATATGGTGTGTAAGATAGTATTAATTTAACCTTCCTGCCTTTTTACAAGGCATATTCCTCCATCTAGATCAAGGCTGCCCTATGAAACCGCATAGAAACTACACTTTATTTTCTGGTGAAGTTATTTCTAGGCTAACCAAAGCAAAAGCATCAACTTACAGATCTCAGCCATCACATGTTTTATTAAATCTCACGATCTTCCCAGTAGAGAAGATGGATGCATTAGTGAATATTACCTTAAAATGGGTGACCAACATCAGCAGCTTCTAAGTTTGGTGCCACGGTACCTAAATATTTTCTTTAACAGAATTCCTAACTTTGGACCTGAAGATCATTCATTCATTTATGCTTTGTCATTGAGCATTTACAGAACATTCACTTTGTAAACTGAGGCTGAAGACGCAAAGGTGAATAACATATAGTCTCTGTCCTTAAGGAGATCCTAACCTTGTTGAGAGAGAATTGACATATAAACAAGCATTTGTTTTAACAACTGGAAGGGATGCAAATGATAAGTCATTCAAAATAGTTTTCAGGTTACTGACCAAAGTGGAAGAAATTTCCTTTGAAGAGTTCTAATTAAGCGGCCAAAGCCCCTCTAGATAGTCTTTGTCTCCTTTGTTTTGAGTTCTTTTGTTGCACACTTGCTAGCATAAAAATCACCAGAAACAAGAGGAGTCGGCTCAGGTACATCAGGAGCATTGACTGAGCACTGTCTGTGGGCACTCTGGAGATATTAAAAAGTATGAGCATGGCCCCAACCCTTATAGCTTAAAGTCAATTCAGCAAAATAAAATGTACAAACACCAAATAATTTTAATAAAACGCACGTGAACAGAGAAGGAAATGAGTGCTATGGAGAGTCAAAGGAGAGAGAATTCACTTTAGGCAGTGAAGGCCAGATTGGTACAAATGAGAGCAGAAAGCTCAATGGAAAGAAGACCATGGGGCCTTCACAGAAGTGTGAGACATGTTTAACTACAGTGTCATGAAATTTCTTCTTGGCCTCAATAAACTTTGGATACCCAAGTTCATTTTTATTGTCTGAATAGTGGTTGATGCATAGGAATTAAGAGGTAGGAGGTGTTCATATGGATATTTAATTCAACACATTTATTTATTTATTTGCTTACTTATTTACTTTTTCTGTTTAGGGCTGCACCTAAATGGAGCAGCATGTGGAAATTCCCGGGCTAGGGACTGAGTCAGAGCTGCCAGCCTATACCACAGCCACAGCAATGCCAGATCCGAGCTGTATCTGCAGCCTATGCCACAGCTTATGGCAACACTGGATCCTTAAATCACTGAGCAAGGTCAGTCATCAAACCCACACCCCCATGGAAACTAGTCGGGTTCTTAACCAACTTAGGCCAGGGGGAACTCCTCAACCCACTCATTTATTTTAGACATAGGAAACTTAGGCCAAAGAGAAGAAGCTACATGTGCCCCAAGACAACATGTTAGCAGAATCAGGATGCAGACCTGCTACAGTATACCCTGCCTATCTTTTCATCTACTACAAGAATTTGAAAAGCTAGAGTAATTGAGTTCAGAGATTACAAACATACCACTCACACCACAAACTCTACCTCCTTCACTGTAAGGCCCTTTCTGAAAGCATCAACCTTTTGGGGGTTTCCACGATATACTCCTGTGATGAGGCATTCAGTAAAGACCACTGCGATCATTATTGTCTAAATTTGTTTATACTTACTTTTACAGTTCCCTCGGAATGTTTAAGAAGCACCAAGTGAAATACAGGACACTCAACTGCTACATAAATGTAAAAGCAAAATAAAAGTTTCAGGTAAAGCAGAGCCATAAATCTCAGAATTTACGCTCCTCTCCTCAGGCAACTGAAAGCCAGTTCCGCATTTCCTCTTACTCGCTGACAGCCTCTTGAGCATTCAAATAGGAAAGAGCTGAAAACCAGGATTTCCGGTCCAATCTAATACTGGACAACACTTAATGGCTTAAGTAGATTAATAATAGTCTTGCTATTGGAATTGCGCTTTTCACCACCTCTCACGGTAAGCTTTGCCTGTACTTGATCTACAGCGAGGCTGGATGTTGAAGAGTCTTTTACCAGGCCTGCTCTCATTCAGCACCCCATCTGGAACTGACAACCCAGTTTCAACACCAATCAATCAGTGAGAATTTATGGATGGCTACCATGTTTTCCACACTACCTATGATACTGACAGAGACTTAGAATATTTCCTAAACATGTTCCTTTTCTCAAAGAAGCTAGAATTGAGTTGGATTTTCAGTATTAACATACCTAAAACAAATATATAGCCAATGAAAATCATCATCAGTAGAAGGCTCTCAATTTTAGAAGACCCAAACTCTAGAGGCCACAGGGAGGAGCTCCAGGGAGCAATGAGAGTTGATGGGGTTATGGAGACTGCAGTGGAGAGCAAACTCCTAAATGTGCCCCAAAGGATGTACAAAATTTGAACAAGGAAACAATAGAGGAAGACAGTTCTAGAAGAAAGGAACTATTTAAGCAAAGATGAGTTACAGCTGTGAGACGATTACGAGAGAGCCTTATTGGAGGGTACAGAGTTGGAGCAGTAAGAAATCAGTTTGGTTAGAAAATGAAAATTGGAAGTTGGACAGACAGATCTGGATATGACATTTGATATAAAATATGAAAATTTGTTTTTGAATATGTCTCCCTCCATTTAATGATATCATTCAGATGGCTGAAACATGTCTGACATCTGTTCTATCTTGCCAAGGTATCTAGCATATAGTAAGTACTTAAGAAATATCAAGTGAATAAATGAATACATAAGTTGAATAAGAGAAATAAGTGTAAGAGTAAATTATACTTAAAATACATGTTTCTAAGCACTTTTTTAAAATATGACAAGTAACAAAATTTCCTGTAAATGTCAGACTACCTTCAGCTAAACAGTCAAAGAACAAAGAAACTATTCATTCCAAAAAAATCATGAACACACACCACGGATATATCCCAGTGAACAAGAGGGACAGGGTTTTGTTCTTTTGGAGTTTACAGTTTAGTGGAGGGAGAGGAAGAAAGCTAAGATCAGGAAGGAGGGTCAGAAAGGAGGAAGGAAAGAGGAGAGAGGGAGTGAGAAGGAGGAAGAAAAGAGGGACCACACTGAGATTGATGGAAAGTGACTGGTGGGTAGGTGGCTTTTGTTTTACAGTGAGTAGCATGAGAAAACCTCTCCGAGAAGCTGACACTAAAGTTGAAACTTCAATGAAAAGAAGAAGTCAACCTCAGAAGGACTTTAGGGCATGGATCTCTAGTCAGAGTGGACAGCCCTGGGTGGAAAAGAAAAGTGTGTGCTCAAGGCACAGAAAGGTGGCTACTGTGTAATGTGATAAGGAGTTGGGGACCACAGGACAGGAACCTGTTAAAGGAACACGGTCAGTTCAGGCGAGGACAGGAAGGCTCCAGGGTACCTCCATCCAAGGACAGAGCATGAGCAGGTAGTTACTGGAGAGAAGAAAACATCCCAGCACCCATGAGGCATGCTCTTCGTAGGAAATGCCCATTCTCCTCAAATTGCCTGTTTGCTGCTGAGCCTGCAGACATGGTTGTCAATTCAGATCACACCTCAAGATCCCAGAAACATTTCCTGATTTATCTGTAGACAACTGAGACTTGTAGCTCGAGGATTCTACTCATTTTTCACAACGGTTAATGCAGAGAGTCTTGCCTCTATAAAAATCACTGCAAACAGTAATTGTCCTTTTTCTGTGGTGAACTGTAATCTAGGAAAAAGAGAGCCTTACAAGTGTCTCCACTGTAGTATTTTTCTTCTCTCTCTTCATCCAACAGCTCAGGGAAGAGTATTCAGAATCTTACAGTATAAGCGTGTGATTCCCAAAGATGGCTGCCCCTTTCAAGTTCTGACTCAGCCCAGAGAAAAGCAAAAGCAGGAACTCCCCTTCCAGATGGGCAATGGGGGGAGAAAGTCACTGCATCCTCAGAGGACAAAACAGTGCTTTGAATTTCAAAGGCAGATGCCCCCAGAGGCCCCCACTAGACTCACTCCACAAAAATGTTTGATGAATGACCATGGCAGGCATCAGCTTTGCAGATTAATGACCAAAAGAGTTTAGTTTAGTCTCAGTGGAAGAGGATAAATTTTCTCTTGGCTTTTGGACTCTGAGGGATTGAGAAACCCAGCTAACCACAGCACCTCTCCCTTCATTCACAAGGCTTTACCGTGGTTCGTTTACTTTCTACATTCCCTTTCCTGTGCCTTTTCAAAAAACGTAAGTGAAACAGGCAGCATGCCTGTGTTCCACTTCTTTTGCAATACTATGGCCAGCAACTGATTAGAAATTGTCTTTGGGTTGGTATAGTTGGTGGAAAATCATTGAGGTTTGTTGTGAAATTCATTCTCAACTCATAACTCAACTAGACACCAAGTGGCTGTTTTTCCAGCTTTAGACCAAGCTGCTAAAAAAAGTACTGGCATCAAATTAAAAATGTATGTCAAAGCCAAACCCCATATGTGTGTGTGTATGTGTGTGTCTGTGTGTGTGTGTGTTCGCGTATGCATGCGTGTGGGCATGCTCACACATGAATATGCATGTATCTTACAATTTTACATAGTTTAAACTCCTTACCCAGAAGTAAGGCACAAGCCAAAACCTGAGCGCAGGAGTCAAGGTTATGATTTTTCCTACCCTCCCCCATCTCTCCATCTTAACAATGTCTCATGCATTCACATGGTGTTAAACATTATGAACAAAGTTTCTGTGAGAAGGGGTGATTACCTGCCTACTCTCACATCATACGGTGCACAAACCATCCTATTTGTGAACCAACTGACCATCTTTCTTGAACAAATCCAATCTGCCTTGCCTTGTTCTAAGTATTTCTTGGGGATTCGAGGGGAGAACAAGGCATGTTTTCTAATTCACAATCCATCTGAGAAAGTACGTGGTTCTTCACAGAGCACTACAAGATGCTAAGCAGTAGGAAGGCATGTGAGACATCAAAGTACACAGTGAGAAAATGGAAAGGGCTGTGTGAAGGAGAGGGCATTTTCATGGGTCCCTGAAGTATAGGTAGGAGTAAACTAGGATCAGAAGAGCTAAATGAAGGAGATGTTCTGTCCTAAGCACCATGACAGGGGATGTGAGGGTGGTGAAGCAGAATATGGGTGCCCCAGTGAGAAAGTTTAGGTAATAAGGAAGAGACACATCACCAGGGCTTGGAACACCAGGAAGAAGAGTTGAATAGAGAATCTACAGGTTCTTGAGAGAAGGTGGGTGAGGACCACAATAAGGAAAATAAGTTTAGTCTCGCAACCACTTGGAATATCTTTTAAAAGGAACTGCAGGGAGGTGATGCGTGCTACATTAGTGATATAAATGGACAATCACCCATTCCACTTTGGATTTTTCCCTTTTTGCAATTAGCATAAACCAAAAAAAAAAAAAAAAAAGAATACAACCAGGCTCAAAGAAATGACATTTTAAAAAGACATAAAAAGATTCTGAAATGACATACAAACGATTTTAGAAGCACTGCCTCCACTCTTACGTCTAATCTATAAGAACGACACAAAGGTCATTTATTTTACAGTCAGTGACCGGTGTGAGGGATTATTCATAGCAGGCAGAAGGCAATTAATGAGAATTAGATTGGCTTTCCTGCCTTAAAACAAGACAGGCGCATGAAAACCACACAAGTTTGGTGACAAGGAGGATGACTGACTTAGAGTCAACCCCTTACCGGAATCTACTCCCCAAACTAATACAGAGCGGGTCTTTATACACATCATTACTTTAACATAAAAACAGGAAAAATCAGTTTTTACTTGAAATCATGTGTTGTATGTTATTTACCCTTCATTTACAAAATCCTATTACTTAAACCTAAAGGAGGATTAGTTAACAGTGGCAGTTAATAGCAGCTAATAGTAGCATAAACTAAGCAGATAACATATGTGAGAAAAATTTAACAATATTTTTACAATGTTTTTTGTCCTCTGATAAAGCAATTTGACTTTGTTTAACTATTGAATACTTAAATTGTACTGTATTTTCATATTATTCTATAGTCTTAAGTGCATAAATATATGACTTTTTAAAGGGAGAATGAAAAAACAATAGAAAGATATTATCTATGTTTAATAAAACATAACAATGACCTATTTCTTCTTGTCTTATGATTCACTAGGCTATTTTTACTCCTGCTATTCCCTTGTCCAGTAATACTTCTGTGAAATGCCTGTACGCAGTTTCCTTTATGAAGTGGTAATTGAATATAGTCAAACATGAAATTGTGCTTGACTTGTGGCTATGCTCTTATCAAGCCCACATTACACAGTTCTGGTGTCAGTCCAATGTGGAGACATCAAGCTAAACACGACGTCAGTGAAAGCATTTCAGCGTGGAACACTTCCGAGTTTACTTACTAGCAAGAACAGGACTGTGGACTTATAGGAATTTGTTTTCCGCTCTCCTAAAATATTCCTCCACTTTACATCACTTGTTTCGATGGATCCATTGCATCTATAAATTCATCTTAGAGAAGGTCCATGTCCAGTAGGTCCATTGTTTTTCAAACATAAGGAAGCACATTCGATATTACCAGAAGTTAAACTTTTTCTCAGGAAAAATGGTTATAAGGCACAGAGGTAATTCAAACTTGTGAAATCAAAGTTGAATTCCAAGTAAGTTACAGTTTTAGTAAAGAAATTGAGAAAGACCTATATGACTTGGGTGTTCACTGTGACCTTTTTTTTTCATTCAGAAGCAGCTTTATTTCTAAAAACTGAGTTTTTTTTTCTTTGTATGATTTGTCATTTCCTTCACATAACATCAAACAACTCAGGGAATTATTTTCTAGGCTCTTTGTGAACTCTTCATAGATTATCAAAGAGCTGTGAAGAGGCAGCATGTAAATTTCCCTTTTACCGTAATCCTTTTCTCCATTCTCATCCTTGAAGTATTACAAATTAGAGAAGGACATTCCTCTTGCCTCGTATTTTGTAGGATTTAAAGCAGGCCAACATTTTACCCTCTTTCCTATGGATGGCAGTAATGATAGTCATTTTGCAGGCACGTGTCTGAAAAGGCTGTCTCCTTCCATTTCTATGAAGTCAAACATTTCAAGTGCTTCCGCTTGTTTTCAAGAAGTTACAAGTGACCCAAACTTTCATTATGAAAGCTTCAAAATCACAGGGAAGCCAATCACACCCCCTTTTAGGGTTCTTATACAAAGGATGGACAGGATATTTGGCTTGTGAGATCATGTCATTTTCTTTGGTAAGAACTTTAAACACTGAATGAAGTCTGCCAGTATTTACACTTGCACTGTCTGCCAGTGTGCAAATAGATGAGTGAAGTATAGCTTATATTTAGACAAGATATCAACAATCTTTTGTTTTGTTTTCTGCAGTGTCATTAAAATCTTTGTCAAAATCAAGACTATTTGAGGAATCCCCATTGTAGCTCGGCGGGTTAAGAACCCGACATAGCATCCATGAGGATGTCAGATCAATCCCTGGCCTCACTCAGTGGGCTAAGGATCTGATGTTGCTGCAAGCTGTGGCGTAGGTTACAGATGCAGCTCGGTTCCTGTGTTGCTGTGGCTGTCATGTAGGCCGTAGTTGCAGCTCCGATTCGACCCCTGGCCCAAGAACATCCATATGCCACAGGTACGACCATAAAAAGAAAAAAAAATTTAATCAAGATTATTTGAAACTCCATCTTTCCAGTCCAAATACTGAAGGGCCAGAGGGAATATTTTCTTGTTGCTATAATTTGTCGGGTCACTGGATACACTGTGGAAAGCATGGTTGCTGGTCAGATCTGACAAAATTAACTTTATTCTGTATGGGGCCGATATGTTTGTTCCCTGAAATTTCCCCTTTGCCTCACCCATAGGACATTTTAACAGCAACCTATGAATTAAGAAGTACAACTTTAATCAGTTTTATGGAGCAAGCCCGAGAACTGTTTCTATGATATTCCCAGGATATCTCAGCAAGTACTATTTTCTGCTAAGCGTTGGTGTCTTCTTGGAAGAGGAAAACGCTTTTGACTGATTTAGAAGTGCTTGTACATTTCATTCCAGGACTGTGAGATTCAGTCTTTGCATATTCCTTTACATTTTCTTTTCCACCATGTCTGATTCCAAACTCTTTTTTTTTAATTTTTAAAAATTCTTTTCTATACCTTGTGCAAAATGCTGTATGATGATTAATCAGCTCAATTCAGTTGTATGAGTCCTTCCAGCTTTCATTAAATAACAGGCATTTAACCTTTTGTCCCCCCTGGCATGTCTAGGTCATGCCGGCATTGGTTTTATAAAATCCTCATCTTCCTTATCTGAACTCTTAGACAATATGGTCACAATATTCACAATATAAACCTAAAGTACCACTATCTTGATATAAAGCACAAGAGTTAATCTATAGGCAAAGAAATGGACCATTAATACTCAAAATTATAGTGTACTGTGCACACAGGTATACATTTAAGTTGCATTAATTGGAATGAAATAACAAGGGATAATTCTTTGCTGTGAACTTCAAATCATGGTTACTAACACGAGGGAAGAAAAACAGTAACAGAAACCATGGAAGGTGGATAATATATGCTCTATCTATTTGATAAGAAAATAGCACTGCTTTCTGTGCCTACTTTTGGGCTGCCATATGGGTTTCATACGTTTCTGCCAACCTTTGGCATCCATTGTCAAAAGCTAAGATTTGTATCCCAAAAATGGGATTCCCAGGATTTAAGAGTTTTGGTGCTAAAAAAAAAAACCAGATGGCAATCCAGGACAGTTTAAGCTAATAGGACTCTAATGTTATTCAGCATAAATACTTGGAATGTTTGAAACAAAAGAACTATAAAGAACTATAAAGCCAATCAACTTATCAAGACACAATGAAACAGTGGGTAGAAATGCATTTAGGAAGTTATGATCCACATTTGAAAATGAGCTGAATGCAGAGAAACAGGTCTATTTGAAAACTGACAAATTGGGTCAATCTAAAGTTAGAGACATTTAAGATGATTTTCCAAAACCTACACAACTGATGTCTATGACTTTTTAAAATGTAGGAGGAACAAAAATCCGGTCCAGGTGAGAATAAGTCACTGTATTTGCCTTTATAATTCAACAAAGTTAAACTCTAAAATTTCTAAACCAAATACTGGAATACACCAAACCCCCATTCCAATGGATTGTGCTAATTTTTAAATTATTTTTTGGTGTTTCTCATAAATAAAGCAACAAGTCTGTTAGTACCTCTTTTCCACACATGGCCAATGCTGTTTGGCTATTTTCAAAATTTACATTCACATGAATGTGAGTCCATTACTACTAGTAGGAAACCCTAGAGGAAGGTGCGAATATAATTAGCTATGCCCAGTGGAGCCTTACAAGGGCCTATTCTTGCTTATTCATCAAAAAGTCTCTAAGTTTTATCTGGAGAAGCACTTCCCAAAATGTTGAGAGAGACACTATGCTAATAAATTGTAAAGGTAAATATATTTGAAGAACACTGGAACAAAAATGTTGTCAAAGAAGGTTCCAAATTACAGATTCTACATATAATCTAACAGGCTTATGTGCAACGAGTTCCTTTAGCGGGAAATCTTGCATTCATTTCCCTAGTTTATTTGATCAGGAACATAATCCTGGAAAACTTCTCTGAAGCAGTGTTCTACAAACTACACTTTGGGATTCACTGATATAAATGTTAAAAAAAAATGGGATTCTTTTTCAGGTTCAGCGGAAGCCTCAAGACAGCAGAAACCAACTGGACCCACATTCCAAGATGGGGTGCTAGATCAGCCAGGCAGGCCCTGCAACGGAGGTGTCAAAGAACTGGGTTTGCAACCTTTAGCGAAGCCCGTCTCTCTGTTACAAAAAAATGATGGTGGATGGGATAGGAGAGGAGTTTAGGATTGGGACTTTTTTTTTAAAGAGAATTTTTAGGTTTGCCAGCAATGCTTTACCTCCGTGGAGAAGGGCTAGGGGTACTTCCCTCACCTCAGGCAAATGAGAAGGAGTTCAGTGGACCACTTGGACAGCTTGGACTGTGTCGCCTGCATTTTCAGGGTCAGAGTGAACTGATATCTGACTTACCCCTAAAAAATTTTTACAAGTGAAAAAAAAGGCTGTGGCTGAGGCTGCTCACTCGGTGGCTCAGTAAAAGAGGCCTGTTTTGAAGATGTAGCCATGCCCAACTATTAGTAAGTATATTTTCATGGAGGAGATCAGGGCCAAGTGCAAGTCAGAGTCTTCTGGGTTAATCTGGAATCCAGCCCCGTTGCAAGTACAGAGATCTCAAAAGAGAAAATTGGAAGTTCCCTTTGTGGCTCAGCAGTTATGAGCCCGACTATGATCCATGAGGATGCAGGTTCCATCCCTGGCCTCACTCAGTAGGTTAAGGATCCATGTTGCCATGAGCTGTGGTGTAGGTCACAGAGCCCAAGTTGGTTTTGTCTGTAGTGTAGGCAGGAAGCTGCAGTTGTGATTAGAACCCTAACCTGGGCACTTCCATATGCTGCAAATGGGGCCTGAAAAAAAAAAAAAGAGAGAGAGAGAGATCCCCAGATGCCCAGGGTTTGAAAGAGGAAGAACAAGTGAACAGCCTCAGAAGATGGATTTATTGTCATCAAGAGAACAGCACATGAGAGGACCCCAGGTATTCATGAGATAGCTTGAGGAGAAGGGCCAGAATAAACATCTACCACTGGAGAGCAAACCAGGGCCAGACTGGCAGCAGCCTGGCAAGTCTGACATTGCCTTCTACTTCCGTTCTCTCTACTCACCCAGCTCACCTGGACAGTGGGAACATGGGGAAGACGAAAGAATAAAGGAAGAAGATTCTTCTTTGCCTACAGAAGATGTATTACCTGTGGATGGATTTCAGTCTTCAGTCTATCCTAGACTTTTTCTCTCTTACTTTAATTCTTTTTTTTATTTCTTTGGATCATTATTCCCTCTCTCTCTCTCTCTCTCTCTCTCTCTCTCTCTATCTGTGTGTGTGTGTGTTCCTTTTCATGGCTATACCTCTGGCATATTGAAGTTCCCAGGCTAGGGGCTGAAAAACAGCTATAGCTGTGGGCCTATACTACAGCCACACCAAATCCAAGACACATCTGTGACCTATGCCACAGCTTGCAGTAATGCTGGATCCTTAACCCGCTGAGTGAGGCTAGGATAGAGCCCATATCCTCACAGACACTATTTTGGGTTCTTAATCCACTGAGCCACCATGGGAACTCCTAATTCTCTCCTTTTTTTTATTTTTAGAGGCTTTGTCATCTACATATTTTTAAATGTATTTGTTAATCTTTCAATTCTTTTATTTTATTTTACTTTTTGAAGTATAGTTGATTTACAAAGTCATGTTAGTTTCAGGTGTACACCACAGTGATTCAGAACGTGTGTGTGTGTGTGTGTGTGTGTGTGTGTGTGTACATATGTATACACATATTATCTTTCAGATTCTTTTTTTTCTTTTATAGGCTATTACAAAATATTGAGAAGAGTTCCCTGCGCTATATAGTAGGTTGTTACTGGTTATCTATTTTGTATATAGTAGTAGGTTATTACTGGTTATCTATTTTGTATATAGTAACAGATATTCTAGACTTTTATATTTATAACTGAACCAAGAGTGTTTCAGTAAACAGATAATGTATTACCAAAGAGGTAGCAGAAAGCTCTGGGCACCAACTGAGAATTTACTCAGAGGCAGAGGAAGATCAGTCCTACAGAGTGTACCACAGGGGCAGGTGTGAGCAAAATAATAAAGGTGTGCTGTACCCTAGCATGCACCACTAAACTAACATTTTGTTAAAAGCACCATCTGTGCACCATGTACCTGAGGACCATGCTGTCACTCTGCGGTTCAGAAGCCCACTTCAAGGAGAAGGAAGCTACCACCACCTGGCATTTGCATGGTACTCCACCACCTCAACTGATACTAACAACTGTCCAAGGTAGCTGGGTAATTATGACTGCTCCCATTTTACAGAGGAGAAAACTGAGCATCACATCTGTGATTTGATTTACCTAAAGTCTAAAACCTTAGGTACTAGCAGGTGCATATTTTAGAACTGCTGTCATTCAAAATTCTTGTTCAGTGCTTTTTCCAACACATATATTATTTTCTTTAAGGGATAAGATGGGAGCACTTGCAAACACTAGAATCTATTTCTCCAATGTGATTCAGTGTGATTCACTTTTCAGTGAATAAAACTGAAATAATTACAGATGTTAGGTTTTCTAGAAAGCAACATCAGCTTTGAAATAAAGAGCAGCATAAAACAGTATGACCCCAGGCAGAGCAGCTTGGAGTCTTTTTCCAAACCCAGGCTGGTTGCTCTATATGGTTGGATGGATTTTGTTTTTCTCCCCTTAAATGATTGGAGGAGGGGCATCTCTTTAATTATATTAAAACAAAATACTATGTACCAGTAATTCTTTTGACACAAAGCACAAGGCCTATTATCATTTTTTTAAAACTGGCATAAAACCCAAGAAAAGCCTCAAGGTACAAATGATCTGCAGTCTATTTAACATCATGGTTATTTATTTTTATGAGACCTCATTATTGCTCTTTACCCTAAATTACAGGTACATTTTTGTCTCCATATTCTACTCTTCTGCAAGCCCCCAATACTGTTTTTGGTTTTTTTTTGTCTTTTGTCATTTTTAGGGTCGCACCCATGGCATGTGGAGGTTCCCAGGCTAGGGGTCTAATCCGAGCTATAGTTCCAAGCCTAAGCCAAAGGCACAGCAACACCAGATCCAAGCCGCGTCTGTGACCTACACCACAGCTCATGGCAATGCCAGATCCTTAACCCACTGAGCGATGCCAGGGATGGAACCCGCAACCTCATGGATCCTAGTCGGATACGTTAACCGCTGTGCCACGACGGGAACTCCTCCAATACTGTTTTTATCTGTATTTCCAAATAATCTTCAGTACTTCATCAATCGAACATTCAACATCCCATACATGATGTGTTGGACCAAGGCAAAGATCTGTAGAACCAAGTGATTTAGCCATGAACTGTGAGCCCAGTTCTCTCCTGGAAGAAGTACCACGTATCTTGTCAGGATTATGAGGGAAAATTACCAGGTTGCAACATTTCACAAAGATTGAATGCCTTGGGTTCACGTTAGACTAGCATTTAAATGGCCAGGCTTCCATTATTTTGTGTTTATCTTAGCTAGATATGTTGTAAGGATAAAAAGGGGCATCTTTTCTGAACAGGCTTAATTAACACCCCTTTTGTCTTCTTCCCAATGCTCCTCTTCTAATCTTTGTAACCCTACTTTTGCCTTTGCCCCAGGAGAAGCTAAGCTTTTCAGCTCCTGGTTCCTCCAACATGGGAAAATGCCCCAGGGATTTTTGTGTAAACAGACTTCCTAAGGTGTTGCAATTTGGGGTCAAAATTTTCCCAACTTTATCGAACCAGTAACTTAAAGGAATAACAACTGCCCCTGGAAAAGCAATGATAATCCCTTGTAACTATAAATTATAGTTCTTATGCCACTCTAATTTATGTCAGCCAAAATGGTGAAGTGCTAAACAAATGTAAGATTGTATTAGTATTAAAGATGCCCCTTTCTCTAACTGTCAACCCCCCCCCCCTTAAACTTGGAAGTTGGGTTAAGAGATCAGTGCAGTGAAATTTTATCCTGTCCCTTCAAGCACAGCATTGAACCCTCTCTCTGTACCTCCCAGTTTGTTTATACAACCACAATAGCCTGTTTCGTGCCATTGAAGTCATTTCTACACATATCTTCACTAAATATTCCTTGAAGGGAAAAACTCTTCCTCTTTAGGTCCTGGTCTAATTCTTAGGAACTCGAAAAGTGTTGAAGTGAACTATCCACAACCCTATGAAGAAGGAAATCACAGTACCATGATTCCCTATTTAAGACAAGCAAATTCAGCGAAAAAGTAAAAAATATTAAGTGATCTTCCCCAAGCCATGAATCTTGTTAAGATAAAAACAGAACTTGAACCTGATACCTGCAGTTCCAGGGTTCATGTACCGATATTAGACTCCTGACTTTGGGAACTCCTTTCGCAGAATGGTCTCTGTAAGCTCAAAGCAACATAGCTAGGGTCATTTTGTTTATTTTACCCAATTAATAATTACCTTTGTTTCTAAGAAACAAAATTCTACCTTTTTTCATGGAGAAAAGTTATTATGGCAACAAACTATTAAGAAAGAGAGAATGGGAAGGGAAAATAATGAAAAAGAAGAGAAAATGAAAGAGTAAAGAAAGAAAGAGGAGGAGGGAGGGAGGGGACAGATGGACAGAAAGAGTGAGCAAAACTTTTCCATATTAACTTATGTCATCAAACTGAGTTCCAACCTGCCTTTCCAATTTTATTCACCACTGTGGCCACCCACTCACCTTATACTCCAGTTAAGATGGTCTAGCTGTGACTATACTGAGAATAAGAAACTAAAAATAAATTGATTTTATATTGATTTTATTATGTGCAATCTTGCTATTACTTATTACTTCTAGTAGTTTTTTTTAGATTCCAATGCATTTTCCACACTGATAATTATTTCATCTCTGAATAAAGAGAGATTTTCTTCTTTTCCAATCAGGATGCTTTTTCTTTCTTATTATGTTGCATTGCTGCTTTGGCTAAAACCTCTAATACAATGTGAGTATAAGTAGCAAGCATGCATTTGTACATTTTTTTAACAACAAAATGAAAATGACCCAGACACCTATGGTGAATTAATCTTTGACAAAGGAGGCAAGAATATAAAACGGGAAAAAAACAGTCTTTTCAGTAAGTGGTGCTGGGAAAACTGGACAGTCACATGTAAATCAATGAAACTGGAACACACCCTCACATTATGCACAAAAAATAAACTCAAAATAGCTTAGACTTAAATGTAAGAGAAGACACCATCAAACTCCTAGACGAGAATGTAGGGAAAACATTCTCTGACATCAACCTTATAAATGTTTTCTCAAGGCAACAGAAATAAAAACAAAAATAAACCAATGGGACCTAATCAAACTGACAAGCTTTTGCCCAGCAAAGGAAACCACACACACACACACACACACACACACAAAGACAACCTATAGAATGGGATAAAATAGTTTCAAATGATGCAACTGAGAAGGGCTTCATTTCTTAAATACACAAACAACTTATACAACTCAACAGCAAAAAAGCCAAAAACCCAATTGAAAAATGGGCAAAAGATCTGAACAGACATTTCTCCAAAGAAGATGTACAGATGGCCAATAAGCACATAAAAAAATGCTCAACATCACTGATTATTAGAGAAATGCAAATCAAAACTACTATGAGGTACCTCCTCATACCAGTCAGAATGGCCATCATTAGTAAGTCCACAAATAACAAATGCTGGAAAAAGTTGAAGAAAAGGGAACCCTCCTACAGTGTTGGTGGTAACATGAATTGGTATAATCGCTATGGAAAACAGTATGGAGGTACCTTAGACAACTAAATATAGAACTACCATATGACCCAGCAATCCCACTCTTGGGCATATATCTGGACAAAACTTTCCTTGAAAAAGACACATGCACCCACATGTTCATTGCAGCACTATTCACAATAGCCAAGACATGGAAACAACCTAAATGTCTATCAACAGTTGAATTAATTAAGAAGATGTGGTATATATACAAAACAGGAAACTACTCAGCCATTAAAAGCACAAAATAATGCCATATGCAGCAACATGATCTAACTAGAGACTCTCATACTAAGTGAAGTAAGTCAGAAAGAGAAAGACAAATACCGTATGATATCACTTATATCTGGAATCTAATATACAGCACAAATGAACCTTTCCACAGAAAGGAATATCATGGACATGGAGAACAGACTTGTGGTTGCCAAGGGGGAGGAGAAGGGAGTGGGGGTGGTCTAATAATTTGGGGTTAATAGATACAAACTATTGCCTTTGGAATGGATAAGCAATAAGATCCTGCTGTACAGCACTGAGAACTATATCTATTCACTTATGATGAAGCATAACAATGTGAGGAGAAAGAATGCATATATGTATGTGTGACTGGGTCACCTTGCTGTATAGTAGAAAATTGGTAGAACACCATAAACCAGTTATAATGTGTAAAAAAAAATCATTAAAAAAACAAAGCGTACAATTCAAAAATAAATAAAATCAGGAAAAAAATGAAAATAATTGCACATTTTTCAAGCATAAAGTAAAGCCCTTATAAATTAAAGGTAAGAATCAGTCTCTACCCTAAAGATGTCATGACCTGGTGGAGGAGCTCTCTCTATACGTAAGACAGAAAACCAGATAAGGCTGGAAAGTTAAGGCCAGAAAGGGCCCTTAAATAATAAAAGTAACAACAGCAGTAGCAGCAGGAGCCTCAATACTTACAGCAGGACCATATGGGCCAAGCACTGTTGAAAGATCCTGATATGGATTAACTCGTTTGACCCTTCCATCTTATCCTCACGGCACAGGTAGGGAATAAGAGACCCAAGAAGATAAGTAACTTGTGTCTCCAAATCCAGTGTTCTCAAGTGGTAGGCGGCATTGCCTTCAGTTACCATGTCTTCATTAATAGGTATTGAGTGTCCACTCTTCTCTAATTAGTATGTCACTTTCAATTACTTTAACTATCACAATAATCATGCCTTATAAATGAAGGAACTGAGCTTCAGAGACTTTACATGACCTGTCCAAGGTCACACAACCAGCACAAGACTCAACCAAAGTATTCTGACTCCAAATTCAATACCTTTCCCACCACCCCCTGATTCCTCTGCAAGTAGCGAATGATGACACAGCACTTTGCAGTTCACAAAAATTATGATCACATTTATGCCTTAACTGCTGCTTAAAGGATTTGGGATTTTTATACACTAGGCAAAGGAGAACTTTTGTCAGTGTTTGAGAGGAGGGAGAATGTAAAGGGAAGAGAGGTATTTAGGGAAGACTAGGTCAGCATCCTGCCAGATGGATGCCCTGGGGTACCTCTGCAAGCACAGGGGTTAGGGATCTCTATAGTCACCTTTGAACCTGGGAGTCCTTCCTGCCAAACTCATTTGCCAGTTGGGAGAAGCCCTGCTTTAAATAACATTCCTAGAGGGAACTGCCAGAAGAGCAGAGATAATAAAAGTATTTCTTATGTCACTTCTTCCTGCATTGAACTTTCGGGAATATTTTGGTTAACTGAGAAGAGCACACCAAGGAACCATTATCACTGATACAAGGAGAAAATGGACGGTGGATTTCCTCAGCCACGTCCTGTCAGTGTCAACAATTTAACTAAACATATAATACTCATCACCTCATCAGTGTTAAATTTTCTAGGTTTCTGGCACATATCTCTTCATCTCCCTCATTAAGTTTATAGAGTT
Organism: Catagonus wagneri; assembly: GCA_004024745.2. NCBI lineage: Eukaryota > Metazoa > Chordata > Mammalia > Artiodactyla > Tayassuidae > Catagonus > Catagonus wagneri. The sequence goes on from PVHT021183726.1 coordinate 9,454,359, forward strand.
CTCTGGTACATTTGCTCCATACGAGGATTTCAGTTTCAGCTGGCACATATTGCAGTCAACTAGGGGAATGATTTTTCTGCCTTAAGTAGTTAGCAGAATAAGAAAGGATATGAAATGGACCAATGCCCAAAGCCAGGTATCTGGCCAGTAATAGCAGATGGGTTTGACTCCATCTATCAAAATCCCACCCTGCTCATCAGGGTTGGGTCCAACATAGAGAGACCAACCAAGCCCAAATTTTTTTTTTTTTTTTTTGCCTTTTGTCATTTTAGGGCCGCACCCATGGCATGTGGAGGTTCCCAGGCTAGGGGTCTAATCGGACTACAAGGTAGCCACAGCGATGCAGGATCCGAGCCGTGTCTGCGACCTACACCACAGCTCACGGCAACGCCAGATCCTTAACCCACTGAGCAAGGCCAGGGATCGAACCCGCAACCTCATGGTTCCTAGTCGGATTCGTTAACCGCTGCACCACGACAGGAACTCCCCCAAGCCCAAATTTGAACAGTCACTGTGCTTTCATAATTTTCCTTGCTCCACGCCCTATACCACTCTTCCCTACTCAGGGACTCCCCTCATTCACATTTGGAATCCTGAGATCTTTGTTATCACACCCCCTGCAGGATGGCTGCTCCAAGCCACCCCAACCCAAATCTATTCTGGTCCCCTTTCATTTTATCCTAATTTTAACAAGTTAGTATTCCGTGCTCAATTGTATCAGATAAAAATGATAGTTTAAAAAAAAATTCAGGTAGAGTTCTCTTGTGGCGCAGTAGGATAAGGATTTAACACTGTCACTGCAGCAGCCTGGGATGCTGCTGTGGTTCAGGTTTAATCTCTGGCCCGGGAACTTCCACATGCCATGGGTGTAGCCAAACAAACAAACAAAAATCACACAAAAATAATTCAGACAATTATTTGAGTGATAGTAAGCTTGATATGACTTCTTTCCCAGGGGTACCTAAACTTTAAAAAGGAGTACGCAGGGTCTAGAATGCTTTAACCTATAGAATAAGTTCAGCTGTAGAAAAAGGATGTTGCATTACTTTAGGACAGAAGCTTTACCTGCATCATAAAAACTGTCCTGTGAGAAGCAGCTATCCTCATCGATACACTTAGACATCGGGTTTTTCTTGTCATTTAGGAACATGACACTGATTTAATAGGGTTATGATGGGGATTAATAAAGTTGGTTAATAATTGTTATTATCTCAGAATGCTATAAAGTACTACACACAAGAGAAAGTTTTCTAATGACGTCTGTGCTTTACCCTATATATGGGTAACACACTTGATCTTGCTCCATGGAGTCAGAAGCGATGAGAAACAACCTGGGAAGTGAATCTATCTTTCAACTAGATAGGAGTACAACTTGTACTTACACTACTTGCTGCGTTCAACTCCAGATTAATTACCTGATCTCTAGTTTCTCGACTACCCACAAAAATATAGCCCTTGTTTCTTAGGTGGGCGAAAGAGAAACCACCTTTAACACTGGCAGCGACGTTTCCTATTACCTACTCCCAAGGGCATACCAACAATGATGTACCAAGACAATGTGTGGACCCATCCAAGGGCAGCAAGATGCTCTTGGTTCTGAGATAAATAATTGAACCAAAGATGCAGTCCATGAAGAAAGATAAAACTTGCTTCTGCTTCATTTTAAATGAGAGCTCCATTCCCAACCCAAGCATATCTTTATATTTTTAGCCACAATGGATTTTCCTAGACCTTCAAATGCTGCTGTATTTTAACCAAGACATTAGAGCACAGTCTAAACCTTCTCTCACTAGTTTCCATTCCTATGGTTCCTTGACTATCAGAAGCCTATTTGATTACTTGCGAAAGAAGTAAGTACTAGGTATTTGGGGACAATAAATTATGGGAAAATGAAAACCTCCTGATCAAAGTGTCACAGAGGGATAGGGCTGAAGGATATCCTTGGACTTTCTCTTTGTTTTACAGAGCAGGGAACTGAGGTCTGAGCTTAATGCCACATACTGCAGTCACGGGGCAGATTTGAAATGCAGACCCAAGTCTAGTGTACCTCTACCCACTGTTCAAATTACACCCCTTCCCCTCTGCTATGCCTGCTGTCAGCACTAATGGAACTGCTCTGTCTTGTCATGGTTCCCTGGGAATTAGTGAAGACCTCACATTCCCATTTTAACCTTCTTCTTCCCCTATCACGGGCCTTCTCATATTTCCTCCTCGGGTTTCAGGTCAGTGCAGTGACCTAATAGGCCTTTACTCAACACTTTTGCAATGGCCAATGGGATGGATGAATACATGTCTGCTCAAGTCCCTGTGTGGTCTGTTAGCTGAGACGCCAATATTCTCTGTCATAAGATACAACTGCAATGACACTAGGGAAAATGGGGTGTGGAGGACAGTTTCTGCAGCCAGCCAGCCCCACGGGCCTCCTGCAGTATGATCTGTGGCCCACAGTCACAGAAGCCAACGTGCATGGGCAGAGAGAGGCAAGATGAGACGTCGCCATGGGGATGGGGATGGAAGGAATGCTGTCCCTTGCCAACCCGCTCTGTGGTGGGAGGCTGATGACAGGATGCAGAGCACACAACTCTGGCTGGATGCCAAACATCTGCACTCAAAACCAAGCAACCAAGTTAATCTAAACAAAGAAAATCTAATCAACAAATATTTCCAAAGCCTACTATGTGCATCTAGACAGTTGTGGTTAAAATAGATGACATTTAAGTCCTACTCAACACCCCCCCAAATTCCATTGCTCTCTGTTCCAGATGCCTGATACTATATTAATCAAATATTCATGTTATGAACCGAGCACCTGTTGGTATATATTGATATGCAGATGAAACAAAAAGGTATGAATTATTTCTCCACCCCTTTCATGGCATCCTTGTCAAGCTCCCTAAATGGAGTTTGAGAACAATTTATCCCAAGCCTCCTACCATCTCTAGGACTTTCATGCTTCTTGCTTTCTGCGGCTCCATCAAAACACAGGGGAGCTACAAGGGCCAGGCTTCCTCTCACAGCTCCAGGGAGGTATTCAGGTGGGACTACCACCAGAGGCAACATTGTTCTGAAGTCAGTGTTTGGTTGCCTCTAGGCTCACATGCATTCAATGCCAAGAGGGAAACAGCCCTGTGCATAATTTGGCATCTGTGGTGCTCCAAGAACAAAGGATATAATATCCCTTTGTTTCTGGATGTTCTAAAGTGACAGTGATATCTTGGTTGATGATTATGATTCTGTTCTCTTTTCTAAATCATGTTATTTCCCAAAAAACTTAAAGCAGGTGAATGGACGATCAGTTGCTGCATTTCTGGCATTTCTTCTATGAGGACTACCAGAGCCGTTACTAATAACACCACCAAGTATTGTGTTCATGAAAAGAACAAAGTCAAGGGATTTGCTTTTTAGCTTGCTTGAGGCCATTCACTGTTCCCATTCTTCAGTAAGAAGAAACAGCCACGGAGGTAAACGTGAGAGCACATCTCCACATATGATGGCAGTCTCTTATGTGTCTGGGTCCCCTGGCTGTTGTCAGGCAGGCTCTGCACACACTGCAGTTGGCTTGATTGTACTTGTCCTTCCTGTTTCCACAATGACCTCTAAGCTCCTCAAAGTCAACAGCAGCCTCACACCCCCATGACACTGAACACAAGAATCTGCATAATAATTGCAATTCCAAGTTTACAGACATGGAAAGAAGGAATGGCTAAGGCCAGGCTTATACATAGCCTTACTAAAGGGAGACTAGATGTGTGAAAGTCTGGAAATTTGGGTCTCTACACCCTACATAGGCTTTGTGGCTCCTTCTTCAGGAATGTGAAATCAAGGGCCCTCTGGTCCTGTCCAATTTATACAAACCCTGCCCACCAGAGAGGGTGGTTTCTCCAGCCAGTCTGCACACTGAGCCACTGGGCTTCCTCAGTGTGCACATTCAGCTAGTTAAAAGGAAGCATATTAAGAGTGCTTTCCCATAGGCCTGGACAATCTAGAAGAAAGTTTAAAATTTCCACATGTGGGGTCTACAGATATGTTCTCTCAAAAAGCACCCTCTCATGGACAAGGAGAAAGGTCTTTGGTTGCCAAGGGGGAGGGGGTTAGGAGAGGGATGGAGAGGTAGGTTGGGATTGGCAGATATAAGCTATTACACAAAGAGGGAATAAACAATAAGGCCCTACTGTAGAGCACAGAGATACTATAGTCAATGTCTTATAAACCATAATAGAAAAAGAATATAAATATATATATGCAAATATATATATATGAATCACTGTGCTGTACAGCAGAAATTAACAACATTGTAAATCAACCATAATTCAATAAAAATTTAAAAAATAAAAAAAGCATCAGGCTGGGAAGTTGCACTTACAGACGTGGTATTTGGTGAGTAAAGTCTCAGCTGGATTTTAATCCTGTTGATTTGCCCCTCTTGGTTTATGGAAACCCTGTAGTACTTTCTAACCCTGAAACCCCAAACCTGGATCAGGTTCCAAATGGTCTAGCCCCTCTCTTCTGAGCCCCACGTAGATGCCTGTAGCTCTACAAAATCCCCTTGGCTCTGTTCAATAATAAAGCTTCCAAGGTATCTTTGCCAAATGCAAAAGTTCAAACACAAAAGCTTAAGCTCCATTTATCCTCTCAACCCCACCCCCTGGCCAGGAGTGGCCTCACAGAGGAGAAAGAGGTTGAAAAGTTGGGGAAGGTCTCTTGCTACATCCTGCCAATTCTTTGTGTTCACTCTGCACCTTGTTAGACTTTTCTCATGTGACTCCATTTCACTAGCTCTCTACTAACTTCTTTGGTACCAACTTGACCCATTGGCCCCAGGATAGAAGGATAGAAATTTCAAAGCCAACCCTTATACCCTCCCATACCAACTCTCTCCATGGAATTTTGCAGCCCAGGGATGACCCTGGTCTACTCCCTTGAATTTCTTCCCCATCAAGGAAATATTTCTGCAAGGAATTTTGAAGTTGTCATTTTCATTTTAAAAATAAGATGATAAAACACACACACACACGTTATTATTTGTAAAATGCCTACAGATGATGAGGAGGAATGCATATCAATCTACACATATGCATGTAGTGGAACGAGCGAACACATGTGTATGTGTCTACCCATGGCGGCCAGGATGAACCTCTCAGATGAAGACAGTCCTCGAACACTAAGGAAAATGACAGGAATCAAGAGTGATTTCAAATTTCTTCTAGTTTTTCCTTCCACCAGTCCCTCCAGATTAAAAAAAAAAAAAATTTTTCAGAATTCCATTTAACTGTCATAACTAAATGAGCCTCAGTCACATGGGTGGCAGAAATTCTGGGGTTACAAAGCAGGGGTCTCATTGTGGTATGAGAATGATTGCTTAGCTAGAAAGGGGGATTTTCTAGCCCTCTTCTGGCATTGCTTAGCTAAATAAACTCTGACACCTCTGTGCCTCAATGCTTGATATCTTAGATTCTTTCCAGGGTTTACTAGTGCTCTGTGATTATATTACTTAAAAATTATGTGGATATTTGGAATAATGACTACCATGTCCGTAACAACCACCACTGTCATCCTGACTTCTTTTCTTTCTAGACCAGTCTGCTATTGCCTAGTTATACCTGTCCCTTAAGAAGTGAACAAATAACAGACTTCTTCATTTTGCAAGGGGGAATACGGTTAGAAATTTTAGTGACTGAACCTATATCTGGGTAGTACCAATTTCAAACTTTATGAGCGCCAAAGAGTCTAGTGCAAGACTGTCTCAAAAGCTAATGATGGAAGACCCTTCTAATGGGTATTCCAAAGCAGCTGTGAAGGGAAATAATGGAAATTCCAAAAAAAAACTTGATCTTTACAGGGCTTGGACTCTGCTTATGATCAGAGTTTGGGTCAGATTCAGACTTTTCAAATGCTATTCCAAATATTCCCTAACCTGGTAATTTGGGGCTACTCAAATGCTAACTCGGGTCCCTTCCTTTCACAATCAGCATTCATGGAACCCTTTATCCTGTATATAACTTATGATGTTGGACATGTCATTGCTCTACCACAAAAAAAAAAAAAAAAAAAAAAATTAGACTCAGCTCCTCAATCCAAAGATATCTTGGATAAGGTCTTTTTTTCCTTTTAATATAGAATGTTTCAAGAATATGCATGTCATCCTCACCCAAGAGCCATGCTAATCTTTTCTGTGTCATTCCAATTTTAGTATATGTGCTGCTGAAGCAGGCATGCGAAGGTCTTTTTGAGAGATAGAATCATAGGTGGTTAAAAAAATCACATATTTTGGAACAACACAGACCAGCAGTCATTTTAAATATCGATGTTAAGAGAAGGTAGCATCTGAGAATTACCCACATGTGTTCTTTGTAGGGATTATTCATTCCTTACTTACCTCATCAGATACAGTTGTTGGCACAAAGCATGTACTCAATAAATAGTTATGGAAGTAAATTATCCCTTTGCATATTGAACAAATTTACCTTCATTTAAAGGGGGTTCCATAATCTCTTGGCAAGCTGATCCCATGCTCCTTTCAATTTCTTCAAGGGCAAGTCCGAGGTTTGGGATATTGATGTCTTCATCCCACTTCATCCATAAAGCCTTCCCTGACAACACTAGTCTACCCATTCTCATTTCTCTAACTCCCTGTTGTACTTATCCCAGGCTACACTCACTTTGGCACATGCAAGATATCTTATCTTGCCATGTGAAATGTGTTTCATAAAAACATCATCCTTCCTCTGAGCCTATAAGTTCCTCAAGGGCAAAGGCCATATTTGATTTTTATATTGTATGTCCCATGGCACACAGCACAATCCAGAGCCCATAGTAGGCTCTGAACTAGTACCTGTTAAATCAAGCTGAATTTAAAGGACAATACTCCACTGCCAGAGATGACTTTGTTCCAGAGAAATACTAAAAGGCAGGATTGGCTATACTCACCATTCATTTCACCCAAACAAAGCCCATGGGCCTCTCCGTGTGAAGTGCTAGTTAGGAAGCAAAGGATCAGAAAGCAGCTGCTTACTTTCAACAAAGAAGAGATTGCATTGCAGCAAGGGACTGTAGGGTTTCACATACTAGTCACTAGTGACTCTTGGCCAAACCCTTTTGTGTTTTCCGTAATAAAAAGTAACCCAGAGATATGTCAAATATCAATTTCCAGTTACTTTCCTGTGACACATTTCTGCTAGTTGGGAAAACTCCCAAGGGATCCATTGCCCCTTATCAGCTCAGATTGGGTTTACCTTTCAGGCAAACAGGGAACACTCTGGTAGTGCCCTGTTTAGCCTCAATCTTACAATGTCCTCCTCTGCCACTCAGATTCTCTTGTGAATCTTCTGTATTGACTTACACTGTCCCCAGAGACATGACTCAAGCGTGGAAGGCCTGAGATTATACCCTGAACCCTATGTGTCGGGGGGAATGGGGATAACTCCAACAGCTATGGTGAGCTGTTGTCACTAAGGTTTCCCAATTTGCATTGAGACATTGAATGCAGGAACAAAGCCTCATGCAGGACGTGTATATCTCCAACTCTAGGCAAGGAGGAAAGAAATAAGAGAGTCTCTGAAAGTCTTAACTTTGATACTCAAAACACAGAACAGCATTTCTATCCTCTAGGTCACAGAAGGCAGGCCACAAACTAATTGAAAAAATCTTTGGTACTACGGATGTTAAAACTAAGGATCTGCACAAAACCAGAAATCACATGTCCCCTTTATTACAAAGTAATGGAACAGAATTTGGAAAAACCAGGAAACATCTCTAGGTCCATAAATCAGCCCAGTTGCAGGGAAATGCAAGTGGCCAGCACCTGGAATGAGCCTTCATCTGGAGTGGGAGGGCGGCCCAAAGAATGGAACTTTGGGGCCAAGACTCCAGACTGTGCACTGTGATTAATGGCTTGAGTGAAAGGTCTCAGTTGAGGGTGAACAATTAACTTGTTCTCGCCACATCTCAGAACTCTCCACAGCATAACTATGTCTTCCCTGATTGTTCATATTTACCAAAATGCAAGCCAGCCTGGGAAGCTTCGAACATGTCATCATCAGACTGTTTCTGACAATCGGGAGGGCCCTGGTGTTTGTCAGGACTACTTTCGTCAAGTCATCTGTTTTGACTCTGCAATGCAGGCTTCAACCTTTCAGTTCCTTTTCAAGTTTAAGAACCATCCAAATGCGGCAATGGCATTGGCCTCAATCTTTCAAAAAAAAAAAAAAATGTCCACAGTTCGAAGGATTGCAAATGGACAGCATATGGCCTGACTTGTTTCTGGTCATTCCCTAAAAAGTTCTTAGGGAATTGAATGTCCATGAGATTAATGGTTCCCTCCTGTCCTGCCTTTATCCTGTTGAATAGGCTTGTTTAATCTTTTTCAGATCCTCAAAGGCATTTCCATTAAACCCATCACTCCTCCAGAATCTACAGCTATGATTATGATGAGACCTGTTGGAACCAAGCAAGTCTCCAAACCTCTCTCCCTTTCTCCTGGAGGTGAATTTGGGGATGAGAAAGAAAGGCAGGTGCCCCACAAGCTGATTCTGTACCCAAGTAATCTAGTTTCCACATCTGAACTTCCTAACCACTTCAGTTTTGATAAAGGGGTCTACCAAAAGTGGATATGGCCCCCCAAAAAAGTAAGACTGGAAGGGCACTGAATGCATAGCCTAAGAACATCTACCCCACTGATCTGCAATAGGTGCTGATCCTTCATTTCCCCTTTAGCCAATCCCATTTCTCTCCCAAAGGCATCCTGTCTCCAGAAGATACATCAAGAACAATAACAACGATGATAACCCTAATAATAATAATAGAAGTGGCAACAAAAACATTAAGAATTGCATCTATATAGCAATTACTACAGCCAGGAACTCTATGAAATATTTTATCTCTATCAACTTAAACAACTCTCACAACAACCCTACTAAGGTAAGTATTAATCTTATATCCATTTTACAGACAAGGAGATACAGAGTAGTCAAGTAACTTGCCCAAGGTCACAAAGCCAGTCAGTGGCAAAGTTAGGAATAAAACACCAGGATCGGTCTTTCACTCTTAATATTATCTTATACTATCCTATATAGCAACTATGTTCTCCAGAGGTAGGGTCCCTGCCCACCAGTGTTGATGAGGTTAGAGAAGCAACCCTTCTAGCATAGCATCCACTGGAATCAGACCTGGTGTATCCTGTTCCTGTTGCTCAGTGTGTAACTTCAAGTGAGTTCTGGATCTCTGAGCCTTAAATGATCTCATCTGAAAAAACAGCATGATACAAAGATCTACCTTATGGGTTTTAATGAAGCTTGGTGAGGTAAGGCATATACAGGCTCTGGCACAGGGCCTAGGCATGGTAGGTGCATAAAATGGTTGCTGTGATTATTACTAATCCAATTAGCTAATATTGACTAAAGGAGTTGGGGGAAATGAGGCCGAAGAAATCACCTCTTGGAAGGTGGGTATGAAAATGCAGATCAAAATGGTGACCCGACAAGACTAGATATTCTAGAAAGTACTAATGAGGAATACCTAACCTTCTTGGTCTGAGTCAATTTATGCAGCCTCTAGGTTAGCTTAGACCCATGAAAATAAACTCTAATTTTAAATCATACAACATCAAGAATAAATGAAAAGATGTCCAGACTAGGATAATTAGAATATTCTCCCTGAAAGACCTGGTACAAAAGAAGAGCAAATCCTTCAGGGCCTGTGCAGCTGCTCCAGAGTCAAGCTTGGAGTTGCATCCCTCATCCCACATTTCCTGCATGTTCTTGCCGACCCCTGACACATCACATTCTTTGCATCAATAAGGACTGGTGCCAGAACACACTAAATTGCCTTTGACTACATTTAACTGATCTAGTATTTTTTTATGATTCTTTCTTGTTGCACCATTTTTCACTTTTGACTTTAAAATCCTCTGCTGACTTTAAATAAAGCTCTGCCAGACTACCCGAGGTGGTTTTTAATAGAGATTTAGGGGCGAGGCTGTGCTGTGGTTTGGATGCGGATTCTAATCCACCAACAAGGGAAAATTAACTAGGTGGTTTCATCTCAAGTGCCCATTTATACTCGGAATGGACAGAGAGTTTATCTTCTTCCAAGCCTTATAATCATGACATTACAAAGTGATAGTCGAGGAATAAAAAATTAGGTAGCAATAGCTTCCACACCACGAAACCACTGCACAGTGTCCCTGTAAACCCAGAAGACTGGAATAATGCACAGACAGCAGTGGAATCACTTGCTGAGTGACAGGGAGGAATCTGACCACATTCTGTCCTAGACCAAAGACGATGCTTATTTTCCTTAAGATGAGGAACTCAAATGACCTTACAGCAGCTATAGGAGTCCACTTTGTGACATGCACCCCCTCCCCCATGCTATCCATGCCATCCCCCATCCTCATAGCCTTCTGTCCAGATGAAACCCTGGAAGCCAGCTGGCCTTCAGTCACTGGGGACAGTGACATGACTGGCAAAGACACCAAGTTGGATAAGAAGTTAGTCCCCCAGATTCACATTTGTCTTTTACAGAAGAACAACCTTGAGTTTGTATCTTGAAAATATAAAGTTGGTAAGTCACTAAGATTTTTATTTTGTCTTCTTTTTTAAAATGTGTTTAAATTTTTTAATTTATTTTTTTTTTATTCAAGTATAGTTGGTTTACAATGTTCAGTCAATTTCGGCTGTATAGCAAAGTGACCCAGTCATACATGTATATACATTCTTTTTCTCATATTATCTTCCATCATTTTCCATCACAAGTGGTTGGATATAGTTTTCTGTGCTACACAGTAGGACCTCATTGCTTATATATTCTAAAGGTAATAGTTTGCATCTGCCAACCCCTGCCCCAGTCCATCCCACTCTCTTCCCCTCCCCCCTTGGCAACCACAAGTCTGTTCTCCATGATTGTTGAGTCTGTTTCTGTTCTGTAAATAGGTTCATTTGTGCCATATTTTAGATTTTGTCTTCTTATTCATCACCACCCAACACCTGCTCCATTACAAAGGAATAGATATGACATATGTAAATTATTGAATATAACTTTAAAAATATCTGTGTACTATTACCAAGCTTACAGATAAATAAATCTCTTTGGCTGTTTTTACCATATCAGATTGCTTTGCCTCCACCCACCACCCATGATGGAACCATGACTTGTGAGGTTTTAATTCCTAAAATTTTCTTCATAATTTTGCCACAGATGTAAGGACTTTTTAAAACTGCTTTAATTTGCACTTAAAAATTGGGGGGGGGGGCATCCTGAAGCAAATGGAGTTCCTGGGCCAGCCTTAGTTTCGGCCTATGCAGTAGCTTTGGAAATGCCAGATCTTTTAATCCACTGTGTAGGGCCAGGGATTGAACCTACATCCTGGCACTGCAGAGATGCTGCCAATCCTATTGCACCGTAGCAGGAACCCCTGAATTTCATATCATGATATCATACAGTATCATTCCACGAATTTCTTTCTCTCCCAACTTTGTGTATTCATCCACGTTAAATGTTATTCAACTGCTTCTTGTTTTGTTTTTACTTTTTAGGGCCACACATGCAGTATATGGAGGTTCCCAGGCTAGGGGTTGAATCGGAGCTGTAGTTGTCAGCCTATATCACAGCCACAGCAATGCCAGAACTGAGCGGTGTCTGCGACCTACACCACAGTTCACAGCAAAGCCTGTACCTTAACCCACTGAGCGAGGCCAGGGATCGAACACACATTCTCTTAGATAGCAGACAGACGTTTTGCCACTGAGTCACAATGAGAACTCCCAAATATTACTCAACTTTATTTAACAAGCCATCTAGGTTGTTTCCAGGGTTCTACGGTCTATTTTTTTGTTTGTTTTGCTTTCCTACTGCAGAAAACACTGTGAATATAGTTTACAGTTATTTGAGCATGTACGCTAGCTTTTCCTGGCTTAGAGTATGTGGAGTAGAATAGCTGGATCTGAGAATTTGCATGTATTCAAATTCACAAGATAAGGAATTGTTTTCCAAAGTATATATAGTAATTCACACTCCCACCAAAGTAATTTTTGAGTTTCCCTTGCTCTACGACTTTAGAGAGCTTGGTACTGCCAGATTGTTTTATTTTTGCTGAACCACGGGGTACAAAATGTATCTCATAGTTTTAATTTACATTTCCAAATTTAATTGTTTTTTATAGATAATCATTGAGCAATTTTTGGATACTGTGAAAATGCTTTGTTCAAAATATGTGCAGTGTTTGTAGAGAGTAGGTGTGATTCCATGGCTGCGTAAAAGGACACTGTGTACACACACATACAGGAGTCAATATGTCTCTTTATCTATTATTCACACTTACAGCTAAGGCCCCTGGGCCAAATCTAGTATGGCTCTCACTTATCTAAACACAGTTTTAGTGGAACACTGCCATACCTGTTTGCTTTCATACTGCCTAAGAATACTTTTACAGTACAATGACAGAGTTGAATAGTCAAAACGAAGATCTTCTGGCCTCCAAACCCTAAATTTCTTACTATCTGGCCCTTTACAGTAAAATCTTATAGACCCATGACTTAGAGCATCTCCACCTGCAGGTACAGACATGTCACATTCAATATATTCCCTTGAATCTCTTTCTCCCAAATGCCATCCCTCAGAAATGGTTCCATGTTCCATGAAATTACTCAGCCCAAAGACCTGGGAGTCATCTCATGCTCCTCCCTCCTACTCACCACTTACCATCAGCCAGTGGATACCCCCCAAGTACTCAACCTTTTCAACATCACTCCTGAGAAGACTCTTCTTTATATGCATCGCCAGCCCTTGGTTCAAGACTTACGTTGACTTAGGCCACCCTCCACCTGTCCCCAAGCTTCACATCACTTGTAATACTTCATTGCATTTTGGCTGCTACCTCTACCTAAACTGTAAATTCCTTAAGGACAGGGAGCCTTGCCATTTCTGTACACAGTACAGTGCCTGTGTAGAAAATCCTTCATAATAACTTAGTCTCCTGTAGGCTGCTCACTCTTTCTCAGAAATGTTAGAGGGCTGGACTGACAAGACATATGTAGTTGCCATACTCCAGGTCAGGCAGGTTTGGAAATACTCCCCACTCTCTTAAACCTCATGACCGAGAGGACTTGTGAAAGGAGACTCCTCATCAGTATCATTTAATACAGTGGTCCTCAAATTTCTCTAGAGAAATCTGCAAAGCTCATTAAAAATAACAGAAATGAGCAGATCCCATTGTGACTCAGAGGATTAGGAACCCAACCTTGCTGTACAGTAGAAAACTGATAGAACACTGTAAACCAGCTATAATAGAAAAAATAAAAATCTTATAAATTCAAAAAAAAATGTAAAGCTACCACTGAGAAAAAAAAAAAAGAGAGAGAACCCAACCAGCATCCATGGATGCGGGTTCGATCCCTGGACTAGCTCAGTGGGTTAAGCATCCAGCATTGCTGGAGCTATGATGTAGGGCACAGACGCGACTCGGATCCCAAGCTGCTGCAGCTGTGGTGTAGACTGGCAGTTACAGCTCCAGTGCAACCCCTAGCCTGGGAACTTCCATACGCAGCAGGCATAGAAGGCAAAAAAAGAAAAAAGAAAACCAGAAACCAGGGTGTCACCTCAGGATCGCTGAATCACAATCCCTGAAAGTAGGTGCTTGAGCATCTTTACCATCTTTATGGAAATTTCCTAGAAGATTCTTACATAGGCTTGAGAAACACACATCTAACAAGGACAGCTTCCTGAGTACCTTCCCCTAGTCCTACCCTACCCTACCGCATTACCTGTGATGAGGAGCTGAAAACACACAGGCCCCATCCCCCACCTTTGTTTAGGTACCAGAGCTTCCTTAATCTCCTCCTTCCTCCAGGAGCTCACAAAAAGAGTGATTTCGGGGGTAATTAATTGAATCTTTCCCACAGGGCTGAATCTGGTTTTCATTGAATGGATTGCTTTCCTGGTTAATGATGGGGGTCTACCCCTAATGCTAACCGTTTTTACTGCTCAGCATATCTAAACTCAAGAATCTCCTGTTATATTCTAGCACTACTGCCTTATGTGTACCATTCCTCCTAGTATCTGCCTGAGGTAAGAGGCATGCAAACATTTGTACCATGTATATAACAACGCTTGTTGAGTTTTTACTGCCCTCTTCAATTTCAACATATTACAGACCATTTAATATGTAAAAATAAATGTTAATGGGAGGGTTAGACCAATGATAATACCAATCACATGCTGTTAGTATTTATTAGAGATTTTTCTTATTAGACTTAATTTTTCCCTAAATTGCATGTGACCCATTATCATTATACTTGGTGGATAATGTAACAAAACAAAATTACCAGTCCATTTTACTCAAGGAGAAAGTCTAGGGTTCCTTGGCTTTTATAACACCAAGCATAGCACAAATTTAAGGAATTTTTCCAGTGCTGCACTCAGTGAATTTTAGGGGTCTATTTTCCCCAGAGGCATGTAAGTACTAAAATTGCATCAGATTGCGTTTTGCTCTCAGCGGGTGAGAAAGTGCATAGTCAATGGGTTATTTGCCACTCTTTATTTCCATTTTATGCAGTCACACAGAGGTATCTCTCAGGTGGTTTTTGAAGTTTACTAGACACTCAGGAGCCATCTCCTGCTATCTCTAAATGGTATTTATAATCTTAACCAAAGAGGTCATCTATGAAGCCATTGGTGCAGTACACCTAAACTCTGCTTGCGTTATTTCAGGTTACAGAGATCATATCTTTCACTATGAGATTCCAATAGGGAGGGAACTGCATCATGTAGCTAAACAATATTTATAGGACTATGAAACAAGGACTACGAACCTAAGTCCTGAAAATGATAGAACGTGAAATCAGTATAGGGGATAAAGACCTTAAGAATATGCAGGTCAATAATAACAAAGGGGCTATGCAAAAATCACACCAGATTGTGTTACTCCTTCACTTATCTATACTGAAAGCACTAAATTCTATAAATGCAGTCTTGCTCTTTTTTTTTTTTTTTAACCGGATATTTCCAGTTAAACCTCATTCTTCTGTTTTACTGATACTCTAATAAGTGATACTCATCACAGGATCCTTGAAATACTAAAAAAAAAATCAGAAGCACGTCTGTGAATCATCAAGAAAGAGATTAAAATGTATTCAGTGTAGTTATTTTGTCAAGTGTGTTTTACTGAGGAGCAGCATGGAACAGAAGAAAGAACACAAGCTTCAGGGTCAGATATGGTTTTGAATCTCACGGACACTTATTTGCACTGGGACTTTGGGTAAACTACACAATATCTCTCTAAGCTTCAATTTCCTCACATATAAAATGAGGATAACATTCAGATTTAGGAAATATTCCCATGCTTAAATGAGACCACAAATGTATGTAAAATACCAGCACCATGCCTGGCTCTAAAGAAATCGCTCAATAAATAGAAACTCATAGTAAAGCTGATATCTCACTCCTCATTCTCAGCAAATTAGTAAGCCCTGCAAGATCCTTGGACCTCTTTTCTTTATTTCCTGTATCTCTTTATTTATCTGAATACTTAAATCATATGAATAGCCCATTCCTCAACAGTGACAGAGTATGGGTAGTTTACTATGGATTCTCAACACTGGATTATTTACATTTAAAGAAAAAGAACATTTACAAAGAAACTATTTCTTGATTACAGCCTTGGGGAAATGAAGTTTCACTCTCACTCAGATTCTACCTTCTGGATTTTTTTATTATTTTTATTATTACTAATATTTTAACATTATTTATTTTATTATTACTATTTAAATACATGAGTAAAATACTAGCACATTTCTTTGAAATGTCACATAAAGAAAAAGCTAGTCTTTTTGATCCTCTTCTCTTCTGCCACTCCAATTTGGATCTTTCACATATTATAGAATAAATTACTCTCAAGGGTTTTCTGTTCATCCTTCCAAAACTGTTTTTACGCATTTGCACACAGGTATATGCTTGAGTGTGTGCGTGACTTTGTGTTTTTAAATGCACAATTTTATCATAGCATACAAACTATATTCTCAAATTGATTTTTGTTCAAAAATATATCTTGGAAAGCATTCTGTACTGGTATCTTTATTAACCTTCACTTTTTAAAACTGCTGCAAAGTACTCGATACCATGATTTACCATACTTAAACCATTCCATTTCTGATGAGAATACACTTTCTCTTGGTGTTTTTTAATATTAGAAAACCACTGCAATAAACATCATTCTGCACACTTCCCCTTAGACAACTGTAACAGGTGAGAGGTCATACAAATTTTATTTTAATCTTTTAAATTCTATTTATCTATCTATCTATCTATCTATCTATCTATCTATCTATCTATCATCTTTTTGCCTTATCTAGGGCTGCACCCGAGGCATATGGTGGTTCCCAGGCTAGGGGTCTAACAGGAGCTGTAGCTGCTAGCCTTTACCACAGCCACAGCAACGCGGGATCTGAGACACATCTGGAACCCTGCACCACAGCTCACGGCAACACCAGCTCCTTAACCCACTGAGCAAGGCCAGGGATCGAACCCGCAACCTCATGGTTCTTAGTCGGATTCGTTAACCACTGAGCCACGACAGGAACTCAATTTATTTTTTAATGTGGTACAAAGTTCAAAAATAAATACAAGTACATGGTGAACAATCTGTCTCCCACCCAGTCTTCCAATGTTCCTCATTGCCACCATCCATAGGTAACACTATTATCGTCCTTCAGAATCTTTTTATAAACATAGATTCCTATTGTTCCACATTTTACGCTAAATAGTAGTATGCTTTGCATATTGTTCTGTACCTTGTTTTGGTTCTTTAATAATAAATTCTGCATAGACTCACATATAAGCATGCAGGAAGCCGCCTAATTCTTTCACCAGAGATACCAAGAATACAGAGATTGGACATTATAATTTCTGTAGCCATTTCTCAGTTGAAATTGAGAAATGGCTATTTTTCAATGTTTAGCTAGTACATTTACTGTACAATAAATACAACTCTATATATTTCATTTACTCTTATATGAGTATTTCTAGGCATGTAATCACTGACCTATTTTTAAACTGGGTTGTTGATCACTTGATAACCGATTTCCAGGAACACTTCATCTATCAGAAATACGTATCATCTATCATTGTGATATGATTTTCAAACATTTTTAAAGTTCACGTCTTTTGACTTTAAGTCAAGTCTTTTTTGATGTGTAATACATTTTTCATAAATTATATTTTTTTGATTTTTTAAAATGATTTTTATTTTTTCCATTATAGTTGGTTTACAGTGTTCTGTCAATTTCTACTATATGGCAAAGTAACTCAGTCACACACATACATACATTCTTTTTCTCACATTATCCTCCATCATGTTCCATTGTAAGTGACTAGATATAGTTCCTTGTGCTATACAGCAGGATCTCATTGCTTATTCACTCCAAATGCAATAATTTGCATCTATTAACCCCAGACTCCCCGTCATTTTTCAATTTTTGTTTTTTAAATTAGGGCTTCTAAGTTATTAGTCTCTATTTTCTTTCTAGACTTTCATTGTTTCTTTTTCTTTTCCAATTAAAATTTTAATTCTTCTATAATCTATCCTGGTATAAGTTATAAAGTATGGATCCATTTTTTGCCCCAAAATACTGCTCATTTGCCCCAGGAACATATATGGAATAGTCTATCTTTCCCCATCAGTTAACTTTATGACATCCTAAAAACCCATATATACTTGAATCTAGGTCTAGACCTACTGTTCTATTCAATTAGCTCTTTGGTAATTTGCATACCAGTACTACATTGGTTTAAATATTGAGGATTTGTAATATATTTGATATCTAATTTCCTCTTACTATAATTATTTTTCCAAATGATCCTTGCTATTATTTTTGCTTATTTTCCCATCTTAACTTTATTTTTTGTTTTTTGTTTGTTTTTTTCTTTTCTTTTCTTTTCTTTTTTTTTTTTTTTAGGGCTAGAGATGCAGCATATGGAAGTTTGCAGGCTAGGGGTCAAATTGGAGCTACAGCTGCAGACGTACACCACAGCCATAGCAATGCATGATCTAAGCCATGTCTGGGGCCTATACCACAGCTCATGGCAACAAAAGACCTTAACCCACTGAGTGAGACCAGGGATCGAACCTGCATCTTCATGGATACTAGTTGGATTGGTTTCTGATAAGCCACAATGGAAACTCCCCATCTTAACTTTAGATTTTTTTTCTAGTTTAAAAAGAAAAAAAAAAACTTTGTTAATTATGTAACCTCACAATACATATATATTTTAATAAATAGGTCACTGACAAGTTTGTGGCCTTGAGTTTTCTTATACAATGATAAGGTATCTGTCTTCATATCTTCAAGCCTTTTTGTATGTCCTTCTAGAGAGGTTTTTTGTTTTTGTTTTTGTCTTTTTAGGGCCATACCCACAGCATATAGAAGTTCCCAGGCTTTGGGCTGAATTAGAGCTGCAGCTGCTGGCCTCACCACAGCAATACCAGATCCAAGGTGCATCTGTGACCTGCACCACAGCTCACAGCAACGCCAGATCCTTAACCACTAAGTGAGGCCAGGGATTGAACTTGTGTCCTCATGGATACTAATTGGATTCATTACCGCTGAGCCACAAAGGGAACTCTGGTCCTTCTAGAGTTTTTAAAGTTTTTTTCATGAAGATATTACATGTTTTGGTTAATGTATTATTATAATATGCCCAACTTTTTATCTTTTATGTCACTTTGACAATTAGAGTCTTGAAAATACTTTCTAACTAGTTTCTGTTTTAATATTAAAAGGCTAGTAGAAAAATGGAGCCATGGGTTCCAGAGGAGGACCTGGAAGAGGCAGAGCTGAGGGAAAAGGAGCTGCAGGATAGGAACTGTGGGAATTTAAAAAAGGGGGAGCAGTGATTCATGTATATTAGCCTTGTACCTTACATTATTACTGAATTCTCTTATTAGTCTTGGAGTTGGTTATCTTGAATTTCCAATTGCCAAATCAAATAAAGTCATCTGCAAACATTGATAATTTTACCAAATGATTTCTATTTTCATGCCCATAGTTTTTTTCTCCTCTCTAATTGCATTGGCTACTATTTCCAGTAAAATATTAAATAATAGTGAGGATCACAGATATCTTATCTTTACTTTAATAAGAGTATCTTTTATGTTTGCCCATTAAGTTTGAAGTTGGCTTTTGGATTAAGATGGATGAAATTTATCATGTTAAGGATGTATGCATCTATTTTCATATACTTTTAAACAAGAATAGTTATTGAATTTGGTCAAAGTCCTTTCAGTACTTATGGAATTATGGCTTTCCCCTTTAGAGGTATTAAAAAAGACTAAATAAATCAATGGATACCTCAATATTGAAACTTCATTTCTTACTTAGAATACATCTTAATTGGGCATGATATTTTACTCTTTATGCTGCTGGATATTTTTTACAATTATTTTATTTAGGCCTTTTGCACCTATATTCATAATCAGATGAATATGTAGTTACTGTCTTGGTAATCCTTATCAATTTTTCTACAGAGGTTTTATGCTTTTTATAGAAAGAATTTGGAAGTATTTATTTATCTATCCTCTGGAACAGTTTAAGTAGATTTGGAATCATCACTGTAGAGTGCAGAAGTTAGCTGGCACTGACTCACAAAAATAAATTGTGTACATCTTTTCCCAAATTAACATTAAGTAACATCATGAATGTAGCTTGAAATCAGTCATGGTGAACATATTCATGCCAAAGAAATTGGCAAACACTACACATGGTGGGGGAAGAGTTGTTTGTTTTATATGTGTTGTGTGTGTGTGCATGTGTGCACACGTGTGTGTGTATTCACAGAGACCCAGTTGTTAAATACTTAACAGAGTACTACTGAGTATCTTCTCTTCTCATGTTCCATAAAATTTCCCTGTAAAATTACCTAGACTTGGTGCTTTTGTGAGGATAGTAATAGATGCTTGTAAATATGATTTTTCTTATGGAAATCAATGTTTTGATTTTCTACCTCTTCTGGAATCAGTTTTGGGGAATTGTATTTTTCTAGAAAATTATCTATTTGATTTAAATTTTCACAGGATTGAACAAAGTGAGTTTTTATGATTCTTTTAAATTTTTACTTATGCATATGCAAATGTATATTTGAATTCTCTTTAATTTTCCCTGATTAGCGTTAATAATTTATTTTTTCTAAATCTTGTCTACAGTTTTATTCATTATACTGTTTGCTTTGTTTAATTACAGTGTTATTACTATATTTATTACTATTCATTGGCTTTACTAATTCATTCCTTCCAGTTTTCTTCTAGTTTTTTAGTTGTGTTTCAGTCAGACGCTTAATTTAACTTTTACTTATTTTTTCTTTTTAAAAAAATAATATATGTACTTAAAACTGTTTTCTACTTAGAATGGCTTTAGATCTATCTCATGGGTTATGAAAGATAATGTTTTCATCACCATATTTCTCTGGTTATTTTATAGTTTAGGCTTATGTTAACTTTGGCTTGATATATGAGTGTTAGAAAATTTCTGGGTGGAAGGGCTTCTTGCAGTCTGATTTTGTTATTAATTTATAGTTTTACTACTTTGTGTCCTAAGAATTTTTATTCTACCTTTGCACTCTGGAATTTATTGACTTTTTTTGTGAAACTGTACATCATTTTAGAAGACTGTACTTGACAAAAATAGTCAGAGCAGTACTTCTGGTCCCACATACTCTTTTAGAATTTTGCCACTCCCCATCAGCAGGTGGAGTCTATTTTTTCTTCTCTTAAACTAGATCAGAATTTTTGTCTCATTTAAAACTTTTAATTTAATACTCATGTAATACTACTTGAATTCTACCTTATGATAGATAGACTGTAACCCCTGCTTTGTTTTTGTTCCAGCCCTTTATTCCAACTTTTCTGAGTCAGTTTGTTTCTGTTTCTCTGCATAAAACAGAGAACTGGGTCTTTTCCTTGTGATCCAGTCTGAAAGCCTGCAAACGTGAATTATGCAATTTACATATTTTTTTTGTACTACAAACATGATGGGCCTTAGTCCTGTCATGTTATATATTATAATGGCACATATCTTCTGCCTTGTAAATCTTAAATGTTTAATATCAAGTCTGTTACAGAAAAAACTTTGTTAAATCTTGATATAAATAGCTGCAAGTAGTGCTGTATTTACTGCTATATTTGTTACTCTCTTTTTTGCTTTTGTTGTTGTTGTAGTAGATCTTATTGCTTTGGCTAGCATCTCTAAGGGAATATAGAATATTCCTTACCTGCTTGTTCAGGGACTTTAATGAGAATGCTTTTAATCCTTCATTCTCTCTGCGGTTTGCTGTTTTTGACAGATAATCTTTTTATTTGTTGACTTTTAGGGCCACACCCATGGCATATGGAAGTCCCCAAGCTAGGGGTCAAATCAGAACTATGGCTGCCAGCCTAGGCCACAGCCACAGCAATACAGGATCCAAGCTGCCACTTGGATCCTATACCACAGCTCATGGCATACTAGTTGGATTCATTTCTGCTGCACAACTTCCACAGATAATCCTTTTCAAATTTGGGGAGTTCCTATCTATTCCTTACTTGCTAAGAGATGTGAGCAAAAATAGTTATTAAATTAATGGGTCCTTTCCTTCCTCCATTCCTTCCTTCTTTCCTTCCTTTTTCTTATTCTCTTTTCTTTCATTTGCATCTATTACCATGATCATATATAATCTTTTCCCTTTTATGTTCTAATATGCCAAGTTTACTGATAAATTCTAATAGTAAACTATCCTTTAAATTTTGAGTTAAATCCCATTTGGTCATGAGGTAGTATTATTCTACTACATCACTAAAGTTTATTGTTAATTTCTCACTAACGATTATTTTACCCCCAATTTGTAGGAGAGACTGAGCTACAACTTTATTTATAACTCAGGCAGTGGATAGCTTTTGTGATTATCTCATATGTTTTCTTTTTTTAATGTTCATTCTCTTTGTTCATATTGTGAAATTTCTGGTCACAATTTTCTATGGGACATATGCTAAAGACTTTATCTGTGATTGTGACTGAGAGTTTTATCTAGAAGTTTTGCCTCATGTATTTCAAAGCCATGTTGTTAGAAGCAATGAGACTCATGATTGTTACAGCCTCACATTTTATCTTCTCAATTGTATAAAATATCCATCCTCATCATTTCAGTAATCATCTTTAATTTTGTGATACTAACATTGCTATGCATGAGTTTTTAGCATGTTAACAAGTTCTTTTTTATAATATGTTTTTTAAGCTTCCTATGCCATTTTATTGTGTGTGTGTGTGCATTTTTTACCAAATCTGGGAGTACTTTGTCTTTTATTTTGGCCAATTCCCATCCATTATGCCTATTACACTTGTATCAACTCTTGCCATATTACTTTACTTTTCTAGTCACTTGTAATTATGCTCTGGCTTGGAGATAGCTGTTGAATGATGTCTGAACTAAGGATGGGGACAGGCACATGGATGAGTTGACCCACATGATTACACAGTGAGGAGGCCTACCTTGTTGGTTGCTATGAGACCTCCAGTTTTTCCCTGTACTTATCAAACTCCTGAAGCTGGTCCTACATTTTAAACTCTTTTGCATTTATCTTGGGCTGCGATTAACTTCTCCAATCCTATCTTATTTATCTTGTACAAAATCTACATAGTTCCTGATCATCAATAGTACACCTTTTTGTTTTTCAGTTAGATATTAGCTAACTAACTGGTGTTTTTTTTTTGTTTGTTTGTTTGGTTGGTTGGTTCTTTTTTTGTTTTTGGTTTTTCTAATTCCCCTATAGGTAGTAATGTAGTGTAATATTACTTCTATCATTTGTGCTAATGTCTTAAAATGGCTTCCTGCCTTACCCTCAGTAAATGACCTACCAGATGCTACAAGTTCTGATTTATGATGTTATTCTGACTCTCTACACTCCCCCAACTCACCCCTCCCCTGCTGGATTACTTACTTCAGCCATACTGGCCTCCTAGCTCTATTTCATGTGTGCCAGGTGTACGCCAGTGTCAATTCCTTGCACTTGCTTCTTCCTTTGCTTGGATAACTTTCCTCTAAGATACTTTCCAATTGCCAGCTCTCATCTCCTTCAAGTTATTAATTCAAGGCCACTTCTTCAGTTATGGCTTCTCTGACTATCAAACCTCAAATTTCCAATACATATCCCTCATCTCCTTTGCCTGCTTTTCTTCTTTTCACCTTATACTTACCTCTAACATATTCTATGGGAAATATAACATATTCTATGTTTTATCTTGGCTATCAATCCTTTTTCTCACCAGAATGTAAACTCTCTGAATGCATAGATTTTTGTAGGCTTTATTCATCTCTCTGTCCCTAATGTTTAGAAGAGCACTTGGCACAAAGTACACACTCAGAACATAACTCTTTAAGTAATTAATACTTTTCTATGGATTCAAAAGAAAAAAGGAGACTGTGGAACATGTTCACTGTGTGTTGTGCTTGTGCTCTACAATCTCCCAGAGAAGCCAGCTCTCAGTGCCCTGACTGACCTGTTCTCTAGGGGGCCTTAGTTATTTGATTGGTACATTGTATGAAGTAAGTTCTAGAAAGATTCCAGGGCAGCAGATGAAGAAAAGGAGAAATTAGACATAAGAAGGAAAGTTCTCTCCTGGGGAAAAAAATTTGTGTGGGAGAATGGTTATGTGGGTTTCTTTAATCAAAAACAAAACAAAACAAAAAAAAGGGACTGCTTCTTATCCTCTTTGCCTCTCTTTGATTTGGGAGAAACTGATGAGGTATAGCAAGATAAATAAAGGAATAAAGAGCTAATCCACAAGAGAGAAGACTGTTTTATTGCTCTTACACAGATGTCTGTCCTTACAACACAGGATACTTTTTTTCCTTTGGGGGAGGCTAGGAATAGGGGTAAGGGAGCAGCAATTTAAATTGGAATCTCCAAGCAGACTGTGTTTTGGAATTAGCATTGCATTATTTTTCTGGCTACCCACCCTCTCTTGTCTTTTAGTTAAGAAACATTTGCCCTGGAACAGCACACAGAGTTTGCATTAACATCCCTGAGGATAGAACTTTGACCTCTCAGACTAAGGAAGCTACAAATGGAAAATTCCAAGTTACTATACTCTTTTATTTTCATGCTAATGCTTCTGCAGAGAGTATTTAAAGAAACAGATGCACAAGAATAATAAAGGGTCCAGGACTAAGAACTCCTCTGACAACAGAGAAGTATTTTTCTAGCGCGGTCTTGTATCTATCCGTGCTTGCTGAAGTCCGGAGGGGTTCAGGTAAAACCCTGGTTTCGTTTTATAAACAAGATGAACTAGCACTGACATAGAGAACCCTGGGTCTGTGTTTCAAATCTTGATTGTATTTGAGATTTGTATACTTTTCATTTTACTTCCTGTTGCCTACACTACTCAGCTCTCAAAGACAGGTGAGTACACCCTGCAGCCAAAGGCTGTGGGGAATGATTTCCCAGTCTAGTTGCCAATCCAAACCTGAGTTCAACAATATTCATCCTTTCCTTAGATCCAGCCTAAAGGGGATCCACTGTACTTCCAGCCCCTAGCTACTCCCCTTGTATTCTGTACAACAAGAAAAACTCTTCTCTTTCCCTCCACGCCCCTCTCTTTTTAAGAATAACTTCATCCTGGGATTAAATTCTCACGCGGAAGACATATCAGAGCATTGCACTCTGCAAAGCCAAAGTCTCAACATTCCTAAGATGCAAACGAAAGACCTTTTACTTGACCACAGGCATATTCCTCAGAGACATAGCTCCTTGGAAATGTAACCCCCGCTTTAAGGTTCTTTCTCACACTTACTCCTCACCTATATTAGGGCCAGAAATTAGACAAGAACTCCTCTTGGTTCCTCCGCAAGTTCTCTTTCACACTCTATGACAGCCCAGGGTGGGGGTGGGGATTCACTCCAGTTTTGTCACCTATATATGTGGTTTCATTCCAGTGGGGGCTTTAGAATTTTGATATTCAAAGTGCACAGAATCAGTAATTGGGTGGAAATGTGTGAGTAGAGAGAGAAAGGATGAAAAATTTGTTTTGAAACTGTGTTTCTGTATTAAGCACATGTTTTTCTCCTAGTTTGTAGGTGTCCATAAGGTGATTAGGAGAAAGCGCTTTTAGACATTTGGAAAGAGAGAATGGGGGAAGTAGAGCCCTTCATTTACCCCAAGTGAAGAAAGCCTAGCAGTGCTGCTCCCATGCAATAGAATAAAGCCAGCTTTCTCCTTTTACCCATTTGTTTAAAACCCAGTTTTCACCTTCATCCAAGGCACCTCCCCATACCTCCATCCTCCCTCATCTCTTCCTTCTCTGTGCTCCTGCATTGAGCTTGACCTCTGATTTCCATGTGGAGGGCCTTAATTCTCCAATTAGACTATAGGATTCCTGAGGGCAGAGCCCACAGCTTCTTCTGCATTTCCCACAACCCTCAGGGCAGGGTTCCTCTCAAAAAAACCAAAGATGGCTGACTGATTGAAGAAACAGAAAGAGGTCCCTGCAGTGACCTGAAGCATGTGGAATTCTGATCAAGGGAGGTGCCAAGTCAAAAAGCCCAATTCCACACCCTTCATAAAGTACACACATCCCAGCAAATCCAAGGTTATTGGAAAAGTAACAGCCCCGTCCCTTGACCAGCCCCAATCAAAAATTTCATTAGAATGGATAAAGAAGCAGAGCAGTAAATATTAATGGCTGGAAGGAGGAACTGGAGGACAGAAGGCTGGACCAAGCAGGTGTTCACCTCACTCAATTTGAATCCATTTGCAGCCAACAACGTCATAGTTTGGCCTTCTTGAGCTCGTCGACAGGCCATTTTTCATGATTTTACCATTTCTGGCCAAACGAAAACTTTTTAATTAAATGTACCACACGATTCCAGATGTTTGTTTATTTGTTCCAAAAAAGGTTGTAAAAGCTCTACATGAGGAAAAACCTGAGGCAAGGATAAAGTTCTCTCTAAGAGACAGAGAAACAAATGCATCAGAAGAACAGGGCCTTGGAAGTGAAGGCCAGGCAGAGCTCTCTGCAGAACAATCTAGACCAAAAGCACTGGCTTCAAAGAGCTCTCCTTCCAGAAACCCAAGATTCAGGAACAAAACACACTGGGCCCTTATTAGTTTTTAAAAGAATGTAGTTCATTCTGAGCCAAAGTTGAGAATGAGAACACATTTTTGTGGCTGTTCTGCCTGCCTATTGTATGTTTGTTCGTGTTGCCACGAGCTCCACTACATTAATTCCAGCAGTCTTCCACTGAACAGGCCAGATTAGAGCTCATGCCTGAGTGAGAGTGGAGAATCCTGCAAAGGGAGAGTGAGAGGAGTACAGGCAGAGACCACAGCTTCCCAGGAACCATGCCGGCTTCCTCACTGCTATTGGTTCTCTCTTACTTTCTCCCTCTA
This sequence comes from Catagonus wagneri, assembly GCA_004024745.2. Taxonomy (NCBI): domain Eukaryota; kingdom Metazoa; phylum Chordata; class Mammalia; order Artiodactyla; family Tayassuidae; genus Catagonus; species Catagonus wagneri. The sequence continues at coordinate 9,480,760 of PVHT021183726.1, forward strand.
ACAATAATCAGTCATTAAGTCAGTCAACTGTATTTGCTATGGAATGGTTCTCGTATTCCTTCCCTAACCTCTGTTCTTCCAGCCAGGCAGATGCTCCATCTTTTAGTATCAAATGCTAGATTATTTCACAGTTATACTAACTGAGGCTGGGCTTGAAAATGTTGGTCTCAAAAGCCAACAACTGATACTTTAAATAACACGGGGAGGATAAGTTCTGATTGTCCATTTTCTCTGATGCCTGAGCCAGACATCTCCTGCAACCAAACTTTCAGCAGCCTCAAACCACCATGGCCCCATGGCCAGAAGATTCCCTTTATATCCCCCACCCTTGATCCACTGGCAGTGTCCTGGCCCCAGCTGTCCTCCCCATCTGTTACCAAGTTATCCCTAAATTACCTTTGCTTGAAACCTGCTCTTTGGAAGCAGTACAGTCTATAGTCACATAGCTTGAGGCAAGACACCAAAGCTTCTAAAACTGGATGAAACACGCTTCAATGCCATCCCACAGTGGGCTCCTCAAATTCAGGCTCTTGTCTTTCTAGTCCCCTTGTATACTGCTTAAAGATTAATAATTACAAAATACTGTTTTAAATCAAATCCAGATGCTTCTGCCTATTCAAGGCCTGTCACAATAAGAATCCACTCTATATATGTCAACTTCTTTCAGAAATTTTCAAAACTGGGTTCTAGGGTTCCCATCATGGCTTGGCAGAAATGAATGTAACTAGTATCCATGAGGATACAGGTTCAATCCCTGGCCTCACTCAGTGGGTTAAGGATCTAGTGTTGCCATAAGCTGTGGTGTAGGTCACAGACACAGCTGGGATCTGGTGTGGCTGTGGCTGTGGCCAGTGGCTACAGCTCTGATCGACCCCTAGCTGGGAACTTACATATGCCACAGGTACAGCCCTAAAAAAAAGGGGGGGGGGGAATGGGTCCTTCCAACAGTCAGTTCTATCCGTTCTGACCTTTTCTTTACCTATCTCCTTTTTCTAGAATGTTCTTCTTTTGCTCTTCACCTACCCATGCCCTACTTGTCCTTCAAAGCTCAAGGCCAACACTCTCCAAACTGCCATGCCTGACTATTCTCAGACTTTACCGATTCCCTTTTTTTCTAAGCATTTTTAGCAGTAATGGCTTTTACCGAGTAAGGTGACACTCACTTAAATAATACATAATATGTGCTTGGCTGGCACTGCTTCATTTTTGGTATCTCCTCAGTCAAATCATAAATCCTTACAAGACAGATACCATGCTCTCTCTTTTGGTGTTCTGCACAAAATCTAACATACACTTTGTTCACAGGGAATACAAACAAAGACATACTCAGGGCAGTATTTTCACTTCAGGTGTCATGTTTGACCATGTCCCAGCTCTTCCCTTATGACATAAGGGAGAAGAAATAGTTCATGACCTTAAAACTGTGGGACATTTAATATCTTCAACCCTGCCAATTCCAGACTTTATTTTTTTAAAAAGAGAGAGGCATGTTTTACCACTCATTTTTTTTTTTTTTTTTAATTTGGACTGTCTGTTGGGCTAAGGGTTATCCTCTGACTTCTCATCCTACAGAAATAAGGTTTATTACTGCTAGGGATGTGGAGCAAGATTCCATATTTCCCTCCTTGCTTTGCTTCTGGAATTGAAGCATCAAGTCTGTGGCCTTTCTGTATCTATGAGCACACCACAGCTCTGCCCAAAGAGTAGAGAGAAAGCAATCACAGAAACTGCAAATGAAAAATCATCCTTGGAGAAAAAGGATAGGAAATGGACCCCTATGGATTTCAAATGCTTAAAGGAGGTTGCTTAAAGTTCCTGGCAAAAGTCCATGCCAGTCTGGATAATAGTCTAACAGATTCATCCATCTTCAGATTCCACTTGGCTAGCTCTTCCATCACTGCCACCTTACCAGACAGCGAGCACACACATGCACATCTATCTATATATATGCGGAAGTTTTAATCTACACCACCCTCCATTCCAATCCACCCAACCCCGCTCTGTACAGAGTGAAGCTATTGACCCCGCAAAGCAGCAGGGAGATGAATTTGATGACCCAGACTAGAGTTTTTAAACCATTTCAGCAAGGTCTAGGATCAAAGGAAAGTACAATTTATTCAGCACTTAGTAAAGTCCTTTTACTTAGGAATAGAGAGCACACACTGGAAAAAGACTCCCGCTGCCACACAGATAAAATAAACCTGTCAACCACAACTGTCAAATCACCAGTCACCTCGATTAAATAAAAGAAACTTGAGCATCTCTCAGCATTTGCAACTTCCACCAAGATTCTAAGCCCATGAAAGCATTAGGAGTGGGAGGAAAAACTAAAGGAAGTGGTTCCATTGACAGTGTCATCAGAGGAAAGTATTTTACATCATTAGAGAATGCTAATAAGAGCCCTACACAAGGAACCCACACACTCATCCCCCACACAGCCAAGGCAAAGGCATGGTATGGAGTCTGAGAAAGGGGATCCAGCTAGGCACTTAACTGGCATGACCCACAGACCAACCATGTCCCTGTCAGTGAGGTATGCTTCCTGGCCAACTGCCAAGGTGATTTTCATTTTCTGTTTTCTTCTTTATCTCCTTCTTCCTCTCCTGCTCTACTCCACCCCACTCTGCACTCCTTTATTTCAAGGCTTTCAATACACTTTCCATAGAGGAAAATTGGATCCATCATGCTGCTATGAACCATCAATGAATTGATCATGGTTCTTTTGAAGAAAGCATCTGATGGTTAGCTTCCTTGAAAGACTAATCAAAATACTCTGCAAGGCGACAAATAATCAGGCTGCCTTAATCATGGGTCTGGTCTTCGGTGAGACCTACCTGGCGATGTCTCCATAACCAACAGAATGCTTATTCCATCTTTTCAAAGGGTCAGTGAGAACCAAGAAGTAACAGACAAAAAAATACTCCTTAATGCTGAACTGGTAAGATAACCTAAATAAATGCACCTATTTTCTTTGAGTCTTTGCTGTTATTCTGCGTAGATTTTGTTTATAATGATCAAACCTACTTAAGCTTTCACATCCCCTGTGGGTTTGACAAAGGGAGATGGTAGAAATATGAAAAAGAGAAAGAGAATTTTAAATTGTCTGAAAGAGACAGGTTGCCTCCAAATCCTCTAAGCCGAAAACAAATTGTGATGAAGTTTAGTTATCAAGCAACCCCATCGTGAGCCCTCCTGGAAGTACTCTGCTTGCTGGCATACAGTTTTTCTGGCCAACGCCACTGCATCCCAAACATCTTTGCCTACATTAACACATCTTCACCCACATCCATGTAATTTTCCTCTTATTCATTTCACTTTGGCTTATTTAAATAGTTGAAGCACAACCCTGTATTTATGGCTTCTGTGAAAATGTATTTTATGATATCTCAGGCTAAAACTGTTTGAAAAAAAAAAATAAAAAATGTCTGCAGTTTTTCTTTCCGTCTTTTTCTTCTTTTCTTGGATGATACACATTGAGCTGCTTCATGAAGAAATACAGAAAAATCAATTGCTAAGCATAAAATGCAACTCACATTAAGGAAACTGCAAATGATAACTAATTATGATAAGTTGCTATGTAAATCACTCTCTGACAGTCAAAGCAATCAATTTCAAAAACAAATAAACCAAGCCCCTGGTTGGAGAAGAGGCTGAGTTTCTAACAATCCTGTCAATAAAAATAAAGGCACAATTGACAAAAATGGAAAGAGTTAGGGTATTATCATCTCAAGCAAGTTTTCATAACAGATTTCCTTTCGGTTTTTGGCTTGCTTTCTTTCATACTTTTAAAGTCCAATGCTCAATAGGACAAGCTAACTGTGGCACTTCCTCAAGTAGTAAAAAAAAAAAAAAAAAGTAGAAATTCAGGGATGATCACTGGGTTTGCAATTCCTTTGCAAAATGTGTGTGCCAACCATTGGAATGGACCCTGAAAGTGGTAGTTGTTGGAGAGGACAGATTATGGTAGAAGCTTGTCTGCCTTAACTGGGCATCACCACCCTCTTCTGAGGTTTTCTCTGCAGCTCAGAGGAGAAACTGGAAACTATACTTCCCAGAATTCCTGCAGCGCACAGTGTGGGCCAAAGCGAAACACTGAGTGTGATTTGGAAATTCAGAGAAAAGGAGGGACGAGGCTACTGCGTGTGTAGCCCTAATGTAGGAAGACCTTCTTGAGACTCACAACCCCACTGGTGCTGCAGACTAAGAAACTCAGTAGGAGATACCCAGATGTTCCTGAGAGGCACAGAAACTTCAGCAAGGTCTTGACACTCACCAGCCTCAGGGCTGAGGGGGAGACTCTGGGTGGCACCTTCCCCAACTGTCAGTCAGTCCTTCGCTGCATCTGTAAGCCTTATGCTAAAGCCCCTCATAGTTTGAATACATACTGTATCTTCTATTTTCCCTGTCTGAATTCAGACTGATACCTTAGCATTTTCCCCTTTGCTTTTTCAAACTTTCTCTGCTCCCGAATGCATAGGTTTGTAATTTTTTTTTAAAAAAGCGTGGCAGATTTGCAGCAACATGGATGCCATCAGAGATTATCATATTAAGCAAAGTAAGTCAGAAAGAAAAAGACGAATACCATATGACATCACTTATGCGTGGAATCTAAAATACAACACAAATGGACATATCTATAAAACAGAAACACACTCACAGACATAGAGAACAGACTTGTGGTTGCCAGGGTGTGAGGTGGGGTAGGGGAGGGATAGACTGGGAGTTGGGAATTAGCAGATGTGAACTAGTATATATATAGGATGGATAAACAGAAAGGTCCTACTGTAAATTCAATATCTTGTGATAAACCATAATGGAAAAGAGTATGAAAAATAATACACATACATGTGCATATATGAATCGCTTTGCTGTATAGCAAAAATTATCACAACATTGCAAAACAACTATACTTCCAAAAATTAAAAAATAAAAAGGATGGCAGGAGGGGAGTAACAGGAAATGCTTTTGACAGACATAGCAAGGTTGTTGTACTTTGCCATAGCCCACAGCCTTTGCATAGGATTTGGAAAACGACTCGTGGCAGCAGACATTCCCAGCTCATGGCTCACCCTGTATTTATTCTCCTCTTCCTTCTAGCACAATGCCACAGTGAGTTTTGCACTTGCTTCATGTGTCCTGTGTAAAGGACAAATGTTTGGGGTGGCCTGGGAATCAAGGACACAGAGTTGGAATTTTATTTTTTTCCTTCTCTCTGTTGCTGAGTGATTCAGTCTCCCCTAACAATTCTTGGTGGTGTCTTCCTCTGTTAAACAGAAATAATAAATTTACCTTCCACACTTTATAGGGTTGTCTAGAGGATGGTACTGCCTCTGCTCTGAGAAGAAATGTTTTCCCAAAAGACACAACAGTCTATATAGATGCAAATCCTACTTCTAAGGGCTACTCAATAAAGAGTGGCAATACCTGGCATGCAGGGGTATGCCCTATGCATGGAACATATGGAGAGAAATATTTGTCCAGAAAACATTTCAACATTCCTCATAATGTGGCCACCCACTGAGGATGTGGCTTGCAGACTGTCATGAGGTAGCACATGGGGTCACTGACACAGCTGCATGCCCTGAAGACAAGTTCAGACCTACAGAATTCTCTGATTTCAAGTGGACAGTTCCAAAGCCATATATTTCCAACAACCTGCATCTTACTGAGAGTCTAGCCCCGTCTTCTTTCTTTTTTTTTGTTGTTTGTGTGTTCTTTAAGTGTATTTAGTGAAAAACTTATTTAGAGGGGGTCTTAAAATTTACAGAGTTAAGGCACGAAGCCCTGTTTCTAAGTTTAGAGGTGGACTATAAAGAACTACTGGAAAATTTCCATAGAACATGATAGTGGACTATGTGATGAGGTATTATATTTTGTTTATTTGACTAGCATTTGGAGATCAAGTTCTGCTCCTTGACTTTCCCCAGAGTGAGAGCCTGTGGTGCTCTGTTCTTCTTTGAGAGCTTCTGTTCTAGTAAAATAATTCCATTAGTTTCTTCAATTCATCCTATTCCTTTCTTACCACCCAAACACCAGAGTTTGAAAAGTATAACATTAAAACAATTATCTAATTGGAAGTTATGCCATATGGCTAAGTGCTGCCTGGCAAAGAACCAATAGATACAGCTCCCATCTGAGATGGTTTGGGTTTCTTAAAGCAACAGAGTTGAGGTCTGAGGTCCACCAGGCTCACCCTTCAGTATATACTCACCCCCAAAGGCAGATGGAGCTCCCTTCTCAGATGCTATCAAGTTGCTCTGCAATTTACGTGCTGTCAAGTATTCAGATGCCAACAAGAGGTATCTAAGTCACTGACTTTGCCCTGCGTTTCCATCACTCATCATTTCCTGAGCAAATATTGATTGAGTCCTGATTAAGTAGAAGGCCCTGTGCCAGGCACTGAAGATAAAAGTGCTGAGTAAACAGATACCAGTGCCTCCATTAGCCTCCAAGAGCTTTAGCCTATCTAGGAAGACAGCCCCTAAAAAGGGAAAACTGACCTAATGGATAGGGTGGGATCAGAGGAGTCCTCCTTGGACCTACGGTAATTAAGCTGATCCCTGAAGAATCAGTAGGACTTAGTAATATGAAAGAAAGAGGGTCAGAACCTGTACCGCTCCACTCAGGGTACTTTCATTTATGAGGAGGTCAAAATGTACATATACCCTACCCCTCTCATTCAAAGTAGAATATAAGCATTGCACTAAGGAGATAGAAACAAATATTATAAGCACCTCAAGCAGGGGGAAAAAAATCAGTACAGGTAAGATGAGGAAAAATTTCATGCAGGAAGCACAAAGTACTGGGCATCACTACTTTTGTGAGGTTTGGGTTGTAAGTTACACATAGAAAAACAGAGTCCCCTGTCTCCGGATCATTATTCTAGGCCCAGACTCCTTTTGCATTTGACTCTTAGGACATGAATCTGGCGCCTATCATACGTGACATTGGAAGTTACAGAGAAGGACAAGCAAAGGAAAAATGGCATGTACAGAAAAATAGCAATTTGCACATGAACTACTGCCCACCAGTTTGTGGAATCATTGGTGCAGAATGAAAAGAGATTGGGAACCAGGTGAATCAAAAATTATTTGCAAATAGAACTTCCACTTAGGACTTTAAAGACCAAGTTTCAGACATCATGGAGGATTCTGCTTGGGAAAGAATTAACGTAATCTCCCTTCCCAACAGGAAACGATTTCTCTGAATAAATGTTTGGAGACTGTTTCCATGAAGATATTAACAAATGACACTCAAATGGTTTGGTGATTTATGTGGTTAGAAATTTAGAATAATTCCTTTAACTTAAATATAAAAAAAAATGGCATTACGAGGTTTCATTCTGGTTGCTAAAAACTATGGCTTTCCCCATTTGTCACTGCAAGATTCATGCCAAGCTAAAATGTATCAGTCTCATATTTTCCCTACACAGATCAGTCCAACAATAAGTCAACCTAATGAGCACTGCAGGCTCCCTCTTTGCTGGTCTCTTCATGATCATAAGCCCAAAGACCTGGCCATTGTTTCATAATGCTGACTTGCTTGCTCTTTTCAACATCCAAGTACTTAGCACTGATCGGGCAACGAATGTATTCAATGCATTAAGTGTACACTAATTGCCAGTAAATCAAGACATCTGTTCTTGGCTCACGTGAATGTTTTTCCCACTGATGTTGGGCTCTGATGTCATCCAAGGGTGCCTATTTTCACTCTAACCATGTGAAGCATTTCTCCATATTCCAAATATTACCCAAAATATCTTCAAAACGTATTCTTTTATATTCTATTTCTCCAAAGGTTAGCTTTCTTATTTTACTGTTATAAAGACAGATAAGCTTTATCCTATTACTGATGACTATCACATATCTGGTCAGGTCCTCCTGCTGTGAAATCTCAATTTCCTGGCCAGATCAATTGAAGTAGGCTTGAGAGCTCTGATATTTTAGTTCCTATTCATGTAATCAATAAGATATACAGTAAAATTACTCTTACTCCTATACGAGACCAATAAATAAGTACATGAGAATATAAAGCTAGGCTTAATTTGTTATTCCTTCTAGATAAGGTATTATTATTTGCTTAGAGGAATCTTTCCAAAAAAAAAAAAAAAAAAAAAAACCAAGACAGTCTCTAAAGGGATATACTCAAAAACTTCATCAGGACATTCAGCAGAAGAGATCAGCTCATGCCCTCAAACTATAACATGTTGACAGCTATTTATTCTACCTGAGTTTGAGCAAAATGGACTTTCACAAATTTGACACTTACTGAATGGAATCACAATTGAACCCTAATTGAACCAACACATACTTAAATGTAGAAAAGTACTACTGAGCCCAGACATCAAACAGACAACACAGGTCCAAGTCATACACACTTGGAATCTTGTATGACTCTCTTGAACATTTCCTGCAGAATATAAGTGCCGCATTTGCCCAGTGCCCACATGTCTTTCTTAGAGGGTCGGCTCGACCACTTTATGGTCACCTTTATAAGACTTTGCTCCTACCCATCCATCCTGCTGTGAAGCTTGGATGACAAAGCTGGAACAGCCCTTATTCAGTGTTCCTTGCATGTACAAGGGGAATCTACTGCTTAGAGAAGTGGTGTTTAAAATATGTGATGCCCTCAATCTAAGCCCGTTCTTATTTATCCTTGGAGGTTAGATTCATATTTAGAGAGCACAACTGTGGTCATAACCAGAATAACATGGGGTACATCACATGATCTCCTCCTGTCCTAACCAATTCCATCCAAGGTGACTACATAGTCCTTGGTCTGGGCAGCCAGGTTTAGAGATAAAGCACACTTAAATTCTTTTCCTCGCAGACTCTAGGAACACAAGGCTTTGGAAGAACTCTGTAAGCCAAATTAATGTTTTGAGAATAAGAGAATTCAGAGAAAACTGCAAACTGGAATTCTCTTTGGCTGTAATGTACTGTTCACGCTTTTTGAAGCTGCAGATTTCAACTGTTATCCTCCCAGATAGTGACATTTTTATAAATATTAGTGAGTTTCCCAATTTCTCTCCATTACTTTCTCTGGAGGTAAATGACCTCCTTAGTAAGTTTTAAGGGTTATCATCTCTTTATTTAAAGAAAAATATCAGAAGATTATATTCCACCCTGGATTCATTTGCCTTCCCAATAGACTGTCACTAAACTCTGTTTAATATGAGTTAACATCACTAGGCTTAACAGGTATGGTTTTCTCATCAAGGACTCGAAAAGCCCTGTGTTCCTTCCAAAGTGCCGAGACAGCAGTCATGAGCCCAGAGCTCTGCAGAGACCAGGATCCCTCCCTGCAGCCACCAAGAGCAATAAAAAACAGAGTTCCTACCTCGGTGACTAGTGAGTTCCCTGGAAGCTGAAGGCAGGGGTGTGTAGTGGCTCTTCGGAGAGGGAGCACCACAGTCACTGGAAGCCTGCATGATAAAAGCACATCAGCATGAAGCAACATCAGATACTACATACCTCCATTTACCAAATTTGTCCCCTTGGGATCTGGGTTTGGAGAAAATATTATGAACCGAGAAGCAAGGGTTGTCTATGTTGAGATAATATTCTGTATAAGTGGAGGGTCGAATACAAAGCTTTGAGGGGACTCAGTACAGGTGAAAGGGCTCTGAGACAAGAGTACAGTTTGTTTATTGTGCTGAACTGTGAGGAGGAGGAAGAGAAGGAGGAAAAATATTGAAGGCAGGAAATGATACAGACTGAGATTTCGGTCACAGGGCTTGTTCCAGGGATTCCCACATATTAAATGTTCACTGTGCATAGATTTCCAAGGAAACCAGCAAGGAAACTAAGCTTTGCCCCCAGGGTGGAAGGGACAAACAGGGCTAGTTTACGTGGGCCCGGTGGCATGGTGACAGTGGGAAGGTGACGTAAGATCCAGCAGCATGAAGTAACCCCAAAGAAGGACACAAACATTACAGACCCTGCAATTGAGGGCCTGGCTGCATTTAACAACAGCACTGAAAAGCTCATCTGAAATTTGAAATGCAATTGTTATCAACAAAACTTTGCCATTTCTAGGCCTAAAAGAAAATGATATGATACATATTGATGAAGATGCCTTTTTATTGTACACGAAGCTCTCTCACCATCCGATTCTATATGGTGTGACCGAGGCTGCTAACTCTGTCCCTAACGCTCCAACCATGGGGGCTAAGGCAGGAGGCAAGAACTACAGCTGTGGAGCCGGAGTCACTCAGAGCTGATGTGACCAGATGTCACATTCAGAGGGTGGCTGCGTGGAGCAAAATGCATCACCACTACGACCCCACCGAGACTTCTGAGTCAAATGCTACCTTTTTTTTTTAATATCCAAAAGAGAACATCTGCTAGGATCAAAATCCTAAGCTTACAACCTTTCCAAGCTTCATGAAAAAGTAAATTTCATCAATGCTACATATTTCTTTCTGGAAAAGGAAATACCTTCTATGGGATATATTTGCCCTGGTAGGAGCAGGCCTTTTCTCCAAAGAGATTATCTACATTATAGGAATCAAAACTAAGTAGGAGATTAGACCTACTTGCTAGGAAAAAAAAAAAAAAGAAGAAGAAGAACCTTTTAAACCCCGTTTCTGACATTTTAGATGTTTGATTAAGCGGCTTTCAGTGGAGACTTAGAGAAAGAGTTCAGAGTGGCGCAAAATCTGAAGCCCTGTCCCTAAGGTGGAGGCAGACCTCAGGTAGCATTACTTCACTCCAGCAGCAAGGGAAATATAACATGTTTAGAGTTTGATCCAAGGGTACTGAGTCCAAAAAGATAAACGTTCAGTCGCCAAGAAAAACGTTTTTTAAAAGTACATAAAACTTGCTAGATTCTGCACCATCAGACATTTAAGATTGCTGCACAATGTAAAAGTGAGAGAAATTAAATTAAAATTCAAACACTAGAATCAGCAGGTGTTTCCCCATTTGGCATTCAAAGTCTCCTATAATCCCTCCATGATAAATGAGATGCAGTAATAGTGTTCTAAATATAGCATCTATTCAATGCTTGAGGTGGGATATCTGGGGTGAAGGAATGGGGGCTGTCTTTCCACAGATCTACTATTCTTCCTCCATAAGAGGCCAGAGATGTGCCCTCTCTGTCAGTGTTTCTGCTCCACCTTTTTGCTTAAAAAGCCTAAAATTTCAGGATGAGTTTTAGGTTTCTATGTTGTCATATTCCTTGGGACTTTTAATCTCAATTTGGGCTGTTGACAATTTGATGACAGCTTTTCCGAAAATTACAGGAAGAAACAACCTTTCAGCAAATACCTCTGACTGGGCAAAACATGAGAGTTTGGTAACCAAGAGTAAAATAGCTATTTAAGTTTTATTTCCAATTGTAGTCAAGGCAAAAATTGTGTGGCTTGCATTCTGTTTAGCAGTCATCATTCTATGCCTAGCATTTAATTACTTTTCTGCTCAGTGTCCATTTATAAATTCAAGTCACAGAAAAGAATCCAGGAAGAGAACAATTTTGCAAACTAGGCCTTTCTGGTGAGACTCTCATGGTTGGATGTTTAGGAAAACCGCTACAAACCAAGATTCTAACTACCAGTTCTTTGACTTGGCTTTTAGCAAAATGAAGTCCATGTGATCTGTCCAATAGTGATGCTAAAAATTATGCTTTAGAAGCACAATTCAGAAAAGTACAATTATCATATGAAAGAAGTAGACAAGACAATGTCTTAAATATTTTCTTTTTTCCTGCCCTGGAATAAAGAATTGCTCTTAAAATTGAAGCAATACACTGATAGTACATCCAGAATGAGATGATAGAAGCAAATGGCAAATTTTATTTTATTTTTTTTCTTAATGGATTTTATTTCAATTATAGGTGTACATAAATCATCACAAGTCAGTTTTATAGATTTTGTATCCCAAACCCCCAGTGCATCCCCTCACCCCCCAGATTGTCTTATTTGAAAAACCAAGGTTTTCCAAAGTCTGTGAGTCATTGTCTGTTCTGTAAAAAGGTTCATTGTGTCTTTTTAGTTTCCACATGTAAGCGGTAGCATTGGGTTTTGCT
>PVHT021183726.1:9496587-9513063 GCA_004024745.2 Catagonus wagneri
TAAACTCACATCAATAATAATAACAGTCACTAATATACTGCACCCTACAATATCCATAACACAGGGAAAAAGGCAGAACTTAGGCCCTCTCATTGGAAAAGATTCAAGCACAAGAGCCTTGCAAAGTGAGAATTTCACTCAGTGGTTACAGAAAACAAATGTCTTCAGATAAATGTGTACAGTTCAAGCCCCCTCCCATTGGGCATGTTCCATGGAAACCTGCATTCCGGTGGATATTTCTGAACATCATGGATGCCCTGAAGGAACATGATACAGACCACAGGAGGAGAGATTTGGCAGGCCTCAAAACAAGAAGGGGGCAGCTACAAAGTTGTTTAATAGCCATAAATCTCCCACTATTTTTCACAAAATACCATCTAAGACCACAGCTCCACAACTCATTCCCCATCACTCAGCTCAAGTGGAGCGCTTTGGCATGCTCACTCACCCTTAAATCATACACAGCATAAAGTGATCCCAGGTCTGGGAAATTTGTCAGCCTCTTTCAAGTAAAAGCAATCTTCGCTTTTCATCACAATTCATTCCCTGAAACTGTGGTATAAAGCTGACTCTTCTAAAAACATTTATTTTCTCTCATAAGAAAAAGCATCACTCATTTAGTTATCAAGAATTTAATAACCACCTACTATATGCCAGGCTCTGTGTAAAGAATACCAAGAAAAATAAAATGAGGACCTTGGTTGCATTCCCAACTCATCCAAAAAATAAAAAATAAAATAAAGGAAATTATAATCATGATGAATGCTGGTTAGTAAGAGTCACCAACTCAAAGCTTAATCCCCACACACTGCATCATCACAGAACTTTGACCCTGACCTCTATGATGACAGCTGAACACATGGACCAGTAATTACATCCTTGCTTGTTTCTTTTTCATACTAACAGAGACCTTTCAAGATTAACTCTATTAACTTTCTGAGATTAACTGTACTGTTAACCCTCGGACTCAACATGCTGCCAGAAATATAGAAAGAAGTCAACACATAATGCTTGAAGGAATAAAAGATTTAAATGTCAAAGATAAAACTATGTGCTGTGATCATAATTCAACACAAAAGCATGAGCCAAGTTGCCAGAATCAGAGGTGAAGACTTTACGGTATGAAGGATTAAGTTAAAAGTCAAAGAAGAACCAGTCTGAAGGTGGAGTCTTCCAACCTGCTCACAGGGGATGTCACCAGACCTTTCAGCGTGAAGACAGAGAGAAAGCCTCCACGGTAGATGTGCCACATTGGGAATGACATTCAGGTGGAAGAACAGGAATAACCATAATCCAGTCCAGAGTCTGATGCCAAAACACTGAGAGGGAAAAGGTGGGGGTGGGTAAAGTGGGATGAAGGTGAGTCAATAATAAAAGGACCAAGAAGGAACTCAATAGGCAAAGGGCAGAGAGTCTGGGCCTGAGCTGAGCATTCAGCTGACTAAAGAAGGTGCTGTCTATTTCAAGCTTCTAGAATTGTTCCAAAGGTTCTCTGGAATAAGTCCCCTACAGGCAAAATACAGCCTCTAGAGTTTGCCGTTGTTTTTAATAGGATCTAAAGAGGGTTCAGTTCTGCCAGTGCCTAAAATACCATGCGGCCCAGAGCTGTAATTCTACAATATTTATGGGAGGAAAGGAAGAAGGCAGGCAGGAAGGAAAAGAACCACAAATGGAAAAAAAAGGAAGAAGAGGGTTATGGATTGGGCATTTTTGTAGATCTTTACACAAATAATCAAATCAGAGAATGTAAAAGCTGTAAAAGACCTTATTAATCATTGAGAGCAGTAGTTTCCAAATACTTTCAGCAAACACTTATATAACAATAAAAGTTTAAGACAATCTAAATACTGGGCTTCATGGAAATACTCAAAATCACTTATCGTAATCAAATATACTATGCAAGAGATAAATACGCAAAATTTTTATTATACAATACTAAGATGACAGTAAATACTAGACTATTACATATGCTGTGATTTTTTTTTTAGCAACATAATATTTGCAAGAGGTAAAAGTTAATCAGCAAAGATTGAAAGACTTTTGTGAACGATGTGGTTTGGGATGATTTGATTTTTAAACTTTATTTAATGGTGTCATTGTTTCCGGCTATTTAAAATATTTAAAAATCAAAACCCTACCAGGGCCAATCTGAAGCAACACATTTTTCCATCAAGTATCTTTCCAGTTCCTCCCATCAGAGGGCAAGGAGAGGTGGCAGAAGACGGAGGGAAAGTAGAAGTTAAGGAGGAAGGAGAAGAAGATAGAAAGCAAAGAAGGCACCATGTGGAACTAGAGCAAATATTTCTTGAACACACTCTAAGTGCTAATGGTTTTCCAATGTATGAGGATGTCCTATTATTACTCTGAGAGATGAGAAAACTGAAACCCAGAAAGGATAAGGCACATATCCAAAGCTACACAGTTCTAAAATCCAGAAAGGGATGAGAAACCAGGGCAGCCTGACCCCCAAAGCCCAAGTGGCTTCCCCAGCGCCACTTCCTCTCTGCAATAGAGGCCCCAGGTCCTGTGAAACTTCTCTCCCAGCCAGCACTCCACTTTGCCTCACATCACTGTCAGCTGGACACTTGTTGAGTTCTGTCTGCAGGACTGCTGACTTCAAGAGCACGAGGGCCAAGACCCATATTGATAGTGACGACCTTGCAGCTTCCAACAAACAACCTCTGCAAGCACTGAGACAGGATTATCAAGTGAGAGGGTATTTAGTCATAGCATGGGTAAAATTAAAGGCAGAACATCTATCTTTAATGAAACAAATAATCCTTTTTGTCCACAGAAATATGATGGTGCACAAGTTAACGTTGCACTGCTAATTATTAATCCTTGCTGAGAATTTAGTTTGTATTGTATGTTCAAATAGAATGTAATGGGAATGTAATATATTACAGCCTCCAAGTAATGAGGGTAGACACATGATTGTGTGAGTATCATATTTCTTGAGCACAAATTACATGGAGGCATTTTAAGCACAGTCCGTTTTTTTTTTTTTTTTTTTTTTTTTTTTTTTTTTTTTTTTTTTTTTTTTTTTTTTTTTTTTTTTTTTTTTTTTTTTTTTTTTTTTGGCCAAGCCTGTGATATGTGGAAGTTCCTGGGCCAGGGACTGAATCCATCCCACAGCAGCAACCGAAGCCACTACAGTGAGTATTCCAGATTCTTAACCCACTGCACCACAAGAGAATTCCTAAAACACACCCTTTGATTTAACTCTTTCAACAACCTTAAAATAGGAGTACCACAGTCACCAACATTTTATAGATAAAGCAATCAAGGTTTAGAGAACTTAAATAACTTGCTCAAGAGCCCCCAACTAGAATGTGGGGCATCTTGAATTCCAACCAACACAGCTGGATTTCACAGCCTGAATCCCAACCATTACACAATGAACTTGATGCTTCCTGGTGAAGAAAACTTTCCTGGGTTTAGTGCCTATACTAAGGTAGGTATTTTTTTGCAGATAACGATTAAATTCATGTGAATACACAACATGTTTTGTGGTCTTGTGAACAAATAAAACCATTAACTTATTAGGAGTATTTCAGATCTCTTTGACACTTTAGGGTTGACATAACCAATGGTGTCTGTGAACAATCTGTACCATCTAACAAAAGCCAAAGTTTAAATTTTCAGGAACACTGTGTTTAAGTTGTTAAACATAGCCATTATTTAAAATTAAAGTACATACACTTGCAAATGGATAAATTATATTAAAACTGAAGGTAACATATACAAAAATTCAGCACTTCCCAATTATTTTACAAAATTTTACTATTCTTTATGCTCTTGAAATTATTCATGTCTATTACATCTACATAGCAGAAATACTATATAATGGTGTATTACTTCAGATCTCTTCAGTGATGTTACTTTGGTAACCTGACACTGGCCATGATGGGAGTAATTACAACAGAAATTTACAAATATTACAAATTATGGATTAACTATCTTATTGATTTTTTTTGAACTTAAGAAAATGATGGGGAAATGTTAATTGTGCAGATTAAATTTAAAAGTTATGTTGTGTCTAGCCATTACATTGTGAATAGCATCAAAAAGTTGAGGAAAATGTCTTTTTTGGTCATGCACAGGTCATGTGATAGTTCCTGGGCCAGGGATCAAACCTGAGCCACAGTAGCAACCAAAGCTGTTGCAGTGACAACATCAAATCTTTAACCCACTGCACCACAGGAGAACACCTAAGGAAGCAGTCTTCAAACATTCAGAAGACATTATCTGATTCGATAAAGAAGCTACTCATGCCATTGACAAAAGAGTGAAGTTTTGAAATACTCAGTAAAAAAATAATACAGTGGATGTTCATGTCAGAACTACACTTACTCATCAATTGCAACCTTAGGTTCCAAAATTATAATTGGCAGAATGGAATTTATAACAAAATGGATTATATATTTAATTTTATTTGAAAACAATGTGTTTACTCTTAGTTTATATACATAAAAATTACAATAAGCCGATGTACACACATACGTGGGTCAATTTTTTTCCAGAGAGCTGTTTGTTAAACATTTCCAGCACACCACTACATAAAACCCTTATTAAATAACATCTAAGGCATGTTTGGGGCTATCAAGAAAAGCATAGTAAGAAAAAAAAAAAAAAACCTAAGCTTCAAAGATTCTGTCTTCAACGTATTTACAACTTGGATACCCTCTGCTTCTCTCTTTCCTACTCCCCGATGATGCCTTACAGAGACTTAGATCCAAGCTCCATCCAGCTGTATGACCTTGGGTAATAAGCTCTTAAAGTCATACTTTCCTTCACTGTTAGATGGTAACAATAATAGTCACGATGATGATAAGAGTTTAAAAGTTGCTAACGGGTATTGGTGCTTATTTTGTGTCAGGGACTATGCTAAACATGGGCCACATATTAATAATTATTCAATCTTTACAACAGTTTTGTGAAGCAGTGGTAATGCTATTCCTCTTTTACAGATGAGGAAAACTGAGGCCCAGAGAAATTAGGTAGGTGCTTGGGTTGCTAGTACATAGCAAAGCTGAGCCACAAATCTAGGCAGCTTGTCTCCAATGGCTACTGCCTTAACCATTATGATGCTTTACCACCTCTCTTCTCATTAAAGGCAAAGATTAAGTAAGGTAAGAGACAGAGATCTTAGCTTTGCTCATTAAATATTCACTGACTTACTTCAATTTTGTATAGCATCTTACCTCTTCAATTAGATTTAAGTTTCTTAAGAGATAGGGCTAATGTTTTATGGCTTCTCCTACCCTTCACAGTAGTTACAACAGGGACCTGCACACCACAAGTAATCAAATCATATTATTACATGGATGGGCTCTATTCCTCACTTGTCATGCAGCAAAGCACTACTGAGATCCCTTCTGAGGGGAAAACTAGTGAGATCGTCAGCCTAGTTATAATCTGAATTCATCCACCATTTCCCTGCATTATTGTGATGGTCTGTCTTTAGTAAATAACTACATATGGCATTCCTCATCTGGGTTTGTAGGGTTGTGTTAGAAATAATATTATGTCATGGTAATCCTACAGTGTTGATTTATTTTGGCTTAAAAGAAGGAACTTGGCCTCATGTGTCTCTCTTCCTCTCATAGAGTTTTGCCTTTTTTTTTTTTTTTTTTTAATTCTCAAGGGCCACAGGTCAAGTTTTGTCCTTGGAACCAAAGTAGTTTTCCAAAATGAGGTGGAGCCAGCTCTGTCAAGCTGGGCCAGCTCTGCTGTCAGTGCCTTTCCCAAATACATCAGACCCTCTGCTTGTAAAAATAAATTGATACCAATGCAAGAAATTTATTAGGAGATGACAGCCTGGCTCATAATGGAAATATGGAGAAAACATCATCCTTCAAAAGTGACAGTTTATCCATCATGTCTCAGATTCCTGAGATAGAAGTAGACACTGTCACATACAATCCGCTGAGGACACATCTTCTTGGATTTCCTTTTGACAGGAAACTCTGAAATAATCCAGAAGAAGGGAAGGACTTGTGCTGCCCTTAATGTGCTCAGCCATAAATTTTGAGTATTAGCAGAAGAAACATGTGGCCAAGGACATGAATGATGGGGGAAATCAGGAGGCCTGGAATTCTCAAACGGCTCCTTCTTTTCTCTCAGGGGTGATGAACTGGGACCAGGGTCAGAGAGGGTTAAGGCACTGCTGAGAGGGACATCAATTCCCTGTTATGTGTCAGCAAAGCCAACAGGTGGCAGGGCACCACTGCATACGCAGTGCTGCTTCAGGTCTGGTGACCAGGTCACCTTGCCCCGCTAACTTTCCAACTGCGATTATTTCCCTTAGCTACTTATTTATATTGATAGACTTGAGACAATTTAGGAGGGCCGTTTTAATTAGGAATAAAGGCAAGGATATTCCTGGGGATCACAAGAGGCCTGATCTTTGCAGCCTTAATGAGGTGACCTACCCAACCCTGTAGGAAATAATTGTGTATTGTATTAAAAGCCACGTTGGAAAATAAAATTGTGGTAGTAAACTGGAATGAAATGAACATGGTATTAAGGGGAAAAAATATTCACTGCCAATTTTATGAGGCCTTAAAATATTTATGTTCTATACTTGCATTCTTTGGAGATTTGCTGAGTGTTGCTAGAGCGAGGAAACTTTTTTAATGAGATACATGCATATTTTTTAAATTTACAGATCTTTTTTAGCAAAAATAGAAAGTCATAAATGTGAAACGGAAACCTAAACAAGGAGAGTACGGCATTAATGGTCTTATATTCTTAATCTGCTCTTTATATTGGAAAACATAAAAGCATGGGAAGTTTTATATAAGTTTGAATAGTATGCAAGGAATCTTTGTTGTCAGTTTCTATTTGATTAAGGTACAGGGACACTAGCATGAATATAAGATCCCAAATAAACTTGTTATTTTTGCATGTGTCGTGTTGTGTGGATAGGAACAGGATATGTGCACCCTCAGGTTACTTGAGCACAGAGTCAAGTACAGGGTTCTGATCCACTGCCCAAAATAAATCCCTAAGAACAGCAGCAAAATAAATTACACATCCGTATTCATAGGTAACAGTGCTTGAAAAAACCCAGTGACACTGAATCCTTCTTTAAATCCTCTCATCCTCTAAAGGAGGCAAATGAACTTCTAATGGTTCACATTTGTTTCAGCCAGTCTTGCTGGTTCCCTGTCTCAGGAAAGACCTAAAACTCTGTTGACTTTACATGTCCAAATTAAATATATCTGTGTTTCCTTTTGCTTTCTATATAAGTGCGTGCCAGCATGACTTAACATTCATCCAGAGTTTATTTCACTATTAGTGGAAAACAAGTCATTTTTCAGTTTAATGAATAGCATCACTGTCTGACTTTTAACCAAAAATGTGACCTTAAACTTGATGGATCTCACCAGAAGGCACATTTTCAAATTATTTTTTCTATTGGAGGTTATGAGTATGACTTCCCAAATTATTGTGACAGCTGTGAGGGGAAAGCCAACATCACAGATAGAGCAGCTTAAAACAAAACTCAGACCTAACAAAATGGCAGTTCCATTTGTGAAACAAGAAAAAGGGAATGGGGAAAAAAGCATGAACTGTATGGGAGGAGAAAAAAAGACCTCTTTTGAGCTTTACGCAGCAGGAGAAAAGAGTCATGCAAAGCAGCTGAAATTCCCATACTTTTTTGTTAGTACCATTTTTGCTTCCAAATCATTCTAAATTGAGAAGGTGAAGGCTGAGCATTACTGATTCAAAAAAACTCCAAGAGGACATTTGATATTTCTTCCTTATTAAGGATGATGGAGTGTAATTGATGTGCCTGGTGCCTGGCCAATTCCAACTTTTTGAGAATGTTGTTTAATGTGCAGACATTATTTTTGGACTACTGAACGCCAGAAAATAATGAGCTGGCATTCAGCTTTGGTGAATAAGACCCTGAATTTTCATCTAAAAACGGTTTTGAGTTATTGCTGTAGATAAGGTGTAACTGTGCAAGGGAATTTTATCCATGTTTCTCCCATGAATCATAAATGAGGAAAAAAATTACAGTCTAAATTGCACTTAAAAGGAATAAAGTCTTTTCATGCCATACATGATTTATCAAAATGATCTCATTTTAAGGGTACTGTGGTGTATCTTGATTAATCACATTAGGAAGCGTGATGAATAGCCTCTTTAATAGTAACACACGATTTATTGGCAACATCCTGGCTTGAACCAGAAGGGTAAGAAGTAAAATATACAATAGATAGCTAATGCAGATAGGGTGTCACTAATGCTCTGATTTGTTTTAAGATAATACAAGGCGCCTTGGTTTCAGGAGATGCTGAAGCCACCAGGTGGTGAAGAGCAAATAAGGTCTGCACTGGAACCTGGGTGCAACTAGGAATACACTGAAATGCTTCCCTGACCTGTTGCAACCCAAGAAAAACGGTCCACGCTGCAGGACCATAAAGAGAAGTGTGCATGAAATCTGGACAGATTGGGGAAATTCCTAATAGGAAGAGGTGGACCTTGCCTTTCAAAATCAGCGCTCCTACCCCTTTCGCCCTATTTCAATATCCTCTTCACATTTCGCTTTAATATCCTAAATGCCTTTTCTTAAAGCCCGCTCCACTCTGCTCCCACTAATTTCCTCTAAGGCTGACAGATCAGAGGCTTTCCTCGAACTGTTCCTTTTAGAGCTGAGGAGCCCTCCTCGTAATCCTGCTGCTTGTCTGCAATTAATCCTTCCAGTTGCCACATTATTAATACCACCACCCACAGACAGAGGAAGCCCCGACCCACTGGACACTGGCTCCCGACTGAAGCTTCAAAGGTGCCAATCACACCCTAGTCAGAAAGGTGCCTGCTGTCAGCATCAGAGGTTTCCATCCTCTCCTCCCCGCTGATCAAACATTCTTGCTCAGAAGATTAATTCAGGGTCTCCGCCCATTTCCTCCCATATCCTCTTTCCCTTTTTGGTTTACCCAACGATCCATCTTTGCTTCGAAAAGGGAAGCCATGGATAAGAGAAGCCCTTTCAAAACAAAAGCTGGGCAAAGGCAAATTTAAGTCCCAGCTGTTATCAACTTTTTTTTTTAACTCATTTAAACACCTTAAGGCAGTGAGGATTAGGGCCTGGCCTGAAATGCCATTCTTTGATCAAAGACCCCAAGACTTTACACAAACATAATCACAAGGCAATGGATGCCTCTCCGAAGGCTGAATTGATTTGTTTGACTGCAGTGCCAAAATGGATAGAAAAGCTGCACACTTTTTTTCCCAACTCCCAACATATTTACATCACCAGGCCAAGTGAGTGAGAAATTACATATTTTCGACATCTTAATTGGAGCCAAGTCATTTGCAGATGCAGACATACCTGTGGGGAAAGGGTGCAGTGAGAAGGGAATGTGGGCAGTGTGGGTGTTTGCCATAGCCGGTTTCATCCTGGGGCAGGGAGCAGAAGGGAAAACTCCAGAAAGGGAGGTGAGAAAGCAGCAGCTCCGCTTGTCTCTGATGTGGAACAAAAGTGACTTTGCAGAGAAAAACCTGTTTACATTACCCAATGCTACTGGAATTTTCTCCAGTCGCTTAGTAACTGTAGTTACCATTCCCTGTCTATTAAAGTGGACTTAGTAGGAGAAACCAGCAGGACTAATTTGCCACCACATCCCTCAACATCCATCGACATCTTTTAGGATCAGATGACAGGACAGACTCACAGTAAAATCTTCAAGAAAGGCTATAGAGA
This sequence comes from Catagonus wagneri, assembly GCA_004024745.2. Lineage (NCBI taxonomy): Eukaryota > Metazoa > Chordata > Mammalia > Artiodactyla > Tayassuidae > Catagonus > Catagonus wagneri. The sequence continues at coordinate 9,506,306 of PVHT021183726.1, forward strand.
TGGAGGAATAACAAATTCTCTTATTGAATCACGGCTCAATAGGGTTTACACTTTCCATACACATCGATCTATAAGTAAATAATTTTAAAGTTGCCTAATAAGGAAAATACTTGATGACAAGGTTGAAGGGATAATTGAAAATCAATATTCAAGCATATGAAGATGTCATTGTAAAGAGGTTTTAGTCTCTGGATCTGGCTTTTTTAAGGGGGATGTTATTCCCACTACAGAGAGACTGTCAGAAAATGAGATTAAAGTCATACGTAATTAAGAATTCTTAACTGATAAGACTGGGTTGGGGCTACTGACCACACATTTTCAGAGTAGGTTAAAAAATGTCCCTTGTTGAACAGCTGGGAAAGAAAAGATGACCTTTATGATCGTAAATGATAAAATCCAGTCCAAAGTCCTTTAGGAAAATAAATGGGAAGGAGGGATTTTATGGAGTCCACAGGTACGTTGTTTCACATGTGATTGGAATTGGGTGCTCAAACTTATCATTAGGACCTCCCGTCTCTCAGCTTTGTTCTCCTCCATGTCAGCTTCGGTTTTTCCAAGCGATGACACACCAGGAGGTTCAGATCTATATGACCATCTTCAAAGGCAAAAGAAAGAACTTCTGTGTCCTGAAAGTTCCAAGCACAATGTGGGAATCCATGTCCTGTTTCGGGTTATGTTGCTTAACCCTAAATGAATTTCTGTGGCCAACAGAAAGAACACTCTGTTCAATTAAGCCTGTTTGTGGTCCATGCCTAGATCTGGGGGCATCAACTGGCCCATCAGAGCACTGCAGATTAAAGGTGGCTCTCCAGAGAGAAATCTGTTCTGAAATACAGGGTCATGGACACCAAAATAGCCAAAAGAGCAAATTCTCCTTCAGAAGAAGACAACTTATTATGTAAGTCTTTCGGAGCCCCTAACTGAATACTAGAGATATTCAAAACACCTCATCACCATCTTCATGCAAAACTAAGCCCGCTATTCAATAGCCCAATTCTGCATCATCACCAACATCAACAGAAGGCCTCCACTTCAGCAAGGCCCCAAAAGGCCTTACAGATATCACCTATTTTAAACTTGTCAGGCACTCAACTGGCATCAGAGAGCTTTAAAATACAATTTTTTAATAAGCTTGGTGTCCCATATTTTTATTTTTTTAATTTTTTTCTTTTTCTTTTCTTTTTTTTTTTTTTTTTTTTTTTAGGGCCAACCTGCAGCATGTGGAGGTTCCCAAACTAGGGGTTGAATCAGGGCTGCAGCTGCTGGCCTACAACACAGCCACAGCAACGCAGGAACAAAACCACATCTGCAACCTACACCACAGGTTGGCAACCCCAGATCCTTAACCCACTAGGTGAGGCCAGGGATAGAACCTGCATCCTCTTGGATACAAATCAAGTTCATTGCTACTGAGCCACAATGGGCAATCCCCACAGAAGATTTTTAAAAACTATAGCAGTCTAAAGGGAAGAGCAAGAGGGAGGAGCCAAAGACAGCTGCTGGGGTCACAATACAATAGGGATAAAGGAAACGAAAAACACACGCTGAGAGCTGAGCCACCAGATATCACAACAGACCTTTGGAATAATGACACCCCATCCTTCCACCCTACCTCCTCACACATACATGTGTCAGTAGGACAAAGTTAAAATCAGTTTGGGATTGACTGTACAAGTCAGAAATTATATATTTAACTTCTCATTAGCATGTATCAAGTAGCTACTGGCAGTTGTCATTGGGATGAGACACTATCCCCATTCTGTCCACACTTAGAACAGATAACATCACAAGAGACCATGTGACCAGTACCAAAGAGTAGTACAGGTAAGTGCTACAGGAACAACATTCAAAAAAGTTTTTATCCCATATTACATTAATTTCAAACATCTGGGAACATAAATTCTTATGTACATCTCCTATTTTCCAAAGGCATTTTCCTATCATTCTGTCACTCAGCCTCCTTTTACCTTTCTAAAGGAGGTGTTGAGGATGCTTGCTCTGAATGCAGCCAAAAATTCAGGTTCATTACTATCTTAGTAGCTGAGGACAATGCATTCTGGGCAGTGTAGGTGATTCCCTGACCTGTGGGTCATACGTTAAATCAGGATCTCGGCAGACTTAGAACTGACTGCTATGTTAGATTTTAAAGGAAGACGCAACATTTCAAAGATCCACAGGAAGTAGGCATAATTCTTTGTTTAGCAACTCAACAACACCCTCTATGATGACAAAGCGGGATACATTTGAATGTTCTGTTAGGCTACCAAACCTCTTCTGGGCTACAGCCCACATGATCTGAATGTCTACAGCAGGAGAGCTAAATCTGAGGAAAAATCACATAGCCTGTATGCTGACATTTAGCATCTGTGTATGCCAATGCATCCATGCATGGGGACTGCAGAGAAGGGCATAAGTATATAAAAGGCCTCATGTTCTAAACACAGCCTTTCTTTGAAAAGTTAATATTAATCACCAGTTTGTGAACCTTTCTAGATAAGGACTTCATTTTGTCCTGTGTTCTCCCAAGTGGCAGAAAACAGATGTCTATCTATTCTGAACACCCAAGAGTCTCATTACCCTCTAGATGAACATGTTACCTTTACATTATTAAATATTAACTCTGACAATGCTCACGCTTTAGATTATAAAATATAGTTAATAGAATGGAGTGAAGGAAAATAATGAAAACCGGTTTAATGGATGGAAAGTCATTTGAGAAATAACCTCAAAACATCTTTATTCCTTTCTCTTTTTTAAAACTACTTAATAATCATTCACAGAGTTACTCATGAAAAAGGGCTTTTTTATTTGTTTTACACTATCAATAATTGCTGACATCAAAAGTTTCATTCATCTAAACATGTATGTTGTAAAGCTATCTCCTTGAGAGATTCCAGATCCAAAAATGTGAGAGAGAACTGCATGAAAAATGACTAACCAAGTATCATAATCACTAAGTCTTATGCCCCTTACAATATTTCTAATCATTCTAGCAGCTTTATTCTCCCTATGGCCAAAGGAAAATGCAAAGATAACTCAAAGCTTTATTTCCTAAAGAAATACTACCACAAGCCTCTAAAATCCTAAGTCTTCGACTTTTGAAAAACAATTGTAGTCTAGCAGGATTCAGTCATTGACATAATATGTATGAACATACCCCAGTGGTAAATGCCACTCTAGGTATATATTGCTACTTAGGACAGTCGAAATGCCAAAAATTAAAAAATGAAAGGAATGGAAGGGACAAATAAGGGAGAAAGGAAAAACAAAATTCAAAACAAAGGAAAGAAGAAAAAGAGATGTTTGGAGGTTATTTCTCAAATGAGAAATCCCATAAACAATTTTCCACCATTTTTCTTGACTCCAGTTTACTGTATCCACTATATTTCATACCAACTACAAAACAGGAAGGCCCTACATGTTCCTCAAGCCCACCGTCTAGGAGTCCTAATGTTCTGGAAGACAAACATGGTTACGGAAACCCAAGTGTATCTTCCCCAGATCCAGGGTTTATCTTTCATTTACACATTCATAGTCAGTTTGTAGAAAAGTTAAGGACACTTCATGGTAAGAAACACAATGAAGGCAGGCAACCTGGATGGTTAAAAAGCGCCAAGGACAAAAGGACTCTAAAAAGATTCCCTGGGGAATGTGCGCCTATGGTTTGGCCAGGATGAGGCAAATTCCATTGTATTTTCTAAAATCAGCCCATCTTCCTCCCATCTTCACTGTTACCAGAGAATTCCTGTAGATTTCAGTCAACTGAGTGAACTTGTTTTAGAAAAGACTCAATTCCTGACAAAGGAACATCAGGTCCTAGCCAAAGTGACCATCCTTAGCTCATCTTATTAAAACCAGAATTTGATCATGCCTCATACTTAAAAAACACAGTATGACTCTACCTTATTCTTGGGATAAATGAAAATCACTAGCTACTACCCAAAAAGCCCTCTGCCCTGACACTGGGTGGCTTCTTCAGCCTATCTTTCCCTTCATCCTCTTCCCATGTGAGCCAGCACTTGATCTTCTTCCTGCTCCCTCAACAAGCCAGGTCCCATCCTGCCCAAGATCCTGCACAACCTGGTCATCTTTGGTCTTTCTTCCTAACTTCTTCCCTCCAATTTTTTTTTTTTTTTTTTTTTTTTTTTTGCCTAGTTAACCTCTTACTTTTCAATTCTCAATTTATGCATCACTAGGTCAAAAATATTTCTCCGACATCACTTTCACACATACTTCCAAAGACCCCATAGTCTTGGGGGGATAGTTTGTAATTATATCTTATGATCATATTTGAGTGATATTCTTAAACAGTTTGCTCCTTGAGGCCAGTATTCCATATCTCCCAAAAGTCTGGCTTATATCAACTTCTCAATAAATACTTAAGTGGTGAAATAAAGCAATGGACAAACAATATTCCCCAGGCTCCAAGAGTTGAGGGTAACAATAGCACACAGCTTTCCAGGCTGTCACCCTCTACACGGCCCCCTGAGGTGACTTTCTCCCCTACAGAGCTTCTAAAAGTAGGAAAGGTGGTATCTACCCCACCCAGTGCCATTACTTCTGGAGTGCGTGCTCATTTCAAGCACAGCCCTAGTGCTTCCACATCCTTGAAAGGACTTTAAGTTACAAGGTATAATTAGGCCAAAAGGAGTCATCCAGAGGCAGTTCAGAACAAACAAAGAAACCTCTTTCCTGTACTTCAGGCCAGTCTACAAACAGGAAACCTGAAACACCAGCCCACCATTCAAGATGACATCAATCAGGGATTTGGAGTTGTGCAGGAGGCAGCCTGGCCCAGAAGGGTCCCAGGTAGCACCACATTTCTGTTTTCTTTTCGTTACACTTGTCTTTCTCTGCCCTTCAACTAATGATTTTTTTTTCTCTTTTCCCTTAATGAATGAGTAATAAAATGTTTAATTCAAATAAAGACACGGGTTTGACCCCAGGAGTCCAGGTAAGTCATGGTGATCACTGTCCTTCAGATCCTACAGAGCTCACAGGGAAAGGCTGGAAAGGCCAGAGAAAGCTGCCAGAGGGTCTTAAGGGGCTGTCATCAGGAGAGAAACTGAGTTGTAGTGCGGCCCCGACTGTCACCGGGCTCAGTCGGCAGAAGGGGGTGCTACAGTGTAACCTATTTAGGATGCAAATGGAGTGTTTGGGAGCTAGGGATTAAAGTCGCTGCCTGGCAGGTCCTCAATGTTGGATTCCTGCTTGTCACTGCTCACTGCAGGTCATTAATAGAGCTCAGAATGGTGTTACTAAATGGGAGCATTAAAAAAAGAAACCCGATAACCAAAAGAAACAAAACAACAACAAAAAAAGATGTGGCAATCACACTCCAAGGGAATTCAGCTCACCCAGATGAACAGAGAATTGTTTATTCAAGATCACTGGCGTTCAACAGTTTTATGAGCATTAAAGTGGCAACAATCTACCACAGACTTACTGCTCAGTGAGAGAGAGAAAGAAGAAGAAGGAGAAAGAGAAGAGGAGGAGGAGGAAGAAGAGGAGAAGCCAAGAGAAGGAAGGAAGGAGGGAGGGAGGGAAGAAGGAAGGGAGAGAGGGAAGAGTTAAGCCCTTCTGTACATGCCCGTGTACAGCAAGAAAGAAAGACTATTACAAACTAAAAGGTTTTATAGATAGTGATCGCTGGAAGATGAGTGCTGGAGGGACATCTTCCCTCCTGGCTGAACTTCCACAGAAGGAGAAGAAGAGAATTGAACAAAACCTCCAGCTTCACAGCACCAAGCCAGCTAGTACTTCTGCTTTATTTTCTGACCCCATCAGGTGCTCATTCTGCTAAGATTGTTTTCTCCTTTTCCCTTACTCCAGCCAGTTCCTGTTTTCTTCAACTGGAGCTCCCCAAGACTCATCAAAAACACGATTTAATTACATCTCAAAAAAAAAAAAAAAAAGGGAGGAGTGTAAACACGACTCCTTTTTATCTCCTGATACATCTGGACAAGCAGACAATGTGCTAAAACAAAATAAATCTACCCTGACAGTCACATCAAAGAGTTCAGTGAGGGGCTTGCAGCTACTTAAGGCACAGGAATGCTGTTGCTAAGCATCGGCCTACAACTTATCAGTCCCTGGAAGAAACGCTTTTTTCTTCCTTTCAGGGGGAGATGAGGAAAGTTGGGAGAGTGGGAACCAGACTGCAAAAAGAGATTGAGGATTTTCAGGGATTTTGAAGCTTAAAATAATTTGTGTGAAGAAAAGGGGGTTTGTCGTGCTGTGTTTTCTTTTTGACACACTGTTTATATTTTTATAAAGGTAGTCTGTGGAAACCTTCTAGAAGGGGTTATTTAGGACTCAAAGAAACAGGCGATTGCACAAATACTTCTATACAAATTTGCACCATATCATGTGGTTACGGATTTCTCTGCTCTAAGAAGAGCCTAACACTAGCCCAGGAATCTAAGGAAATATCTCACATTCACCCAAGTCAACAGTGAAAAAAATCCTTAAGTTGCCATCTTCACAAATCATCCAGCATCACAAACCACAATCATTTCTTTTCTTAAAGACAGGAAATGGAGCATCTACTCCAGCAAACACAACACAGAAGAAAAGAACTCCCTCCCCCAAAAGAAGACAAGGGTGAACTGCCATGTGCGATGAAATAAATCTAGCCAGATGACCCGAAACACACGAAAACACACATACAGTCTCACAACCTGCGTTTTCATAGTAAAACACAAAATGGAACTGACCCTGAAATCTGGCCAACACCTCCAGCCTTTTCTCCCCACCAC
>PVHT021183726.1:9514063-9772515 GCA_004024745.2 Catagonus wagneri
ACAACACAGAAGAAAAGAACTCCCTCCCCCAAAAGAAGACAAGGGTGAACTGCCATGTGCGATGAAATAAATCTAGCCAGATGACCCGAAACACACGAAAACACACATACAGTCTCACAACCTGCGTTTTCATAGTAAAACACAAAATGGAACTGACCCTGAAATCTGGCCAACACCTCCAGCCTTTTCTCCCCACCACCCCCTAGGAAGAGACTGAAACAGACGCTGTGAAATTCAGTCTGATCTCCATCCCATATGCTGCTTCTCAAGAGAGAGCAACAGGGAGATTTTCCTCTTCCCACAAACACATCCTCAGGTAGGAAACTTTGCCACCTTTCTTCCCTGAAGCAAGCCTACTAAACTTAGTTATGCTAGGAAATAGGAACTGTACATGAAATGCCATTGCTGAGAATTACTTTCTATGAGGACCTGAGGGTGCTCTGAGGGGAAAAAAAAAAAAAAGTCAGTTCAATATGACCCACCAGTTCTCAGTACACACCATACACCACCAGAGAGATGTTACCTTTACAACAGAGGGGCTAAAAATATGCAGATACATTATTCTGGCCTAGGGAAGTGAGGGGGGGTGCTTTTTAAGTAAACACCTCACTATGTTCTTTTCTTGGATCAAAGAAAGCAAATTCTGTAACTATTAGGATTTCCACACAGGCTAACTATCAACACCATGAACAATTACCAAGACTGTGATATTGCACAAATAAATAACACTTACCATTATCTCCAGCACAATCATATTTATTAAACAGTGACGGAGGGCGGCAGTAACCATTTTTATTGTCCCATATAGCTCCTATTTTCTAATTAAACAAAAGGTTATTTCTACTGTTAACATAGCCATTTGTCTAAGCTGGATCTTACATAATACTTCTTGCCAAGCATGACAGAATATAACGAAATTATGTTCTGTGGTAGTTTTGTTTGGTGTTTTTTTTTGGGGGGGTGCTTTTAATTTTGCATGCTGAGTTGCTACTTAGGGAGTTCTGTCGGTTCATAATCAAAGCAAGAGGCCATTGTGTGGAGAATTCATAAATAAACTTTGGCAATTTTTCCTAAAACATGATGAAGCAAGCACTTGGTCCTACCCTTTAGATTCAATCCAAGGGCAATGGTCTGTATTATTAAAGATATAGGTCAAGCCAGCTTGCACTTCTGTGTCCTGTGGGATATTTTAGAAGCTGCTGTCACATTACCGAGATCTGTTCTGTGGCTCCTAATTATTCCTCTTGGCAGCTTTGGATTTCAAGTGATTCCTCTCACATGTATGTAAAAATTTATAAGCTGTTTCATATAACCAGCATGAGTTATTTCCTTGTTGTTCGTAATTGCAGAAGATACCAATTAGAAAAATGCACTCATTTCACTGACAAGGATAATGATAACTTAATAAAATTTGCATTATGTCCTCTGCAAACCTCGATAATACTTTACATCAACATTTAAAGCAGTAATTTTTTTTTTTTTATTTCAGTATAACACTGAACACAGGGCCAACTTTCTCCTGAATGTCTTAAGGGAAAAAAATAGTATGGATTGCCTCCTCATTTTCAAAATTTAAGCTGGTCCAGAAGGTGTATTAAGTTGTCACTATGTTCAGAGAAAGGAAAGGAATATGCTGATATACACTGAGCATCTAGCATGTACTTGGCAATTCACATAGGCTGTTTTATTTAATTTCCAAAACTATGTGGAATAGATAGATATATCCATGGCTGTCTTACTGAGGACACAGAGTCCCCGGATCCCAGCAAAGAACTCTCTTCTGATTCTATATTCCCAAGACAGCCTGACTCAGGTAGCAGCCCTTTGCACCATACTCAGAGGCATAAACTGAGCTAAGATTTAAAGCAGCTTACAGTCCAGTGCAAGGGAATAAGTCACCAGCTGCAGTAACAGGAGGAATTGTAGCCAGTGCTCTGAGAGGGAGTTCAAACAAAATAGCGGAGGAGCTGATCAATGGAAGAGATTTCATCTGCTCCAAGAGACAAGCAGAGAACCTGGTATAGCATGTAACTTCCATAAGTGAATCATGTTGGAAAGGTATTAACATCCCTATTAGACAGATGAGAAAACAAAGACTTGAAGAACCCAAGTGCCTTTCCGAAGAACTGAAGACTTGCCCAAGGTAGAACACAACCTCCCTGCCTGCTTTCCTGCCAAGATCAATGATGATAATCTCCTGATGTTCTAAAATGCCTCCCCACTAAAGAGGTCTCCATTTTTTCTTCTGTCATGACTGCTTGAGTTTCCATGTTGCAACATCAACCCTAACACCCACCACTCCCATAAGTAGCTATGTGACTTTTCTACATTTCAAAACGAATCAAGGCTCTGCCTCTATAGGTGGTTCCCTACACATGAAGACCACAGATCTCACATTCAGTTTGTAATCATAGAAACAACTCTTGTAGTTTCCATTGTGGCTCAGCCGGTTAAGGACCTGACATTGACTCCCTAAAAATATGGGTTCCGTTCTGGTCCTCACTCAGTGGGTTAAGGACCTGGTGTTGCCAAAAGCTATGGCATAGAGTGTAGATGTGGCTTGGATCCAGCATTGCTATGTCTGAGGTGTAGGCCAGCTACTGCAGCCTTGACTTGACCTCTAGCCTGGGAACTTCCTTATGCGCAGGTGTGGTCCTAAAAAAAAAAAATAACATGCACAACTTTTAAAATACCACCAAACATAAAATATTCATAAACACACGGTTAGTAATACATTGTTTCTAATGAAAACAAGCATTTATTTTATTTATTCTCAATTCTGACACTAAATACCTACCTCTGTACCAGGAAGAGATAATACAGCATTCACACCAAATATGCTATGGCTCTTCCTTCTGGTTTTTAAATGGACTGAGAATTTCTCTCACGTTTTTGGAGGCTGAGTTGGGGGTGGGAGGAGATGAGGAGTACTGTTTTATTTATGTAGATATTAATGGGAAGCTGAGTAAACTGACCCATTTTATCTGACTCCTGCAAAGCCTGAGTCCTGGGCCTCTGTTTCTTTATACTCTGTAGATGGACTCTTTCTAAAGGATGAGCCATTCAACCCCAGAACCAGATGAAGCATAGCTTTTACTAGTATTTTAGAATAGGACACCAGATTGAAGAGCAGTGATGAAAAGAATTCTTCCAATTCCTTATTTAGTGAGATGTGGCCTACCCAAAATGGTCCTAAGAGGAATCAGAGAGTTACTCTTCAGGAACCAACCGTCTTTGCTGGGATGGTTCCCACCAATGGAAGAGATGGTTCAGAGACATTGTAATGAACCTCTGTACAAGTAAACCAAGGAAGAAAAAGGAAAGGAGCACAGGGTCCGTATGTGTCCTCTAAGTGTTTAGCTATAATATGGCGTAGCCATCTCTAACCCTTTTAGAGACAAGGCTAAGGTGTTTAAGGGCTGCAATTCCTTGACTCCTTGAAAAATAATAGATGTTGTACCTGGATGATCTCAAATGGTATAGCTTTCCATGTACAGGAGTGACTACATTATTAAGACTACTTTCCAGGACCTCTTGAGGTCCAAGTCCTTTTTTAAGGTCATATCAACCATGCAAACTGCAGGACTCCTGAGAGACCTGAATATCTCAGAACATATGGACACACATAATATATGTAACACATATGGTGCATGTGCTCAGACAAAGCTCCCCCCTCTTCCATCCTTCAACAGCATGCATTCAGGAGGAACATTTATCTGACACATCCTAAGTCCCGTTGTCTACTCTATGAAATTTGGCTTTGGCTTTTCACCAGTTGACTGCCAAATAAAAGGAGGGTTGTCAAGGAATAATGCATTCCCCACTTTTCTGGAGCTATAAGGAAAAAAATCAAGAATGCTATGGAGATTGAGTCCCTTCCCAGACAATTTACGATATAGTTGGATAAGCTGATGTCAGAAGCAATGAGATAGAAATATGACTTGGAGATAGGAAGCGAGGATTCACTGGACCTTCCATCATAGAATCACAGAACAATTTTTGAAGGCCTATAAGAATCTGGGTAGAAAGGTATATTTTATAGAGGAAAGAATTCTATTCAAAGTATAGCTCAAGTTGTTCTTTCTACCAGCTGTCTCCTTGACAAAATGCAACACACTCTGCAAGATCCCGCTTAAGCATCACCTCTGCTTTGGCTTCCCCAGGCCTCTAAGTGTTGCCTGGCACTTGGTAGATGCCCGTGTTAAACACTTGGCAATGAATCGAGTTCTTGGCAGACGGTGAGACTCTCCCAAGTCAGAATCCATTTCTTCTCCCATTTTTGTAAGTTAGGGCCCCAGGACCAGCCTGACACCCAGAGAGCACTTAGCACAGGTTGAGTTAATGAGTAAGTCGAGGGCAAGGGGAGAGGATGGCAACCATTCCAGGTGATTTCTGCCTTCCTGTCTTCTGAGCTCATGCTGCTTGGAAGCAGTTGACAGTCTCTCACTACCTGAGGCTAACGCGACATGGGATTTCTCCAACACGCAGCTGGTACCGGCTTCTTCCTCACGCTGCTAACTTGTTGGGGGCGGGGGAAGATGTTAGCATGATGTTTTACTCAGCAGGCACGGTGCTGAGGCGCATTTTTAATGATTTACCAGTTCTACTTGACTGAGTCTGCACCCTGTAAGTGGATCATATGATCAGCGATCACAAGTTAAACTGCTTTTGTTGCTTGCAAGGCATGCATGGTGGGCTGGCTGCAGGCACCAGCGGCTCGCACGCAGCTGTGTGTACGACAAGGCGAGGTTACGTACAACAGGCAGTTAATGGCTCATACCAGCAAGCCCTCGCCTTCAGTCGGCACATGCGGCTGAATTTTAAAAAGGTAAATGACCTTGCAGCTGGGAGCTTTAACTATGTGCTTTTACCTATTTGTACCTGGATAAGTAAACATTTGCAGCACGCCAAAAGGCCCTGAAAGCACTATTGTAGCCGTAGGCTAATCCCTTTCTCTCTGGATGAAAGACTCCAAAACAAATCGGGGGCAGGAGGATCATTTTATGCCTCAAGTAGCTCCAAGGTAGAGGGGGGCAGTGGTGATAATGAGTTCCATTTGTTATAACTTTCAGAAGTCACCAAGGCTCCAGTCCTAACCAGCTGCCCAGACTTAGGATTCTACTTTCCAGGAAGAATGACAGAAACAAGAGGCCCCCAAGACAGAGAGAAGGGTACCAGCCAGAACCACACAGAACTGCCTCCTACCTGCCAGGGATTCTAACACAGGAAAGCTGGAATGACCATCCTTACCCTTGTTCTCCTACCTGAGAGGGTTGCTTCACCGAACTGCCATCACTCTGGGCAGAAAAAGTGGGCCCATCTTAGTTCTCTGCTTTCATTCCAAATCTACAGAGGATGATTCATGCCGTGGAGCCTGGGTCTTCCATCACAGATTGTTTGCATCCTGCTTGGAGTTATGCAATAACCAACATTTAACTCTGGCTTGTAAAAGGCCCTTCAGACACCTCTGAGTACAACTGGGCTCCATCTGAAATAACCAGCTAATTGTCCCGCCTGCTTTCTGAAGAGTGGAATATTTGTGATTTACAATCTGAGAAGGAACCTCAGTAATGCTGTTATTTTAAGAACTCGTCCATCAGTTGAGATTAAGATAATATTTATTGCAACATAAACTGAGATTGCCACGAGAACAAGCAGAAGGTATCTGTGGAACATTTGACATTTCACAGGCAATGAATCAAGGGATGGCAGTTCAGCAAAGTGATAACTGCACGGAGCCAAGAGCTCCTTGCTCTTTGTGACTTTGCCCCTCACCAAACATGTGACACTTAGCCCATAACTCCACAACTTTGCACCCAAGACCAGTCTCTCGACTGAGTTCCTACTACATGCAAGGAACCATACTAGGCACCGAAAATAAGTAGGTTGGGTCAGATGAGTTAGATCTCTAGTATCACTCAGGTATGCATATGCAAATAAATTAATAAGAAAGAAAAAAAAAAACGTACTCCAATGCTAGCCACCATCTGTTGAACCAAAATATTCTTTAAATGACCAGAAATATTTTCTTTCCCATGACTGAGTTAATATGGGCCAGCCTAATGAGGTTGGTTTTTAGCCATGAGAGGAAACAGTACTCCTTTGGTCCAATATACAGTTTTAATAAACTTTATTAAATTTCCATTGATCCTATGCAAAAATAATTCACTTACAATTTGAATTTGGCCTACTAAATGGTACCTAACTCAATAAAGGAAGAGGCTGAGAAACAACAGCTGTATGGCTATTAACACATTAAACGTCAAGTTTGGTGAAAGAGTCCAAGTTAACCCCTTGAATATCTCTAAACTGGAGATTAATCTTAGGAGACACTTTGCAGCAAAGAGAAACTAGAGACTTGGAAAAAAAAAAAAAAAGAGGATTCTCCCCATCATCTGAATGCAGCTGCAGGAGTGGGACACTAGCCTATGGCTTTACTGCATGGCCCTGTAGGAACCTCTTCTAAATGTGTAATAGGAACCTCAGGCAGAGAGGACAAGGGGGTGGGTACAGTTAAGAAGGATGTCATCATCATAATAAATAAACTAATAGCTTATTTGACACATTAATATGATCCACATGGCACACTATACTTTTGGGATTTAAATATATTGGTTAGTTTTGACCTTACACTAATAAAGACAGAGTCAGGATACAATCCTTTTGAGCCAGTAGGTTCCCTTTTGTGATTTTATCTGCAGTCTAATCAGTGAGTCAATAACAAGACTTAACAGAGTACTAAGTAAGGCAAAGTCCCTGATCCTAAATGACATACCATGGAGATGAGGGAGTGTGGATTATAAGACACGAAAATTTGAGGACAATGAAACACTACACTGCGTAATTTCAAAGACGTAGAGAGTCCTGAAGAAAAGAGATGAGTGAAGATTGACAAACAGAGGAATTTAGGAAGAAAATGAGATTGAGCTGTGCTTTGCAAGAAGAGCTGGGTTTAAATAAGTGCCAGGAGAAAATTAAGGGTCAAAAGTGTCTCTGAAGGTGGGGACTGAGGGCAGGTGGGGCACAGATAGTTAAGCAAAGGGAGAGGGTGAGACATAATAAAGACGGTATTAGTTCTTTTTGCACTTTTGGTCCTAAGGGCTTTAAGGGGTCCAAGGGAGGAAAGCTGGAATTGACCAGTACATGCCTGTCTGGCCACTGTGGAAGGAAGGCAGAAGGCACGCCCACAGAGGTGGCAGTGTAAAAGAAGTAGTTAAAAGAGAGTTCAAACTTTAGAAAAATCAAACTCTGCTTGGTATCCAGGTGAGTGGCCACGTTACTTCATAACATAGAATTAATTCTGTGTGACCACCTGGATATAAATCAGGTAATGACTGGAGATATGTGTGCAAACCTTGACATTCTCAGCACAAGAGTCAACCTGAGTCAGAAATGATCCTTGCTGTAAAGCTGAACTGCCCATCTTCCCACCAGGTTATAGATGTCCCTTCAATGCTCCCTTGCAAAATGGTCCTCTGGCTCTGGTCTCAGTCCTTCACGTCTGTGCAAGGCAGCACTTCATTCTGCTTCCTAAGATCCCTTAAAAGAGTTCCTTTTTACATTGTACCAAGACTGCCCTCCCTTTACCATTAACCTGCAGGCCCTAGGTTTGTCCTCGGAGCAACCCCACATCCTCATTCACATGATATTGCTTCAACTATGTGAAAGAACAGTCTATGTGACATCTGAATCTCTTCTGTTCTAGGCCAAGTATTTACATAACACTCAACAGCCTGGTCCCTCTCCATTAGTTGTCCTGTTTTTCTTAAGACGTGAAACCCTGAACATAATGTAGTCCTCTAGATGGCTGTGAACTGTGCAAATCTCAAGAAGACACTCACTTTGAAAAATTAGCATCCCAAGCCTCCTTTTCACCCAAATAAGCAATACCTTTCCAAGCTAGATCCAATGGTGGTACACATCAAACCTCAGTCAAGGAAAAGATCCCAGTGCTTTTTATGTGAAACACTGCCAAGCCAGAATTTTTACAAGCACACAGTTCTATAACTGATGTTTGTAAATAGAAAGCTAGGACTTCAACTTACAATTCAACTGCATTTTGTCTGGTAGGTGTCAGGCAACGTTTCAGCTTGTTCAGACCACTTAAAACTGTGACCTAAAATGTCTGGTATGTCCTGACCTCCCTAAATTTGTATTTTGAAAGTTAAAAGGCAAGGCCTCTTTCCAGCTCCTTACAGGTTATTGATAAAAATGTTTACCAGGTCAGGAACAAGGACAGATTCAAGTCTGAAGCTAAGACATACAGATAAAGCCTAAGACTTAGTGAAAGGAAATAAGATATTTTACAAGTTCTTTAGGAAGGATAAAGATAGATACCAAGAGATGACTTCACTAGGATAAAGGTAAACACTTAGATGAGCAATGCTACCTTTTTTTTTCCCCTAAGAGCTATGTGTATTAGGTCTGGAGCAACTGACAAACCAAAGAATCAATATGAACCCTGCCAACTTAAGAAATTTAAAAAGAGAAAACAGGAGACTACCAAGTTAACCTATAGTTCTTAGAAAGATGAACACACACAAAAAAAAAAAAAAAAACAGAGTTCACCTTGGTCTTTGGCCCAAAAACTTAGAATATCATGTTTAGAATAAGTTTCTCCCCCAAGAGATTATGAGGTACATTTATGAGCAAACATTAGCACAACTGACATCAGAACACCATGCCGGTCAACCCTCCTAGACAAAGGTGTATTTACTGTAGAAGCTTAAAGAAGCATTGTTAAGAACAAAAATAAGAATAATTTACAAGTGTAGCACTTTGGTTGAAAAAAGGCTACGGTGCTCAGTAACACAGAACCATGAATGTGAACTGCTTAATTATGAGTGAAAGACACGAAGGCAAATATTATGGCGTTACAGCAAAACAGACAGTAAATAGATTTAAAGGTCCCAAGTTACTCCTCAGAGATAAATGTGAGAGATAGATGGCCACTTGATCATTTTTCACACTCTAGCTGGAATCGTATAAGATATGGGTAACATGGGAAATTTACAATGTTTGCAGAAATCATAGGAGATCGTGCCACATATGGCTATTGGCTCATTAATTTGACTAATTGTAAAGATCTCAAACTCCTAATAATTATCTCCCTAGAGCTTGAACTTGAAGAACCAGACCACACAGTTGGTGAAACTCAAAGAGTCTTGTAAAAACTAAATTATGACACCACCAACACAGGCCAAATCATCTATATGGCACCACCAAGAAGATATTTAGGAGTAAAGTCTGAAATAACATCAGTGCAAACATGGGACCCCATTTGGATAATTCTTCACCCTTTTCTAAATGTTGCAACAAAATTACCTCTTTTGGTCATCTCACTGATCCACTGAGAAATAGAACTCAAGCATTACGCTCTCATTTTATAGACACGGAGCTAGAGAGACAAATGAACATACTTGCCTAAAGATATATAGGAATGAAAACAATCTGTTTCCCTTTTCTGCAAATTTGCAAGCACAACAGTCCCAGATCTTTGGTTTCCAATGTTTTGGAGTGGATTTTCATTCAAACAGATGAAACAACCATGTTTAGGAATGTCTAGGCCATTGCAATGCCCTGTCAGGACAGAGTATGGAAGTCCTCTGCGTTAACGGTCCAGTGATAAATCTACAAATCATCACATAGGGCTTTCTGATGTCAGTCAAAGCAGGGATATGAGAGAAACATCAGCCCAATCTAACTAGAAAGCAGGAGTAACAAAAGTGTGTGCATTAGGAGTCATAAAGGTGTGTCACGGGGACTGTCACCAGGAATGCCATTAGTTGATAAAAATGGAAGTTAAGCCTATCATTATTTCATCAGTCTAGTCAATCTTCATTGGAAACAAATATACACAGATTGGCCGTTATATATCCAGCTATGATAAGAGCAGAGATACTGTACATCCAGTGACATTTCAAGCAAATTACCCATTATAAAGAGGCAACAATTTGACCTGAAGCTTCTCTGCTAGGAACGCTGAGCCTGGAAGCAACATGGGGAAAACAGCAGACAGGATTCTGAAGACTGGGTTCCAGAATCATCTCTCCCACATCTCTTAGCTATGTGAGCTTGGATGGCAAGTCACCTTATAGCTGGAACCTTCATTTTCTCTTCAGCAAAACTTTTAATTCCTTCCAAGATTACTGCGGAAATTAGGTGGGACACTGAACTTGAAGGCTGTACACGTGTTGTACAAGTAGGAAGAACTAAACCACAGCCTTATGACTGCTTAATGCAAGCTACTGGGCAGCCTTGGGTTGACCTCTCCTGGCCTGTGCCAGAGGATTCAGTGACACTATCATCATTAGACAACATCCACCAGAGGCCTGCTATGAGCTTAATCACGCATTGTCTTGTATGGTTCACTGGCATCCAGTATTCTGGACTTCGTGAAGCAACTGTTTGGTTATCCAGGGACAAGAACCTGTATGTAGAAAGCTATGTATTTGTATATGCATCTTAGTGCAGTAAAAGAAAGAATACATAGTAAACTTTCAATAAAGAAGTACCTAGAGTTTCCATTGTAGCTCAATGGTAATGAACCCTACTAGTATCCATGAGGACATGGGTTCAGTCCCTGGCCCCCCTCACTGGGCTAAGGATTCTATGTTGCTGTGAGCTGCCATTTGGTTACAGATGAGGTTCAGATCCTTCATTGCTATGACTGTGGCTGTGGCTGTGGCTGGCAGCTGCAGCTGTGATTCAACACCTGGCTTAGGAACTTCCATATGCCCAAGGTGAAGCCCTAAAGAGACAAAAAAAAAAAAAAAAAAAAAGGAAAAGGAAGAAGAAGTAGCTTCATTGTCTTAAAAACCAAAGATAGAAAATTAGGATGGTGATGAAATAAATGGAGTTGGAAAATAAAAAACTCTTATGTGTGGAGAATCTAAGATTTTTTTTTTTAAGGAGGGGTAGCATTTCCCTCTATAATCTCATGTGGAAGGATGTTTAAATGAAAAAAGAAAAATACCTACCCAGGGTCTTAATCAAGCTGTTCCACTTAAAGCTTTAATGCCAAGTATGCAAACCTTCACCTGACTGATCATTAAGGTATCAAGAACTAATTTTCCTCCTTTTAAGAGCTTATATGTCACATCCCACCCCTTGGGCCTTCCAGAAACACATTTAAATGCCTAACTGGGAGAAAGAAAAGCATTCCAGACAGCCAGGTGTTAGTGATTCAGCCATTAAAACTTCAGTTATAAAATATCCCCTCAACTGTAAAACATTTCAGTCATTAGAAGATCATAAATAGATTAAGATGACATTTTAAATTATTATGACACCATGTGTATAAAATGTACATTGTTCATCACAATATCCCAGATGACTGTGACTCTGATTATCTGAAGTTAAAGATGAAGGGTACGTGTTATTTATTTTGAGACCCCATTGCAAAAGACAGGGAGGGAAGAAGGTGGAGAAAGCAGACACACAAGTGGAAATTGTGAATGTTGCAACCCTCCTGAGGCAGAGAAAGACTTTAGATTCATTTTGCAGTAACGCTCATTTGCTTCTTCTTGAGGAAAAACATCCCTGTTTCTCTGTTAGAGGACCAGGCTGAAGAACACACAAATCCATAATTTTGAAACCATCTTCTAAATGCCATGGTACCCACTCTTCTCTGAGCTAACTGAAATGTTTTAATTAGAGCCCAATATTAATTTAGGTCTAAAACTAGAAAATTAACTCATGGCTCTTTTTCATGTCACACACACCCACAACAAGCTCTCAACGTGAACTCTTCTCTTACAGCTTCCCTACATACTCAATATACAAAGCATGTCTTCACCTTGGAGGGGCAGCAGCCCCTTACAGGAAGTGTGGCAGATTCGTTGAAAGAGCAGCAACCCATCCAGCCACCAACACCAGAATACAGGACAGAGTCCCAGGTGACCATTACATGAAGAGAGAAAAGCAAAGTAAATTTTACAATCACTTCTAAGATGGACATAAGAGTCAATAGTATAAATAATTCAGGTTTCCTTGAAAACCCATGCTTTTCAACCAAGTCTTACCAAGGAAGCAAATTCCTTTTAGGATTTAAATATTTGGGGAAATGTGTTCTAGGGCTAATGTACCTAACTTAAATCTATACCAGCTGACTCACATGAAGGATTAGGCCAATTAAGGAGATTATAACAAGCAATTAGCAGGTTTGGGAGTATTTAGGTTACTCTATAGGTATGTGTGCAATTCTGCTACGTACAAGGGCAATTCATTCTGCCACAGTAGGTGGGGATGGGGTGTATTAACATATAGTTAGAAATTAACAGTAAATAGTAGATACATACATATAATTAATAACATGTGGTTAACAATGGATACACTTTAATTTTGGCCTAAGAGTTTTTAATAATTCTGTTAGGACCAAAAAAGTGGAAGTGGCACAGGCATCAGAAAACCCACTGTAAATATTCCTGTTCAAAATTCTTCTCTCAGAATCAATCCTTAAAATTTCCCATGTTCCTTTCTAGATTACCTTGGTTGTTTGGAACAATCTTTCTCAAAACCTAAGACATGAGATCGATAACCCATCAGATGCTCCAAAAGAATCCGTGTTAAAGAGGGTTATTAAAGATTAATTCATGGGACAATTACTCATCTACTTTGCAGTGTCATTCATGAGACAGTTTTAAGAATAAACACCAGATTTTTGGTAGATTGAAAGAATTGCAAGACGCCAGGTGCAACACTCCTGAAAACACTAGGTCAAATCTATCCAAATATCCTCTGTAAGAAGGAAAAGTGACAATAACTTTATTAGAATATGCTTCTTACACGGACCTGAAATCTCCTTCCTTGTAAAACCATGTAGAATAAGACAAATGCCACATTTCGGTGGGTCCCTTTGAATCTTTCCATATTATAAACACTAAGAAAGAGGTGTTGAAAAAAGAAAAAAAAATACTCTGGAAACAGTCATGAAAGAAGGAAACGTCACATTCTCAGGCCTGATTCTGTCACTCATGATTTGACTTAGGCCGTCAAAAAGAGACTTTTTTTCTATCTGTACATATTAAATGCTTGGGAATGGAAAACAATTTAGTCAAGTCTGCATCCAGCTGTTTTTTCTTTTCTCTGAATTACGCTGTATTTGGGGAAGGCTAAAGAAAATTCTTCGGCACTACAGAGGCCAAGTTCTACCTCTTTTAAAGAAAGATCCCATGAATGTCCTTAGGTTTAGGATAGTCCAACACCCCACCTCCATCTCTCCACTGAAACATCTTCTCTCCCACAGCTAGGGCAAACCATAGGGAAATTATACTTTTAATACTCAAACACACTCTTGCTAAATGTCCATCTTGTTAAATATCTTTCATGTTGGTTTATATCAAAAATCGCCTCTTTGTTGAAGGAAACCTGTTTGTAAAAGAGAGTCTCTTGGGTAGAGAACATAGCTTCATGTGATTTGCAGAGAGGCTGGCAGATCATCATCTTTCCTGGTGGACTGATGGATTCTGGCTGTATGTATTTTAAGGGATTTTCCAAGAATATCTACTAAAGAAAATACTTTACCTTTACCCTGAGATTGCCTAGTATGAGCCAGAGCATCTTCTTATGCTGTCTTCACACTAGGGAAGGGGAAGCCGCAAATCTAGTCACAGGTTTTTAGAGTTCATGAAGAAGTCTACTCAAATGAATGAACTGGAAATTAAACTGAGAGGCTGAGCTCCTCGAACTAATTCTGATTTCTGAGCTTTTTTCTCCCTTTTCTAATGCCAAACTAATCTCAACCCATTTATCCCACCACAGCAAAGAGATTCAGATGAAACTAAAGCTCATATTAGATCTAGTGGGCTTAGCTTTGGTTGCGGGTCCTCTAATTTATTTTCGGGTCTTTTTTATAGGACCCAGAGAGCAAAGGTTCCAGTTTTAGCAAGGACTTTTTCCTCCCTTGGAAATGAACAATGGTGTCAACAGAGAGTGTTTATGAGCATAATGCTAAAAAGTGGAACAAAACTAAACACACTTCATTTGTGCTTACTGAGAATGAATTACCTTTCCTATCAGGGCCAAGCTGGCACAATTATTATTTTATTATAATAAATATTTCTGTTATTTTTGATCCACCACTTCAGCAGACACCAAAGGACGGCAGGATCTATGTTTTCAGGGAGCTTAGTGTCAAATTCAATTAAGACAACTGAAACATAATGCATGACACAATACACTGTGCTGTATAGTGGGAACATTTTTGATGCCAACTTGGTTCTCAAAGAACTCAGAACAGGATCTCTGTGGAATATAGAATGTCTGGGCAAGAGTCCCTGGAAAAATAAAATTTTATCTAGACCTTGGATAGAGATTAAAGACACAAAACTAGAACTACATGAATGAGGAAAGTCAAACCCACCTGTGTGCTGGGGGTCACTGTTGTTGAAGTAAGCTACCCTCTTTGTACCAAAGCGGAAGCTGAGGGCCTAAAGCCCTTGGCTGTTCTCACCCTTAACTGATGCTCAATCCATTCTCCTTCTGGTCTCTCAGCAGAGCTGCCAAGAAACTCAACAAACTAAGACCTCTTAGAATGCAGTCTGAAAACTACTGTTCTATTCCAACCCTCTCATTTTAAAAAGGTGGAAAAACTGAGGTTCAAAGACAAGAAATGCTCAAGGTCAGTGGGCTGGTTAATGGACAGGCAGGGGTTAGAATCCAGATCATCTGATTCCTTAGACTAATATGATCTCTCCTGCCCCACAACACCTTTTAAAGCCAGAGCTGACAAATTAGCCATTCTAAAATAATATGATGAAGCAGGCAGTCTGATAAAGAATCTCCAGTGGGAAGATGTTCATTGTATTTTTCACCTTCCACACTGTGTCAAATGCTGATATTTATAAAATAATGGAAGGAGTGGAATGAGAAAATGTATGCTATAGTGACTCTTTGAATGAAGGCCAGTAGGAGAAAAAAAGCTTAGAGTGACCTACTGCACATCTACATTGCTTCCCCAATTAACTTCAAACAGACTTTGTCTGGGATGAAATGATTTAATCTTAACACAAGTTCAGTCCCACATATCCAGAATAAAGATTGCCGCATAGGCTTATTTGAGCTGAATTACATTTGGTAGTTTAATAATATGAATTTACTGCCTTTTCAAGAGGGACTCTAGCACTGGGGAGAACTTTAAAATGCATCACACTTAAAACATAAAATTAAATTCAATTAACTTTTATTGGGAGGCTAATACACGAGTACCCTAGAGGGAGAAACGAAGCTCTCAGCTTTCCCAAGATTTTTAAACCAGGTCTCTGGAATCCAGGCCAAAGACACTGAACTGGCTCACCTTCTCATAAAGAGCTTCATGGGTGAGTTTAACATCTGTACTCAGTGGAAAGAACCATGCCTATAAGTATCCAGCTAAAAGACTCTCAGGGGCATAAAGTTAGGAATAACAAACAAATAGAAAACACTACCTATCAAATAAAAGACAAAAGCCAATACAGGGATGGATGCATGTGATGGTCCCAGAGACCACATGCTTTTTATTAAGTCCTCCTACCTATCTGCAATCAGGATAAAGGTTCACCTACAGTTTTAAGTTTTTGGCCCAATTAACCATTCACATTGACCTGCTAGAGATTCTTAAGCCAATCCTGGGTTTTCTGGGCATCTTACTACTGCCCTCACTACACTGATATATTCCAAATTTGTAGACAACAATAAGAAGGGTCCCTCACTACTCTCTTTGTGACTTTATAAAGACAAGTTATGTCTTCAGCAGATTAGGCTATAGGAGGAATAAAGAAAACCTAGATTCTAAAGTAGAATGAATACCTATATCCTGGAGAAGAGGTAATCTCACTAATTTAATAAATATTTACAAGCACCTGTTACATGCCCTGTGTCATGCTAAGCACTGGAGATTCATGGGTGAACGAAATGAATAATCACTGCCCTTCTGGCTACAAAAAAGGGGAGAATGGGAAGAACAATCAAAAAAATACCCCTTCCTTAAACAAATTAACAGAAAATAAAACAGGATTTCATTAGAGTCAGGATTAATCTCTGTAGAGTTGGCTGGAATTTGCCCAAGATAGTATTGGTTTCTTGTTGCTGCTATAACAAGTTACCACAAACTTAGTAGTTTAAACAATATGAGTCTTTTGTCTTAAAGTTCTGGAAGTCGGAAGTCTGAAATGAATCCTACAAGGGTAAAAGTGAGGTATCACTAAGGTTAGTTCCTTCTGGAACCTCTAAAAGAAGAATCGATTCCTTGACTTTAAGCTTCCCCCATCTGCCTAAGTGCCCCGTCCTATGCCCTTTTTCTTCATCTTTAAAGTGCATCACTCTAACCTCTGTTGCCTTTATCACATCACTTCCTTCTCTGACTGACACCACCTTTTTCCTTTTACAAGGACCACTGTGTTTACATCAGATCCACCCAGATAATCCAACATAATCTCCCCATCACAAGATCCATAACTTAATCACATCTGCAATGTCCCTATTGACATATAAGGTAACAATCACAGGTTCTGAGGATTAGGATGTGGACAAACTTGGGTAGCCATCATTCAGCCTACCACAAAGACCAAATACAGGTTTCTCCCATTCTCCAAAAGTAGAGCATTCCTATGAAAGCTCTCATAAATCAAATTGGTATAAAGCAAAAAAGCAATTCCCTAAGGACACATTTTGCTAACGGATGCACAGAATAAATAGAGATAAAGCACAGATGCTCACAGATACAGTTCAAAGGTCTGGTGTCTTGATGCTGAGATGCTGAGTGTGATTCCTGGGGAAGGGGCTTGGTGGTGCCACTATCTGCTCGGGATGCACGCTGCCTCTGTAGCTGCTGGCGGCAAAGCCGAGAATGAATGCTATCTGTGCTTTTCACCATTTCCCCTAAAAGCAAAAATCCTCTTTGGATTTCTTTTAGTTAATGGAAACAAGTGCTAATATAGGTTTTTAAAAAGCAAAATGAGGAGTTCCCATCATGACTCAGGGGAAACGTATCTGACTAGTATCCAGGAGGATGCAGGTTCAATTCCTGGCCTTACTCAGTGGGTTAAGGATCTGGCATTGTCGTGAGCTGTTGTGTAAGTCACAGGGGTGACTCGAATCTGGCATTGCTGTGGCTGTGGCGTAGGCAAGCAGCTACAGCTCTGATTCGATCCCTAGCCTGGGAACTTCCATTTGTTGTCAGTGATAGCTGTAAAAAGACAAAAAAAAAAAAAAAAAAAAAGCAAAATGAGTGAATTTTCAAAAAGGAGGGGATAACTGTATCCTCAATTTTGGAGGGAAAAAGAAGTATCATGAGGATATGACCATCAGGCATTGCAATAGTATGGTTTCCCTAAAAATATTCATGTTCCTTATCTAAGAACAGTGCCACGAAGTGATTAAGAACACAGACTTTGGGGTGAGTACACCAGCGTTTCAGAACCAGCTCCACTCCACACCTGGATGAACACGGTCAAGTTACTCACCCTCTCTAAACCTCAGTTTCCTCACTCCCACAATAGCCCTCACTTAGTGTTTATTACGAGGATTAAGAAGATGATACATAGGAGTTCCCGTCGTGGCTCAGTAGTAACAAACCTGACTCATATCCATGAGGACACAGCTTCATCCCCGGCCTCGCTCAGTGGTTTAAAGAACCCAGCACTGCCATGAGCTGTGGGGTCGGTTGCAGATGAGGCTTGGACCCCTCATTGCTGCAGCTGTGGCATAAGCCAGTAGCTGCAGTTCCATTCTACCCCTAGCCTGGGAACCTCCATATGCTTCAGGTGCATCCCTAAAACAAACAAGAAAGATGATACACAGAAAGCACTTACTGTGGCATGAAGTAAGCATTACACAAAAATTACTCTTATATTGTTACTATGATTATTAAATCACTGGCCACTCAGCCTGTACTTGAACCTATGGCTGGGTATTTTGGAGGTTTCCATCAGGGCAGATCAGATAATTGAAATTTCCAGAATGCTCTCCTCCTCCGACTTGAAATCCCTTTTAGCCTTTGGACACTTTATTTATCCTCTCTGTCTTCACAGCTGGTGTCCTCTCTCTCCTGCCACCTCTGACCCTCCAACAGTGTAAATACCACCCATTTAAGGCCATCATGTGAAGTCTTGCCCTTTCTAGGCTGTTAATTTTTTTTTTTTTTTTTTGGTAAGTACCATATGTAGATTATAAACTGCTTGAGGGCAGATATTGTGATACAAGTCCTTAGCACAGAGATAAGCCACAGTACATAATCAATAAACTGGTTAAAGAAACTGATTAGAATTTATTCCTCACAGATTTGCAGGGGAAAAACAATTTTGCACTGCACAGTCAAGGGAGCCAGCTGTACGCCCCTAAGGTAGTCTGCAACCTTCAAGTGGAGCTTCCTAAATCAGTTTAATCCTCATCCCCCACTCCCTCCATTCACATGATATACTCAGAGTGGCCCTATATCCCAGGATGATGGAGGCCCCTTTTGCTCCAGCTGTATACCCAGAAGTTCAAGTATCAGCTGCATGCCGAGGGCAAACAGGAAACAGACTTCTCTGGACAAAGAATTGAACAAAGAGCGCACACCAGTCAAAGCCAGTTTGAACCAGTCCGTGCTGCTCTGCAATCCTCTCCCGCCTGCTCCCCCACCCCCACCCCCCCGCCAACCCCAAGCTGGCACAAAGACAAGATGAACACCACTGACTCCAATCTTTGGCCTTCTAACCAGGAAAGGACTCGTGAAGGTGAATGGTTTGCAGACGAAGGGGATATAAAAGAGACAAAACCAGGATAAAAATTAAATAAAAAGTAGCTGTCTTAAACTGTAATTGCAGTCCTCTGCTGAGCACGCTTGCAGATATATAAATGTGATTTACCATCAGCTTGCAACTACAAATCAGGTCTTGAGAAACACTTGTGCTATGAAATTGTTTAATCTCATCAAGCTCTGCTTTCACAGCAAGCCATAAATCACAAAGTCTTTGTTATCATAGACCTCCACCAGCGCCTCTCTGGCAGGCTATGGATCGTGGGTATATATAATCTTGACTGCACAAACACTGGGGTCGGCGCAGGCTGAAATACTTTCATAATAGCCACTGTGCAGCTGGTGGAACACAAGCCTATGATGGATATCTCATTTCCTACAGTCGGCATCTATTTCGAGCAAATTATTACCACATAAATTTCTTGTCAACAGAAACGGCCAATTAATTAAGTTAAAAATTTACTTGTGATCACATCTACAAACCAAATAGAACTGCAAGGCAATTTTCCAGTTACTGAATATACTGCAGGTCAGTTTAATGAATAATTTTTAACTTTGTCATAAACTCAAAGACAGGCTAATATCTCCAGAAACCTGAATGGAGACCAGCTGCCGACAGATTTACACAAAATATATTTATGTGGAATTTGATTGCTGACATCTGGGGACAGAAATAAACTTTCTATAATTACTGAGGCATCTTTGCCATATATATGAATTTCTTTCACCAAAAAATGCAAATCTGTCCCTAGGAAGTATATTTATATTTTCAGGCAGAGCTGCAATGGGGCTGGATGGCTCGGAAAAATCATTGCATTAAATTCCTGAGCTGGTGATGTGTTCATTATCATGGGAGAAGACAAAAACAGGCAAAGACCTGTTTATCACTGTCCCCCCAACTTCCACACCCCCAAAATCAGGATGCTTTCTTTCTTTGAGGCTCTAAGCCACTCGGCACATGTCCAAGGATGGGAGGCGTCATGGGGAAGATTTGAAGGCTCTGTCAGGTGGTACAGACTGACACAGCTTCCGCTTAGGGTTATTATGCATTTAGAACAGATCTACAAGGAAATAAGACCAGCAGAGGGCCCTTCATAATTCCTGCTCCAATCACGCGTCTACACTAAAGAAAAGCCACCACTGTGGGTCATTCTCCAGGTAAGAATAAAGAATACAGATGTGGGGGACACATGAGATGGGACTGCTAAGAGTGATGTACTCAACCAGCCAGCCACTGAACATAGGACTATGACTTCCATCAGGGCCAACAGCCAGTCCAAACACAGAGGACATTCAAGGTCCTTCCAATGAAAAGCCCCCACCAACTTCAGAATGTCGCTGTTCCCTACCACACACACACGGTTGCTGATAAACAGTCAAACTAGACCATTTCGTGTTCCTACAACACACCCTTACCTGTGATACTTCTATAACTTTGCTGCTACAAAGGAATTTGAGGTCCTTTCCCAAATACCTCCAACACACCAACTTCACATCTCTAAGACCATAGCCATGGCTTTTCCTCAGCCTAAAAAGGACCTTTGCCCTTCATCAAGATGCTTCCTCCTACTCAAAGCTTGACAGCATATCCTTCTACCCTGGATAGGAGCTGTGGTGAGTTTGCTGTCACTGAAGGGCTCAGGAAGTTGCCAGACCACCACTTGGTGGTGATGTCGTAATGGGAATCCAGTGAGGGTCTGGTGAGCTGGACTCGGTAACTGTCAGGTTTTTTTAGAACTAGGAGCATAAATTCTATGATGGTAACTTGCACCCTTGTCAGTAAGCTTCCTGAAGGCAGAGATCACCTCACTCATATAGCTTTCTCAACACAAAGCCCATTTTTTGTTTGTTTTCTTAAAATAAGATTTAAAAAATAAGATTTAAAAAGTTACTGAGGGCTGTTTTTTCAGAGTTTTTTTGTGGCATTTGACACATTATCACCCATACGAACAACACCGACTCTTTGCCTATTATGTTCAGAGAGCTTTGCTAGAATTCTGAGAATTCCAGGAGACAGGATACAGTCTCGCCCAAACCAATTTTAGTTAAGGAAACAAGTCACACAGTCTGCATATATAGTATATCCTGAACAAATAGGATAAATAAATGACCATTGTGCAAAATACAAAATAAGGTAGAAAATAAACATTAAATATATGGTAGAAATACTTTACAGTGTGAGAGTAGACAACGGAAAAAAAAAAAAGGTTTGAGAGTTTCAGAATCTGAAGTGTACACAGAGGAAATCCCATGTGATTCTTCATTCTTTCACTGTGGAAACCAAATGCCTCTACCTGCAAGACCAATCAGCTTACCAAGGTCACCACACTAGATAATGGCAAAAAAGGAACAGTATCCAGCTGTGTTAAATACCTGCTCATTGTTCATTCCGTTATACCCAGATCCATCATCCAATCACTCCAAAATCATTTTTCATTTTTTTCCCTAGTTCATTCCATGTACCTTAAACGAAATCACAAATTCCACTTTCCTGGATCAGGCCTTGGCTCCATGTGTCTGTGGATTTTCTTTCTGATAAGATAACATGTTTCAAAATTTCCCTTTTGATGATGATCTTCACTGTAAAGACACTGCCCAGACACTGAATTTTACCAATAATCTAGTTTGGATTCCCCATGTGTGAAAGTATCTAACCCCCAACCATGCCCCTCACCCACACATACACACATACACACACCTACACCCACACACACACACCCCTCCAAATAAGGATTAAATGCACAAATTGACTGGATTAAATCTTAGCTCAACCATTTACAAGTTATGTGATCTTGGTTTAGTTCCTTAACATCTCAGTCCCTCAGTTTCCTTGTCTAAAAATGTGGCTAAACTACTACCAACCTCATATTGTTATAAAAATTAAATTAGATAATACATGTAACATTTTAAAACAATGCCCATGAAAAGCTCATTATTTTTTTTTTTTTATCCTTAGCCTATGAACTTTTGGCAGAGTAAATCTCATACTCTTACTTCAAGCTATATAGATTTTATTGTCTTTTATCTGTCCTGTACTTACCTTGCTGAAGGTGCAAGGAAGAATTAAAAATAAAATGATAATGATGATAGCAGATAACAATCTGTTGCTTATATCATTTTCCAGGCACTGCTATAAACACTTTACATTCATTATCGATAGCCCTATAGGAGGCAAATATTCTTATTATCTCCAAATTACAGATGTGACCTAGAAAGATTAAGTAATTTATCCAAGGTCACCCAGCTGTAACTGGTCAAACTCCAGGTCCATGCTCTTGCAATTTAGTGTTACTGTATTTGGTCAGTAATTCCTTATCACTGTATTTCTCCCATTTACAATGTTATAAGTATTATTCACGCCCTCCTTCATCCTCCACTTTTCAGAACACTTTTCATCATTACCTGTATTCTCAAGCATCCTACAATTAAAACAAGGAAACAGGAAAAATACATATGAAAAGCACATCCAAATTAAAAAAAAATCCAAATTTGTTCAAACCCATCCAGTTCCATCATACATTTCCCTACTGAGCAGCTTTTGAGAGCACCTAAAACCACAGCACCAAGTCACTGTTTAACAATTTTAGGCAAAATAAAAGAATATCCTAGGGAATTTCAGTTAGCTTGTGAGTTCAAACTTAGAACACACAATACTGGCTTTTAGAAGGAGGAGATAGGTCAGGGACGTTCCATAATAAAGCTTTCATGAAATGAGATTCAGAGACAAAGGAGAGGAAACAGGGATTATCTATATGCTGTCTGAGTGCCATTAACAAAGACAGGTAATAGTCTATGGTGAGTCACTGTGGAAGGTCAGGTGATCTCCTTGAGGGTCAGCTGCTGCGAGAGAGAGTGTCAACGTCAGGATGAGAAGAGGAGTGAAGCAGCAGTGAATAAAACTGGTCCCCCAGCTGACCTGCTGACCATTAGTGGTATCAGTGACATGAATGACAATCATATTATGTGTAGATGATCATACATCTGTAGAGTACTTTATAGTTTACAAAGCATTTTCACAGTCATTATCTCATTAGGTTTTAAAGAAGTTCCCATAGAAGATGCAATGGCCAAACATGCAGAGGGAATCTTCATTTTCAGGAGCGTATTTCCAGGGTTTCAGAAAGATACCCATTTTGAGTTGAGTAACCCACAAGATGGCAGATAAGCACAGGAAATGTTGATTTATTAATTAAGTACACAGCTCAGATACTATCCTGAGAAAAATTAATACACGAGTCTCTACATCCAGTCTTTGGGCTAGACAAGGGAAGAATGCACATACTAGTAAAATATCACCATTGTTCAACACCCAGTGAAAGGCAATGAGAGACTGATGTTGAGTTTCAGACAGGTAGAAATGATTAGCAGGTGGAACATTCAAAAGATGTATCACAGAAGAGGGAGAAGTGGTATTGGGCCATGAAAAATCCTTAGGATTTAGATGGTTGGGAAGAAAAAAGTGAGATTACATAGATAGTTAATATACAAATAAGCCTATGTATATTAATTTTTGTACTTTAAAAAATCTTAAATTTCTTAAACAAAATTATATAATAGAATTTATTCCACTTATACATAATAAAATAAAAAGAAAAAGAAAACATTGTGAGTTTCTGTGGTGGAGCAGCAGAAACAAATCCCACTAGAATCCTTGAGGTACATCCATGCCCTTGCTCAGTGGGTTGGAGATCCAGTGTTGCTGTGAGCTATTGTGTATATTGCATACACTTCTAGGATCCCATGTTGCTGGGGCTGTGGAGTGGGCCAGCAGCTATAGCTCTGACTCAACCCCTGTCCTGGGAACTTCCATATGCTGCAGGTGCAGCCCTAAAAAAGTAAATAAATAAATAAATAAATAAAATTGAAAACAAAATATTAAAAACAAGCAAAGAAAAAAAAGAAACAAAGAAACTAAACAGGACAAGGAATGTGGACTAATACAACAAAATTTAGAAACCAGAATTCAGCGAAAAAGACAAAAGATTCTGGGATTGACTAGTGGTACATACAGCTTATCATCAAACAACACTATAAATCAACAGTAATTATACAGGGGAGTCTATGAATCCTAAGCATTCTCATTAATACCCTAAAATCTAAAGTGAAGCAAACTTTACATAGGCATTCTTATCTTCTCCTTCTTTTGAGTAATGAATGAAATGAATACTGGGGGAAAAAGGCAAAACACAGAAGTTTAACACATGGGCTCTAATGGGTATGAAGAGTCTTAGCACACTGAACTGGAGAAGTGATCCCAAGCTCCAAAGTAAACTCTGATGAAGGACAATGAACAAAATGCCATATGAGATAACTGAGGCTGAGTATTCTAATAAAGATCACATCCCTCTTCAGCATAGCTATTTTCCTTCCTACACCATTTTCTCAAGCTAAAAAACACAAATAAAAACTGAAATACAGTCTTTTCTTGGTATCTGCATGCAATTAATTACAGGAGCCCCTACAGATATTAAAATCCATGGATGCTCAATCCCCTGATATAAAATGACACAGTTGGATGAATACACCCAGCCCTTAGTATTTTTAGGTTTCTACCCATGGTAGGTTGAATCCATGGATGTGAAGCCTGCAGATACAGAGAACTGAAAGTTCTTGCCTCTCAAACTGAATTCTGCGCATAAAAGAAACTAGTCTTCTGTAAGGTGAAAAGATACTTAAGAAACCATCCACACTTGTAGTCTCAGAGTCACTCAAAAATTATCAGAGGGAAACATGCAGACCTTGCTAAAAAATAACAACAAAACCAGAAAAGGGAAGACAGAGCACATCATGCAAAACAACAAAGAATCTACCAACATCTCAAAGAATAGGAAAAGTATCAAAATAGCTTTAGCTTATCAAACAGCTTAATAAGAACAAGACCCTAATAAAAGAGGTACTCAAGTGAATGAGAGTTTTGCTTGATCAAAATAGCTGGACTATAATAAAAAATCATTAAATATTTATAGAAGTAGGAAAACATGACCAATGCTCAAGGGGAAAGACAATCAACAGATACCAACCCCAAGATGACCTACATGCTAGAATTATCAAGTAAAGACTTTAAACCTGCTATTTATAAACATGCTTTATGAAGTAAAATTGAACACATTTGAAATTATTGGAAAAATAGACGTTCTCAGGAGAGAGCAGAAAATAAACAATTTGGACATTTTAGAACTGAAAAAATCAACATGTGAAATGAAAACTTCACTGGATGACATTATAGCAGAATGGAGGTTACAAAGGAAAGATTCAGTGAACTTGAAGACTGATAAAAATAAATTATCTAAGCTGAAGAATAGAGAGAAAACATGAAAAAAAAGGAAAAATGAATAAAGTCTCAAGTACCTGTAGGAAAAATCAAAAGTCCAACATATGTGTTTTGAAATAACAGAGGAAGTAAAGATCATGTAGAAAAAGTATTTGAAAAAATAACATACAAAAGTTTACAAATTTGGTAAAAGCAAAGTCTAACAGATTTAAGAAGTCCAGTCAACAAACTAAACCAAAACAGCAAAACAAAAAACAATTGAATTGTTTGAAAAAGAAGACCAAAGGAAACATAGACTTAAAACAGTATCATTCAGATCTATAAAGCTGGAGTTGTCAACATGGCTCAGTGGTTAATGAACTGATTACTGTCCATGAGGACTTGGTTTCAATCCCTACCCTTGCTTAGTGGGTTAAGAATCTGGCATTGCCATGAGCTGTGGTGTAGGCTGCAGATACAGCTTGGATCCTGTGTGGCTGTGGCTGTGGCATAGGCCGTCAACTATAGTTCTATTTCGACCCCTAGCCTGGGAACCTCCATATCTTAGGCATGGCCTTTAAAAAACAAAAACAAACAAACAAACAAACATAAATATATATATATATGAACTATAAAGCATAGAAAGATGAAAGAAGAAAAAGACCACACTAAAAATCAAACTATTGACAGAGCAAAAAATTGACATCATCTCAGTAAATGCACAGAAGAAAAAACATTATATCAGAAGATAAAGATGATAACATTTGTATACTTACAAAAAATGGAACGGAAAATATATTCAAATGTATACTTTAAAAGTCCCCAAAATTTGCAAATCAAAAGAATTTACCAAGTTTCAAGAAAATGATTCACAGAATGATCAACAATTAGATAATCTTAATGAAGCCACTGAGATTCAAGGGAAAAAATTGTTCAGACATCCCTACAGGAAAAAAAAATCACATAAAAGGAAGATACTTAACCAGAATCACATTCAATGCCAGAAGACAATGAATATTTATTTTTCAATTAAAATTATTTTGAGAATTCCCCTCATGGCACAGGAGTTAACGAATCTAAGAACCATGAGGTTGCAAGTTCAATCCCTGGTGTTGCCCAGTGGGTTAACGATCCGGTGTTGCCGTAAGCTGTGGTGTAGGTCACAGACGTGGCTCGGATCTGGCATTGCTATGACTCTGGCATAGGCTGTCAGCTACAGCTCCGACTAAACCCCTAGACTGGGAAACTCCACATGCCGTGAGTGTGGCCCTAAAATGACAAAAGACAAAAAAAAATTATTTTGAAAAACAGTATATATGCTAAAAATATTATAACCAGCTATAATGTCATTCAGATATAACAGACACAAAGCAGTGAATAAATCCAGGATTTGTGAGCCCTTTATGAAAAAAGCAAATGTCCTGAGAAGAAAATTCAGCAGATTAGGTTTTCAGTAAGAATTTAGGAATGAAAAAGCTATGATCCAAAGAACTTGTAATAAGCCCCGAGTTCATTTAAGTATAGAATCCATACTAAATAAATATGGAGAGTATTCTGTTAGAGAAGATAATACAATTGCCATTGACAACATAAAGATAACATAACTAAGGGAAATTGAGCAGTACATGGAATAGTAGAGGAAGCTGTGATCTTCATCCTTCAAAGCAGAGTCCGTGGTCCTAAAACTGACACCTATGTTTAAAGGATGGTCACTCCAATCTCAAAATATTTATTGACTCTTTTCCTACCAGTAGAGTAAGGTTGATCCTATTTTTGTAGAAATAGGAGTGTTCCATCATTCCCTCTTTCTATCTGCACATAGCAAAACATGTCCCACAAGAATAAAATCTATTTTAAATGAACAGGTGCTATGTTCTAACTAAACAAGATAACTGTCTAAAAAGAACAAACAGGGAGTTCCCAATGTGGCTCAGCAGAAACAAATCTGACTAGTATCCATGAGGATATAGGTTCAATCCTTGGCCTCGCTCAGTGGGTTAAGGATCCAGCGTTGCTGTGAGCTGTGGTGGGGGCTGGCAGCTATAGCTCCAGTTAGACCCCTAGTCTGGGAACTTCCATATGCTGCAGGTGTGGCACCAAAAAAAAAAAAAAAAAGGGGAAAAGGAAGAAGAAGAAGAAACATACATACAGTATCTACCTCTAACGTCTGGCCAAACATAAACTGTTCCCAAAAAATGCTCATACTCCTATATACCTGATCACTTTAGAAATACCCACCAAGTGGTTTTCAGGTGAAAATACCAAGATTGCACCTCCGGCCCATTATAACCAGATGATCTCTTGTGATTGTTCGAAATGCATTTTCTCAACTCATTTCTTTAATTCTTCCAATTTATATGCAGTAAGTTTAGGTAGGGTTAACAAAAGAGAGAAAATATAGTGTGGATATATTTCTCTTCCTGGTGTGTTTTATTTTCGAATCTTTGTAAAAGACTCATCCAATGACTTATTTTAACAACTGAAACTTGTGATATTGAAACAGTTTATGGTACATTATGAATGATTCAGATTCCGTGAAGATGGTAGAACTAGAAATCAAATGATAGTGATAAATGCCTTCAAATATTCACAAATGCATATCTTGCTTTATCTGAAAAAATTTCATAAAAATCCCTAAAAGAGGATAAGATATATGAAGATAATAAAAAAATCACAACAATAGAAGTACATGTTGGATACTTCCTATATGGCAGGTGCTCTGCTAGGAACTCCACATAATCATTTAATTTCATCCTGAATTATCCCCATGACTTAAGATCTTTTTCATTTCCATGATCCAGGGATACTGAATGGGGGGAAATACTGGAGGACAGGGGATCCTGCTTCCACCCCCTGCTTCTGAACAGGGAGCTGTATGCCATCCTCCACTCCCACCTCTCATCTGAGAACAGTTCTGAGAAGAACTGAGGCATCACAGCTGGATGACCAAATTCTATTTTCTTTGAAGAGTGATAACCCTGAGCTTTGTCATACGTATGAAGTGTCATACGTAGGAAGTGCCTGTTGTATGGGGATATGGCAAAGTTTATGAAAGTGATACACAAAAGAAGAACAGATACCAATTCACTTAAAAATAATACTGGCAATATACTCTAGACAAACATTAAATAAAATAGCTTGTATCTGATGATTATAATGATTTCCCTAATGGATATAAGGTAACATTAATAACTATAAATATCAGTTAACTATCAGTTTTAAAAGTTTAAACACAGTGATCGAGGCATAAATTTCCAAAATATTTACCTAGAAGCCAACCAAAGAAATTCTAGAATACAGAGTTCTTGAATCTATTGATACACTTTATGTATGTATGTATTATTTATTATTTATTTGGCCATGCCCACAGTGTGCGAAAATTCCTGGGCCAGGGATTGAACCCATATCACAGCAGTGACCTAAGCCACTGCAGTGACAATGCCAGATCCTTAACCTGCTAAGCCACCAGGGAAATCTAATGCTACACTTTAGCCTAAAAGACTTAAACATTTCCATGAAGTCAGATTAGAGGCTTCTTGTCTAGAGAGGATACGCACTGAGGCATTTAAACTTGAAAGCACAGATCTCCTACATAGAACAACCATGGAATACCCCACTAAGAAGTCTGCCGTTAAGAGAAAAAATGTTTACCTCATGTATGGTTCTATAGGCAAGCCCACAGGAAAAAGGAAGTAGTCCTAAACCAGCATTTTCCATTGTGTACTCAAAGAGCAGATCTGCTATGACAAAGAATTCCTTAACTACGTTTGGAAAATCCTGAAAAATTAGCCTAGAACCTCAGTCTTTCATAACACTAATATATGTTGTTAATGTCCAAAACGGAAATCTAATGTAAAGCATTTCCCAAACCTTTTGATAAAAGAACTCTTTCTTCATGGCACACACTCAAACATCTGTCTGACAACCTGGGATACTGTTTCTCCTCACAGATCATGGTTTCCAGGCACCATGAAGATCCACAGAAATCTAGAAACAAAGCATCACTTGAGTGAGAATTGTGAGAGCTGTATCTGTACAAGTCCCAGCAGGGTACTGAGGGGCTCATCTTTCAAGGAGGAGGAGAATGGAATGTTAGAGGACACATTGTAACTGTCATGCCCTGGGCAAACCTTCCTGGCCAAAAATCCCAGGGGGATCTCTTTTGTCACTCCACATCCCTGAGATTTTTTTTTTTTTTTTTTTAGGGACAGGGGTGTGGCATATGGAAGTTCCGAGGCTAGGGGTCAAATCTGAGCTACAGCCTCCAGCCTATGCCACAGCCACAGCAATGCCATATCCATAAACCACTGAGTGGGGCCAGGGATCAAACCCGCATCCTCATGGATTTTAGTCAGGTTTGTTTCTGCTGAGCCACAACAGGAACTCCAGAATTCCTGAGACTTTATCTTGGGTGAGGTTAGGTAGAAATGATAACAACTAAACCCTGAGAGGGAACTATAATAACAAACCAACTATCCTATTCCTTCATGGGCCCCTCAGGCAGGGATGGTGCAAAGGGATGCAGCCTGGAAGCCTCTCAGCTTTTCTTACCGGATGACTCCAAAGGAAGACCACATGTAAATTAGAGACACTTCCTTTTCCCTGAATTGAAGTTTGCTCTCTTTTTTCAGTTTTGGAGTTTTTGGGGTTCTCTGGTGTTTTTGGGGGGGGGTTTGATTGTTTTTGAATGGCCACACACTCAGAGCCTATGGAAGTTCTGGGGGCCAGAGACTGAATCCCAGCTGCAGCTGTAACAATGCCGGGTTCCTTAAACGACTGCACCGAGATAGGGCTGGAACCCATGCCTCCACAGCGACCTGAGCCTCTGCAGTCAGATTCTTAAACCACTGCACCTCAGTGGCAACTCCAAAGGTCGCTCTTCTCTTCTCCAACGCTGAGCTCCCATTTTAGGGACACTTAAGCCTGAGGCTCGCCATTTGTCCTACACATATGCAATAAATTAGGCAAACATAACCATTTGGGGGTAAAATGTCCAAAATTCTGCTCACTCCTTTTAGAGATTCCTTTTGATTTTCCAGTATCCATGTGACTGTGTATACACCCACAACTGGGCAATGTTCCAGGTCTATTTTATGTCCATGGAACCTATACTTCTGGCCAAAATGAGATCCCAGATGGACCTACAGGAAAAACATATAGAAGGTCAATAAGGCTAAAAGAGAAGCTGCATATTCAGTCACTTAACATTGGGAACATTCCTTTGCCACCAAGTGAAGCACTGGAAACTTGAAAACTTCTGTTTCAACCGGAAAGCATGGAAATTTTTGTAAAGCAGGAATGCTTCTCTGCATGGAGATTTACATGGAGATTGTTCAGGAAGTCAGTCTTGACTTGGTCTGGAGAGCCTAGTGTTTAGCTAAGGCCAGGCGGGGTGGAGCGGGGGGGAGAACAACTGTTCTTTGTGATTATTTCCACTGCACTTATCAAATCAATAAAAATAATAATTATTATTGATGATGGCCTTTCTGCTGATTAAATAGACAATTTAATTGCTTCAATGTTCACACAACTCCTAAGCATATATCATGGCGTCAGTAAAGAGCGTGCAACTGCCCCAAGCCTTGTGGACAGGATGTGAGATGCCAAGCAATTTAATTAGAGCTTTTAGATTGCAACCTGCCCTCCTTCCTGCACCATATGCCACTGGAGACTTCCTCTGTTCCTTTTTAAATGCTGCCCAGAGCTGGAACCAAGCAAGGAGCCCAGCAAGAAGCATTAGGATGCATCACAGAGAGAATTAAAAGACCCATTATGAGGTAAGTCTCAAGTCATAGCAAGGAAAAGAAGACAGGTCATAAAAGAGAATAGGCTGTAGGCTGGAAAACAGCAACTGAAAGAAACTGTCAACACCACAGCATTCCAGCCGCTTGCCCGGCTCTGCAGGATCTAAGTCCTGCCAACCTCCTGACTTTGTGATTTATCTTCTCTCTATGGCTGAATGTTTCACATGGGTCTTCCCGGCTTTCCAATACAAGACACAGACACTGGTCTCTGCCAAGGGTGTCGGCCTCTGTGTTTCCTCTACCTGAACCCTACCCCCAACAAGCTTATC
This sequence comes from Catagonus wagneri, assembly GCA_004024745.2. Lineage (NCBI taxonomy): Eukaryota > Metazoa > Chordata > Mammalia > Artiodactyla > Tayassuidae > Catagonus > Catagonus wagneri. The sequence goes on from PVHT021183726.1 coordinate 9,545,105, forward strand.
TTTATATTTGAGGCCTCAGCTCAAATGCCCTTCCCTCGGGGAGGCCTTCTGTGACCATCTTAGCCAAAGGAGCCCCTCTCCCTGTCTGGACACTGCCACCATGCTGCTCTAGTGCATTTTATTTGAGGCGCCACCCGATATTAGACAGGACATGGTTTATTTGCTTACACAGTTTTTGTCTGACTGTACCTATTAATAGAGTAACTACACAAGAGCAGGAAGTATTTGCCTTCTTCACCGCTGTACTCTCGCCATCCAGCATCTGCACAGAAGCTGTAGATGCTCTGTAAATACTGACAGGAAAAAATAATGGGTAATGGATTGAGTGAAAGGGAAATTAACTAATACTCACCTCATAGCCACTTCTTCTGGCCGACCTCACATAGTAATGGGTAGTGTGCAGAACATGCATCGGATAATACGACGTGTAGGCCTTGCCCCTGTCGCTTACTGGCTGTGTGACCTTGAGCAATTTACTTAACCTCTCTGGAACCCCATTTCCATCTCTTGAAATGGGTATACAGAAAGGACCAATCCCACAGGGTCGTTATTAGAAATCCTTTAAAAGTATGCAAAGAACTTAGAACAATTTAATGCTTAAGTTGTAAATGCTTAAGAAATGTTGCTATTGTTGGTATTGCTATAATTAAATCTTACTATATACCTTAAAAAGAAGGAGAGATTGAGGAACATTCAGGTATGTGCATCACTTTTTAAAAATTCCTAACCTAACACAATCTATTCATCCAAAATAAGGGCGTGAATCTGTATATGTTCTCTTCCATCTCAAGCTGTCACATGGTGACAAGTTCAACAGTCAAGCAACTTCATCTTCCGGATGGACCAGTAAATCTGCACTGTCCATATCTGCAGAGTCCTGCCCCCTTGCCAGCACACTCATGAGTGGCCCTAAGGAATAATTTGGGTGGAGAAGGCAAAGTTGCCGTTGTTGAAAGCTATGGAAGAGACTCTTCATTCAAACAGGATTAGATTGGTGGATGAGGCAAATTGGAGCATGTAAAATTTATTGGACATCATAAAAGGGAAGCGGCGCGAGGGCCAAAGAGATGGGGGGTTCGATTACTGCTGAATCACCAGCATAATAACCAGCAGCACATCTCAGTGAGCCACCCGGGCGAGGAGGCACTCTCCCGGATGATTGCTTTATGTCACCACCAATGCTGCTGGTCCATCAACTATGACCCTGGGAGCAGCAAACCCCATCATAAGAAAGGGAGAAATGTAAATTTCAAAATAGATATATAAATATTCGGTGGCCCAGGGTTCCATTAGTCATTTATATCCCTGACTCTGGAATGCAAAAATGTAAATCTAGGGCCTCTTTTGAAGTCAGAAGTCATGGAGGGTTCATATAATAATCTCTCTGACAAGGGCTAAGCTCCGGTTGGCAATAAAACTGAGGGGGCCAATAAGTTCACTAAACGTGCTGGGAGAAAACAAGGGAGAGATACACGCTCAACCTCACATGGGGGGAGAGAGATATTGACTGACTAATCAAGCCCATCCCACAATCTCTGATTTCTCTGATGCGATGGGGGTGTAAGGACAGAGCTGATTTACTCACTGACAGGCTGACATCCCATAAGCATATTGCTCCAAAGCTCATTCTCGAAGCTCTAAGGGGCATGGCATATTTTCTGATTTACTGCCATTTTGTCACTGCTAAAAATGGACACAGGGCAGATGCCCATAGTTCTAAATGAGAGTAAGTGATGTCCTTGATGCAGGCTCTCTTAATGTCCTCCTTAAAAGTGAAATCATTAAGAGTTACATCAGATTAAGTTTGATCTAACCTAACAGAGGTGAAGGAAGCAAAGGCGGAGAGGTTGGAAACACAAAGAAATACAAGAAATACAAGAAGTGAAAATCCCACTGGTATAACCTTGTGGAAGAGAAGAGAGGCAGGTGCTAGCCTTGTCATTCCTAAACATAAGGAGGAAATAGGGCATCCAAAAATGAGGCAGCAGGAAGAAGGGAAATGATCTACCCCAATCCGAAGACAGAGAGGAAGTTAAGGCACAATGTTAAGATCACACAGCTGATTAGGCAGGTTGGACCCTGAATCTGAACCTTCCAATTAACTCCTAGTCCGGCCTCTGGGCCATCTTGCCAGGCTACATCTGTACAACCCCTCTCCTCTTCATTTCAGATTTCACAGAAGGTACCACATCTAATCTAGTGTTTACATAAAAGCCCACCCCCCAAGCTTTGGGATTAGGGGTGTAGCTCATGTCAGACACTAGGCTGTGATACAGGAGAAAATTTAAGAGATAGAAAACAATTATTTATAAATGATATTAGGAACCATATACAGTGCTTATGTCAATAGATCTAAAGAACATTGCTCAGTGCAAGATGTAGTAAGTACTCAAGGTAAAAAAAAAAAAAGGTGAACTTAAAGGAAAACATCAAGCAAACAATAGTACAGGTGACTATAGATTGGAAATTACTATTCTAGAAATACACTGAATGGGTTTTCCAAGTTGATTTTGTCAAATGAAATGTTTGACACAAAACCGATTATTTTGTTCACAAGCTCAACAGCCATGGACAGAATCCATATCATGACTCAAGAATATCGTGTGTACAGTAGAATATTATTTAGCCCCAAAGAAAATAGTGAAAGTCTGATACATGGTCTAACATAGATGAACCTTTGAAAACATGATGCTAACAGAAATAATCTAGACATAGAAGTCCCCTGGTGGTACAGTGGTACAGCATGTTAAGGATCCAGTGTTGTCACTGCTGTGACTCAGGATACTGCTGTGACATGGGTTTGATTCCCTGGGCCCAGAATTTCTTCTGCATGGTGCAAGAATGGCAATATATATATATATATATATATATATATATATATATATATGGATATATGGAGAGGGAGAGAATGATTCCATTTATATGAAGCATCTAGACTAGGTAGACAGAAAGCAGATTAGAAGTTACCAGGGGGTTAGGAAAAAAAGCATGGAGAGTTATTGTTTAGCAGTTACAGCGTTTCTGTTGGGGCAAAGAAAAAATTTTGGAAATAAAGACGGGATGGTTGGACAAGGCTGTGAACGTTATTAATGCCACTAAAGTGTATACTTAAAATGGTTAAAATGGCAGATTTCATGTTATATATATTTTATTAATTTTGAAAATAATTTAATAGAGCAAAACCCACTGACTTGTACACAATCAATAGGTGAATTGTATCCCATGTGAATTATATATCTCAATAAAACTATTAAAAACAAAGCATGTAATATACTGAAGTCAAGAACAGTCTTACCTAGAGAGAAGAGACTGCATATAATAACCTATGGAAATTCTTATTCACTGCGGGACTGTCACACCATAGCAAATCATACATTTCATCATGTCCCTGAATAGTCCCTAAAGAATGAGGAATGGCTAGCTTGGATCCATCTAAAAGAGGTTAGTTAAAATCTGAGGTCACCAGTACTTTAATCATGGGTCCCTCCTGGGTCATTGTCCTGTAAGAACTATCTGGGAAGTTCCAGACTATATTAATTTGGATCACCACCCAGAGACTGAACGTTCTCTGGAATCCAAACAGACTTAGCTCTTATGCAATACTTTAGAATTTGGACATCAGGTCTCAAATTGTCATCCACTCAATGTATATAAAGATACTAGGGTACCATCCAAGACTTATTTAAAATGCCACATTGTACCAAATATCAAGTTAGTGATGATACTGTCTATATATACGTTGGTATGTCAAGGTCCAACATACTGAGTTATAAGTGAATAAGCAATATAGCTTTGTGTTATAAACATGGAATGTAATAAACAGACCTAAGCTTAAGGGCAGCTTTATCACCAACAAACTTTCATTACTTACTGGTACCATAGTTTCCTAATCTGGAAAACTGAGATAATAAATCTTTCCTCATTAGTGAGAGCTAATTTAAGTAATATGATGAAAAACATAGCGTTTACTGGCATATAGTAAATATTCAATAAACAGTAGTTAAAGACATACTCAGAAACAACGACAAAGTGATACAGAGTCTAGAAAAAGAATTATTAGTAAGTAATTGCTTGTGCCTCTAGCAGGGAACAGGTAATACTGCTCCCAAAAAGTAGTGTTCCAGGGAGAAACAGACGCATACTCCAGAATACCATTACAGGACAAAATAGCCTTAAAAACCATCCAATTAATTTTGTTCTGAAATAGAAACTATTATTACTAATACTAACACTACCATTTATTGTGAACTTACTATGTGCCGAGCATTTTAAGACACAATTTTGACTATCCTCTTGAATTTTCCTCACAACTCTATAAGGTAAGTACACTTAGTAGCTCTTTTTCCAGATCAGTTAATCAAAGTTTAAAGGAAAGTAACTGGCTTGAAATCATATGGAGATTCATGCCAGGATTCAAAACCCAGGCAGCAGGGCCTATAATCTTAATCACTATGCCATCATCCATGGTTGCTTAGAAATCTTGCAGATAATTAATGTACCTTTCCAGTTACACTGATACTGGGGGAAGCAGTCCCTAGAAAACAGATGTGCAGAGTCTGGTTCTTCCCCAACCACCATGTTTTAAATAATGCATTAGTCTTCTGGTTTGTAAGTCAGGTTCATGTGGATGAACTAACAAAGATATCTCTAACCTATGGGTGAACTAATCCAACCAACATCAAACCAACACACATTCAAAGCTGAAGGTGTGACCTTTCACTCATAATAACAAATGTCACCAGTAACCGGTCACCTTGAGACTCATCCCAGAAGAGCTTGATAGGTCTCCTCTGACCTCTCCCTAACCCATTCTTTTAAGTTCAAACACAAGGCTCCCAACCAAGACTTCCATGAACTTCTCAAAGACATCAAAAGCCCCTAGCCTTGTAGAAAATGAGGAGCACTTCCCGAGAAAGGCACATGTTCCAGAGTATTCCCAGGGCAGAGGAGGCAGACTGGCTACCTTGGGCTTGAGCAAGGTGAGGAGAAGTGACTTTATCAACCAGTGGGCAGTGGTGCTTGATGAAGTCACAGAGTACTGATTCTGAAAGTCCTCATTGCTGAAGCTTGACAGATGCTACCCAACCCAACTCTCAGCCTTGATGGAAGAGCAGTAATAAAATATTGCCTTCAAAGAAAGAACTCCATATCATTCAACCTTTCTTTTGGAAAGTGAGGTTTCTCCATAAAAACATGAATAAAGTACACAGAACTGCTAAAAGATTGGGAAAGACATACACAGATCAACAATTGCTCTGTTTCTGCTTCCTGCTACACACACACACACACACACACACACACACACACACACACACACACCATGCCTCTATGCAGGTCTCCAGAAGTTATGAGAATCAAATATAAATTTTGAAAGTTGTAAAGGGAGAAATCTATTCCAAGCAACTTAGAGGATAACTGTCACTGGAATTAACATGGTTGGAATGTTTAGAATTGCCATGGGTTCCTTTGCTTTTGAAACGGGGGTCAGTTTCCTGCTTAGAACACTGAAATCTGTCTGTGATATCACAGTGATATCACATCTGTCTATGCTATCACATGATGTTCTGGGCTAAGGAGAGCTTATTTAATTAAAAATGGGTGAGGATGAGTCCACAAGGTTAAGCATGGGGTATGATTATCTCTCTCCATTTCCCATATTACTAGGGTATCTGATTAATTTTTTTTCTTTCTCAAAGGTGTGTGAAAATTTGTTTTACATTTTTTAGTGTGTCTCTTTCTCTTTAGCACTGACCCTTCTCCCCAGGAATAAAAATAAACCAGATACAAGGAGCAGAGATCTGCAGGCCTCTGATGGGACCAAGCTTCTGCAGTTTAAGAAAGCAAAGTCTGAAGTGCTGAACTGCCCCCAGGCAGAAAAACAACCCAGCTGATTCAAATCTTTGTAGCTACATTCCTCCAACTAAAATGACCATCTCATTTGCAAATGAAAAACACATTTCAATGTGCTTTCTTTCAGCATTAAAAGTAAAATGCATATCTTGCTGCTAAAAGGAGGAACCCAGGGTAAATTCACCTCAAATTCTCAGAGTTTCTTTAGATTGAACCAGCCCCTTCCAAACAGCAGTGAGAAGTTTAGCCCTTGCAAGAGTATCTATGAGTAAGTTATGATGAAAGCAAATCCATCATTAAACTGAGAGAAGACTTTGAAATGACCGTAAAGAGCTTTCCATTCTTTTCAAACCTATAAGGTTATCAGAGTTGATAAAGGTTTCTACACTAAAACAAAGGAAGGCCTCCAAGTTACAAACAACTATCACAAGATGGCTCATCACCAAAAACCAACTTAGATCTTTCAACAGATACATCTCACCCAATGTGCTGTTCTTCCATTCGAGCACACAATGTGTGTACAACACAGCAGTGCTGTGCTGGGTGTGCGCTATCCCGAAATGAACACGGCAGAGTCCCTGCCTGGCCTGACAGTCCTGTGGGCAAGAGAAGATTGTAAACATCTGGGATGAATGATGTAAAAGTTGAGCGGGATGGACTGGGAATTTGGGGTTAACAGATGTAAACTATTGCCTTTGGAATAGAAAAGCAATGGGATCCTGCTGTATAGCCCTGGGAACTACGTCTGGTCACTTGTGATGGAGCATGATAATGTGAGAAAAAATAATGTATACATGTATGTGTGACTGGGTCACCTTGCCATGCAGTAGAAAATTGACAGAGAACACTGTAAACCAGCTATAATGAAAAAAAAAAAGTTGAGTGATGGGTTATGAAAGAATGCTTTATTAATGCCTAAAAGGCAAAATGATAAAGTGACCATTACACAAACCTGAGGAGACAATGCCTCTGCAGAATCATCGCTGGATTCAGATGATAGGTCAACACCATTCCTCAAACTGAAGAGTTTTTGTTTTATTTTGATTTTTCTTTGAACTCCACACTTCTTATTGACTTTTGGCAAAAGTATAAAAAAAGAGAGAAAATAAGATAAATCTATGACCACAAAAAACACTCCTTTTGGAAGTCCCTTTTGTTGTCCCATGTTATAATAAAACAAAGTGAAACATTTCATTAAAAACAAGTTTGGTTTGAAATTAACTTCCTAGAGAGGAAAAGATGACCTCAAAGTTACCTTCAAAAGACGGATCATTCTCAGTTTGGAAGGTATGCTTCAGAAGAATGACCTACGAATTTCTTCTTTTAATTATGAATGAATTTATAAAGAAGAATTTTCCCCAAATGCTATGGTCAACATGTTCGTAAAATTCCACAAAAAAAGATCATATATATGTATGAGGGCAACTTGTTAGGGCAAATTTGTGTCCTCTGTAGAAAGAACTGGAATCAAAGGTTGGAGAAGGGCAAATGACTGGCAGCAAAAGTGTGCTAGTTGAAGGAAGGCACAGCCCAGGGCCACCTGTGCCAATGGAGGGGCACACGTCCCACTGGCCAACACCACTCCTCCTGGGGGACTTGCTGGAAAGCATGAATTTTTCAGGAAGATTCTCTTTGGAGGGGAAACTGGGGAGCAGCGTAATCTAAGAAACGAGAGCCATGGATTTGGAAGCCTGGGAAAGAATACAGGGGGTAGAGGTCAGTGAGCACTCCCCAAGCCAAGGGCCAAGAAAATTGCACCAAGGAGAGTGAATGACCCAAGACCAAGCAGAGAAGATGGAAGCGCCAGGCATACATGTGCCGCAAGAGTCCTTTGAGGTCAGTTACCCCAGTCATTCATTTGATGCCTAATAAAACTGAGGCCCAGAAGGAGGAAGGGACTTAACGACTCCACCCAGGAGCAAAGCCAGAACTCAAATCTGAACACAGGAGAGTGTGTTTTCATCTCCCCACTCTGCCTTCTTCACTGAGAATTACCCACAAAACAATAAAGCAAATCAATGAGAAGCTGAGAGCAGAAGTGGCGTGGACTGGGAGCATGAGGCTGGCATGAATGGATACTGGTGTGGAGAGTTCCAGCCCTAGGAACCTACAGGATTTTTGACTCCATGTGTCAGGCATTTGGAGTTCATTTTCTAATTCTGGCTCCCAAATTTCTATTCCCTGTTAATATTTTTCCTTCTGCGACCACCCTCTAAATCTATGTATGCTCCTCAAATGCCACCCTGAACTTCTGGTTTTTCAATTATATTCCTCCTGTGGTGCTCAGGTGGCACTTCAGTAGGTTTAAGTGATGGGTCCACCATGCAAAGACACAATCTCCCTTTAGTAAATTTGCTATAAAAATATTTATACTCATGACTTCGAAAAATAATAATGCAAAACAAATATTTAAAGTCCACCTTTCAGACCTGTTACTGAAGGTGTTTGTGTTGCTTTTCAAGACTTAAGAGGTGAGAAGTGAGTTTTAACAACAATCAACCTAAGTAGACAAGCGAAGTCTAACTCTCCTTGATGCTGGGAGATAATCACATCCGTGTAGTCAGAGACTGTTGGTTTTGACTGTCTAGCACTCATTCATTCTTCTCTTGGTCACAACCAGTGAGATAATTTTCTTTGGAGAATCAGTACTCCCCACCCTTCATTTCATGCGGTTTGGATGAGGCTGACCCCATTTCCTGGTATAAAATATGGGCCGGCCCCTGGTGGTTAGTTCATGGATTAGAATGTAATGCAAATCTAGCCAATGAAAGTCATTTCTGCAATTTTGTGTGAATCGCTGAAAAAGAGCCTCTTTCCAGCAGGGATGCTACCCTGGCCAGGAGTAATCCTTTAGCAGATGTTGGCTATCCTAACAAAGCTTGTTTAAAACAAAAACTAAAACCTACCTGAACTACGTAGGAAAACACAACTGAAACACAGAGAAAGGAATTATTGACAAAGTTATCAGAACACCTGAGCCTAAACACAACCCTGAGGGTATGTGATAGACTGTTGATAAAAATGACTGCACTATTCCCCTTTATCTCTGTATACAATCCATTTTGCTATGTGACCTACCTGCTCTCCCACTGGGAGGTGGAATCTTGTTCTTGGGCTTGGCCATGCAACTTATTTTGGCAAATGAGGCATGAGCAAATGTAATTAATATGAATAAACGCTTGAAAGGTCCCTGAGCATTAGAGTTTGCCCTCCCTCATTAGGAGAACCTTTCTGCAACAGTCTACAAGCCCAGCCTAGCTTCCTAGGAAAAGAGAGACACCATGGAGAGCCATTCCAGCCATCCCGGCTGAAGCCTCAGTGAGATTATCCTCCACTACGTAGCCCTGGCAGAGTCATCCCAGGTAAGAACTGCCCCATCGAACCAAGGATTGTGACTTATTTAATAACTTTCATGTCATGCCATTAAATTTTAAGGTGGTTTGGTACAAAGTGAAAGCTAACTGATCAAGTATTAAAACAATATTTTCCCTTCAGCAATTTGAATTGAGTTTGTATCACGTATCACCCAAAAGTTACACATAATCAGTGCCAGAGTTCCCACTGTGGCTCAGCAAGTTAAGAATCCAACATAGTATCCCTAAGGATGCAGGTTTGATCCCTGGCCTCATTCAGTGGGTTAAGGATCCAGTGTTCCCTAAAGCTGTGGTGTACATCACAGATGTGGCTCAAATCTGGTGTTGCTGTGGCTGTGGCATAGGCCAGCAGTTGCAGTTCTGATTCGACTTAGCCTGGGAACTTCCATACGCTGCAGGTGCAGCAGCAATAAAAAGAAAAATAAATTAAAAAAAAATACTCAGTGCCATTCTTAGCATATTTAACACCTGGAGCAGATTGCTAATAACATCCCTTCCTCCACACAATATTATTATTTTCAGTTATAATACTTTTTTTCTGAATGTGCTTTTTATAAGTAACAGTATAAAAGAAAAATAATTTAAAGATATGATTCAAATGCATTACAATATTTCATATATAAAAATTGGCACTTACCAAAGAAAATAGTATACTCCATCATTTGTACTGTATTGTTTTAAGTCTTAAATACAAGTAAATGCTTCAAGTGTCCTCCAAGAATAACAGCTTTAAAATAATTCAGGACCTGTTTCTTCACCTTTCAGTCACTATACTGTAACTGCCTATCTCACATCCATTGTTGAAATTGAAGAATAGGTACTACCAAGGTTTTGAAGACACTCTCTGCCTAAAGTAATCTCCAAAGATGTCAAACCACTAAGCACTTATTCTCAAGTACACAGTTCATGTGTACTAAGGTAGCCGGTATAGCTAAAAGTTCTCCAAAATAGAATACAATGTTTTGGGTTTTTTTTTTTTTTTTTTTTAGGACCACATGCATGACATATGGAAGTTTCCAAGCTAGGGGTTGAATCAGATCTATACAGCTTATACCACAGCTATAGCAACGCTAGATACAAGCCGTGTCTGCAAACTACACCACAGCTCATAGCAACTCTGGATATTTTATACTGAGGCCAGGGATGGAACCCACATCCTCATGGATATTGTCAGGTTCTTAATCCACTGAGCCACAACAGGAACTCCCTGTGATGTATATTTTTTTAAAGTATGTTAATTCAAAGGGTAATTATATCTTATTCAAATACAACAGAACTCATAGCAAATATTCACAAGTTAGACTGATAAAATGTTTTCCACAGAGGTTATTTTATCACTTGCATTATTTCAGTTCTCAGTGCATGTTGATGATACGATGCAGAGTGAATTTTAGTCGGTTATATAAGTATTTTAAAAATCTCCATGGACAGCACATCCCCTCACTTTCTGCCCCTAGAGCAGTCCACTCTTGCTGTACTGCCCTTGATACTCTACTGCAAATAGCACTGGAAATAAATTTCATTAATGCTGAGAATTACATGTGAAATAAAACTCTCCCAAGGACCCTGATTGAAATACACTGAAAGTGTTGAGAGAATACACTTGCACACAGGGGAAAATTCCCAGGGACAGACCTGGTGGTTTCAATACTGACCTAAAAGTTCCAAATTTTCTGGGAAGAGAAAAGAAGATAATTGATGGCTCTAAGCCTTTCAGCACAGTGACAAGGTAGAAATAACTTTTCATTGGATGAACAAGTAATTAATTAAATAGCCTGCACCATAATACACTTGCAATTTATAGTAAAATCCCCTTCTAATTCCAGAAAATCATTAAAGTTCTCCAGACCAAGCCAACAAACAAAATCTCATTTCCACTTAATTTCCAATTAATCATACACCCACTTTCAAGTGAGTTCTCTCTAACAGGAATCATGTAAATCCCCAGCTTTTGTTGGAAGATCTAGACATCGTACAACAAATAATGTAACTATAAAGATGTAACTGATCACATGATGCCATTGATCTACATTAATCTCTTCTCATGTCTATATATCTGACTTGGCTACATATTAAATTCATTTGCTTTATAGCTGGCCAGTGGAATCTTAATAAATTCAATACCCTTCAAACCGAAACATATTCTATTCTCTCCAGTATGTGCCTTTCTGCTACATTTTATTTCATTTGGTATACTTCCTAATCAATTATTTTGTGAGCTTCATTTCTTTTGGCACAATGTATCCACCGTTAGGATTTATTTCATTCAGACTGATTTAAATCTATTTTGTTCCATGCTGCCTTAAAGCTATTGTATGCCTTGTCCATTTCCTCACCAGTCCCATCCACTGGGCCATATGATCTGGTTCATACCCCATCTTCTTGGTTGAGGAAAAATGTACTTTCAGGAAAGCTGGGTCTAATGTGAAGTGACTCTTGCTTTTTATCTACCCTGCCAATGGTTGTGGACCAAAGAGTAATAATGAAAACCAGCAGTGTGCAGGGATGTCGGTGTATTTCAGGTACTTTACGCTCAGATGGGTAACTGCAGGATCTTGATGTCCTTAATATGAAATCATCTCTCTGAATCAATGGTCCTAAAATTCCACATGTGGTTGCCTCCAGAGGTAAAGGGGTATACAATAACCAAGATATCTCTCTCATAAATCCTTGTTGATTTAAAGAATGGCTGAAGATTGCCTTCCTTGGTAGTATTAATTATGAGTCACTTTTCATTTTGGTTGGCTCTGGACTTTATATTCCGACTTTACAAGTTCACTTTGCACAATAAACTTATTTTATTCATCACAGAGAAAAACAAAAGGCAATGAAAGATAGGGCATTGCCATGACCTTTTTGGTGACTCGCCTCCAAACTAAAATGGCTAGAAAGGGTGAGCGGAGAAGCCCAAAGAAGTGATATAGGGAAATCCTTGCTGGTATAACCAAAAAGGTCCATGCAGGGTAAGGTGAAAGGGACCTGAGAAGCCTTGCTAAGGGTCTGTGGCCATATCTCAAATGCAAAAAGAAGCCTCTGGACATCCCCAAAGAGAGGAGTTGACATTATAAAAGCACGCTGTTCCTATAAAACAGGTCATAACTTCTTAAAATAAAATGAACTTGAAATAAACTCATGGAGTTCCTGTCTTGGCTCAGCAGAAATGAATCTGACTAGCATACATGAGGACACAGGCTCAATCCCTGGCCTTGCTCAGTGGGTTAAGGATCCGGCATTGCCATGCGCTGTGGTACAGGTCACAGATGTAGCTCAGGTCTGACACTGCCGTGGCGGTGGTGCGTTCCAGTGGCTACAGCTCCAACTGGACCCCTAGCCTGGGAATCTCCATTTGCGGCCAGGGCAGCCCTAAAAAAAAACAAGCAAAAAAAAAGAGAAAGAAATAAGCTCATGCCCAGAACATGACAATGGCAGAGTACACCTTGTTCAGAAGAAAGTTACTGTCAATAGAAAGGGAAAGGAATAGCAGATAAGGGAAGAGAGGGAAATCTTTGGAAACCAAGAAAATTAAGCAGGAATGCATTTAGTGAACATGTAAAAAGTAGTAACATTATTGGATACAGGTTAGAGAGCACAACAAATGCTAATACCATCAAACATACCGAATAAACAGAACCGTAGTATGGAAAATGTAAGCTCCCTCAGAAAAAGAGAACGTGCCTCATCAGACAGAGAAAAACAGGAACGGAAACATACAAATGCCTTTGATTTAATTTTTTTTTTTTTTTTAATCAGACAATGAGAATTTCCATATTGACCCTAACAGGGCAGGAAAGAAGGAAAGATGCCACTAAAAATGAAATTCTGGATATGTAACTAATGAACACTGACAACAAAGAAGGCTGGAGAAGGAAGAAGAATGGAGAAGCAGACAAAGAAATCAAACCAATAGGACTGCATGGGAAACTCTGTGACGAACTCAGATTTTATGACTTATAACAGCAATGCCCAGAGGAAGAAAGTAAGTCCACTGCTGGAAAAGAGGGCAAAAGAAAAACTCAAGTGGCAGGAACAAGGCACAAGCTCTGGCATATAATACCAAGTTTTGGTATTTTCTCCACCATGAAATTTTACTTTGGAGTTGGTAAGATGAATGAAGAAAGAAAAAAGAAAAAATAAAGAAGCACACCTTAGAGAATGTATGAGACACATGAGAAGATTGGTCTCCAGATGCAGACAATTAATATTTTATTTCACAGTGGCAACAACAACTATCTTTATAGATCTGGTCACAGAAATAAAATGACTGATATTTCAAAAATCATGGGAAACAAGTATATTCAGGCAAATCTCTCTCTTTTCTATAAGAAGGAATGGAAGATTCTGAAAACAATAAGGTTTAGAGTCTCACTAAAATCATAAGAGATTATATTTAATGTATATCCTGAGCACTTTGAGAAGTAATGAACAGCTTGTAAGATCTAGTGCCATTTCATGGAGGATGAGCTAAGCCAAATGAATCTTTTTTTTTTTTTTTAATCTTTACTCTCCTTTCTCTCTGTCTTCTGGAAACAACTATTAAGTAGGTGGATGGGTGAGACCACAGACATAATACACTGATTTCAGCAAGATGTTGGACAAAAATCTCGCCTTGCACAGCACAGGAAAAAAAGAAAGAAAGAAAAAGTTCGAGTCAACTCACAACAGATGAATCACAGATACCAAAAAATAACCGTGGATCCGTGCATCAGTACCAGAGGAAAGGGAGTTTCCTTGAGCTTATCCATTGGATTTCATCCTATCCTCCAAGCCATTAAAGGAAACCCAGAAATCTATGTTCTGACAATAGGCTAACACCGAACACTAATAAGAAACAGAGGAAAAGTGTCCACTGTGGTCTGAAAAGCTCCAGGTCAGGGACAGAAGAGTTTTTCTGGGTAGTAGCTTCTGTAAGAATAAAAGCCCAGCGGGCACTGGGTGACTCTGAGCCCATTTGTAATCACGCGCAGCAGATGCTCTGGGTCCCTGGCAGTGCTCCAGCCCCGACTGCACAGGGATCTGCCCATCCTGGGTGGGATGTGAGACCAAACACTTCCTCCAGTCCTAAGACGCCATGACTCTAACATGACTGTGAATCCCTGCCTGGTGTCCTACAGGATTATTACTAAATAGCTGCAGAGGGGGGAGTCAGAAAAAGTCGGCGTTGAAAACATTTTCTAAAGCCACTGATTTTCTAACAGGCCCCATACAAAAGCAGCCTTTCTGATACCTCCTCTATTTACCAGAATGCTGTGGTCCTGTGCTACCTCGTTGCAAGGACAAACACGTCAGCTAACCAAACCATGAGTTTAAGACAGGCAGAAAAAATCCAACAACTCCCTACCACTGCCAAATCCGAGACACAAAACATTTAATTTATAACAGTTAAAACCTGGCCTCTGACCAAGTCCAAAAGAACTATGTCTTATTTCACTTGCTCTTGAATATGTCTCTTTCAGAGATAAATGACTCTGCGCTCTGCCAGTTCCCTCCTCTGTTTGGTGTTTTGTTGAGCCGGGCCTGTGACAAGCCAAGAGTTGATACATCTGCTTGAATGTGTAATTTACCTCTCTGGTCAACTTCGCTTTTTTTTTTTTTTTTTTCTCCTTGACAATATTATGTCAAACAATCACATCACCACTGGCTCTGATCTCTTTGTTGTTAGCTAATAAATTAGAGAGTATTTATTATCTGCAATCCTTTTTTCCTCTTTTAATGGTGACACATTTGTGGTGAATTACAGGGCAGCTTTATAAACTCGGCTCCAGGCCAGTCTCAGGCCCTGCATGCATGTGAACGTTCCCTCTCCCGGCTGGCCTCCCGGGCCGGTGGTAAATCAAGGCAGCTGTCACAGTACACTAAGTTAGTGTGCGTCACCAGGGAGAGCAGGAAGCGTTGGGGGTATAATTCTGTCCATCAAACTAATATGTTATATCAGTAGCTTTGTAATCTTCTGCCATAACTTATGGGAAGTGACACCTAAGAATTCACTTTGAAGGCAATGTGTTCCTCAGCCTCTAAGCCAAAACAGACCCGATTCTCAGCAACCGTTCCCTCTGTTTACACGACTGCATTTCTAGTGCTGGGGAATCGGGTCCCTATCAGTGTGGCAGTATTTTACACATTCCACCACCAGCCGAACTCTGTTTACAGCCCTCCTGGCAGGATTTGTAAACTTTTCAAACAGGATTTCTTCTCTTCTTTGGGTTACCCTTGCCTTAACCTCCAGTAGCCGGAGAGATAAATAGGCTCCGCGCATGTTATCATGACAAAGCGGAGCTCTGACAGACAGGAATGAATGGGTGCCCCCTGTCCCTGGTCCGTCCCTCTGCAGCCTCTGCCTTGACAAATGTGGGAAACGCCTGCGGAAGACAGAACACTCACATCGCTGGGGCCCTGGTGGCAGTGTCGGCTCTGGGTTTGGTTGCTATACACCCACATGATCCTTCAAGAAGAGAAGGCAGATAACCCGCAACAGACAGCTCGCTTTCTAAGGCAAGACGTGGGAGCCACCGGAGTCACACAGTGTGTCCTTCTTGTCCAGATTTTGCTATTGGGTTGTCTCTGTCGTTCCTCCCTACTCATCCCCACCCCCTCTTTCTTCCCCAGCTGCGTTCTCAGCCGGCCAATGAAAGAAGCCCTTTGGGGAAGATTAAGTAGTTCTGAGAGCTGCCATCTGATGGAAAAGAAATCTACAAGAACTGTTCAAAGGCACTCTTCCTCCCCCAGGCACAAAACTAAATATGCGCGGTAAAGAAATTTGAAAAATGCCTCCCCTTGCCATCCCCAATACCCCTTTGATTGATAGCAGAGAGGGTTTGCTATGATAATTTTACTTTGACAGGTCCCAGGCATAAATCCCACAGAGTTGTTGCTCCGGTTTGACAACCTTCCGAGGCCTCCAGTTAGGAACAGGAAACAGGCCTCTATTTTTCACCCTCAATGCTCCTTCAGGTGCAAAGAAAAGACCTTATGGAAAAAATAAATCCTTATCTGAGGGGGAAACCAAATTCAAAGCAGTTTTAATACTTATTCATCAGAAAAAATGTCCAACAGGGGAAGATGTGACCTCTGGCCTACTTTTTCCAACTTACATTTAAATCTTCCTAATAAGAGATTTGAAACCTACTCATGGCGAAAAACAGAGACACCTTTTCCATTCACATTTTGGTTTTACAAAGTTGTGCTACTATTTCACTTCGAGGTCAGCCTAGATAGCTACCATTATATTTTAGAAAAATCCTTGCTTAAAAATAAAAATGCATTCCCATAACAACATCTATAATTGGTCATCATTTGCTAACAATGGGCCAGATTCTGCCTTATTCCATTGCCTTCATCTTCACAACCACCTCCAATGAGTCAAGCCTCAATCGGAATGCAATTTTAAAGAGAGCCAAGGTGATGCATTTTTTTCAGCATTCATCTTTTAGGCATGCTTCATGAAATATCAGGGATTATTTGGGGATCAGTAGCTAGTGGTCTTTCACCCCATCATCTCCCAGGCTCCATCTGAGAACCAAGACTCAGCCACGAGAACCCAAGTCACAGAAATCAGATTTCACTGGGTTGAATCCAGAAGAATCTCTGGTGTCCCCCTAAGGTAACTAGAAAAGCAAATTAATCAGAATCCATTCTCCAAGCATTTTAGTTGACCTCGCCTAGAAATGCAGTATTGTGATCTATCAAAAATTTTTAATGCTCAAACTCAAGCAAATGTCTAAAAGGAAGTATTTCCATGTCCTTAAAACTTTCAGAAGTTGAAGGTTTTCCTTTCAATAATCTGCTGCTTAGGAATTATGTAAGAATCGGCATTCTCTGGGTTCTAGCATTAAGAGAGGGTCCATAAAACATCAGTGCCCTAAAGGTGGACCTCTCCTTCAATCCAAGTCCACACCTAGGCTGTCGCTAGGGGTGCCATCTGAGTTCTGCAGAAAGTCTGCACTATTGCGAGGCACTGGTGACAGGAAAATAAGGATCCAGTCCTGGCACTCTCAGTCAAGACTGTGTCTTTAACAGGACTCTAACATGGACTTCACCCCAGGCTACAGAACTGAGCTCTCTTTTTCTTTGTGGGTTTTTTTTTTTTTTTTCTGTCTTTTGTCATTTTAGGGCCTCACCTGAGGCATATGGAGGTTCCCAGGCTAGGGATTGGATCCCACAGCCACAGCAACGTGGGATCCAAGCCACTTCTGCAACCTACATACACCACAGCTCATGGCAACACCGGTTCCTTAACCCACTGAGCAAGGCCAGGGATCAAACCCGCATCCTCATGGATACTAGTCAGTTTCTTTAACCACTGAGCCATAATGGGAACTCCTGAGCTCTCTTTTTCCAAAGTCAATATTTTGTGACTATACCTATTTTATGGAGGAACGAACCACTGTTCAAGGAATTCTAATAATTGGCCTGTGGGTCAGCCATAAAAGTCAGTGGGGAAATCAGGATAGAAAAGAACAGCTGCTTATAAAAATGGGAGTTAAGACATGAGTTTTTTAAAGTCATAAAACAAGCTTGAGCAAATTTCAAGAAGAAACTACTAAATAATTCTCCTTTACTCCACTGTCCCTCTCCAAATACCAAACAGGATGTGCTTCCTTATAAATGCCTATAAATTTGGGGGGAGGAAAACAAACCTGATCGCATGTATTGAGCTCTAGGCTGCAAGGAACATGGTCAGATTTCTGGTTCCCTGAAAGAAAGATGCCAGAACAGCATTTTCCCATCAAGCATTGATAAGAAAGGCATTTAGCATTTCATTTGATGGGCCTGTTGTGAGTGGGTGGTAGGACATGAAAAATTATGGCCAATGTCATATTAAAAATTACAGGCCCATCTGCACATACTCAATCTGCTCTCAAGCCAGTGATATTCTATCCCAGGCAAAGCCTTCCGCTGTGGCAGATGTGGTCAGGATGTTCCTCTCCCAGGAAAACTCTAGCAAAGACAATTCTCAAAGGCTGAGAGAGGCAAATACCTGTCTTTCGAGCCCCTAAGCAAAAACTAAACTAAAACCTTACTTTCTACAAATTTAGCACTGGTTAGGTCTGACTGGCCACCTTGATTCATGTCCTTCCCCAGGGATTCAATCTAATTCTCAGTAATTATAAGCATAAGAAGATGCCCCGGGGAGGCATTCTAAAATTAGAAAACAATCTGCCCTGATCAACCCAAACCGGCATCTCTTAGGGGGTAAAGAGACATTTTGAGGACTCTGAAGAAGGGACTTGTTCTTGAAGAAAATGATGATGAGGTAGGGTAAAGTACTGTCTAAATGGATCAACGAATTCTGAAACAAAGGACATGAAGCCAGCAATTTCCCATACAGAGTATCTCAGAATTGCCACTATTGCTATTTTGAACCAGATAATTCTTTGTTGTGGGGGTTGTCCTGTGAATGGTAGGCTATTTAGCAGAATCTCTAGCTTATACCCATTAGATGCCAGCAGCTCATCCCATTCCAGGAGTTAAAATAAAAAGTGTCCTCACACATAAATGAATGACTCCTGGGGTCAAAACTGCCTTGGTCAAGAACCACTACCCTAGACCAGTTGGGCAGAGCCATGCCCATGAATCTCCCTGGCCACGTGTTTTCCAATAAAGAAGCCTGGATTCCCTAGCACATATGGCCTTGTGTGTCTTTTCCCTGGTTTCAGGGAACATTATAGAACTCCATGTGGCAACTCCCTTCAAGCCAGACTTCTCAGTCAAAATTAAGGTGCCGTTACTGAAAGGTTAAAGTTAAATGAATACTGTCCAGTTACAAGAAAACAAAATCTCCATGAAACATTTTCCATGAGATGAGTTGTGTTAAATTTGTCACTCCTTCTGTTTTAGGGATCTTGCATCCTACAGTGTAAGTCAGAGATTCAGTACAGAAAACAAGCCTCAGGACAGGTAATTTAACAGAGGATATTCAATATGGCATATCAATTCAAAGGTATTAGAAGAGCTGAAAAAAAAAATAAAAAGAGAGAGAGAAGAGGAGGCTACCCTGAGAATAACCACTTCAGGAAGCTACTGTCATCTCTCTACTAAAGTCAATGGAAAGAGGGTATTACTTGAATCCAGGAGTCAAGGCCTCCAGGATGGAAGCTGGACTCTAGTGGGGCCAGTGGTGGGACCTGAGACCACAGATGGAAAGAGATTCCCATTAGATGTCGAACCATAGGAGAGACATGGCCACTGCCTGGAATGGCCATCTGAGCCAGAGAAAACAGGAAACAGACCCTGGCTTTCTCTCTCTTTTCTGCCCCTCTGTAATCTCTCACCAGTGCCTCTCCCTGGTTGAACCTGTATACAATCCAGTGGACAAAGGAGCCAGGGAAACAGAGTTTAGGAATATCAGCCCCTGTTGACACAATACAGAACAGAGCAGGTCTTGAGAATGGACATGAAAGCCAACAGACAAAACGACCAATATAATGATCAAGTTCAACTGTTAGGATGAATGCACTTCAGATTATTAATTCAGGAAGGGAAAGCAAATTGACTGAGCCTGGGAAAAAAATCAGGCTGAGGGACAGACTTCTCAAAAAAGAAACAAAACTTTAAAACATTCCCACCCCCTCACCTCCCAGACCAAGTTAAACGGGACGGTAGAGGAGTCTAGACTGAGACTGTTATTAGATAACTCTTGTGAAACTGAGCTACTAATGAAGAAGATGAATCGCTAGAAGAAATGCTGGGCATATCAGTTACCTGCTGCTGTAAACAACCACCACAAGAAAACCATTGTCTTTGCTCATGGTTCTTTTGGTCAGAAATTTTGACTGGGCTCAGCTAGATGGTTCTCATGCCCCATCTGAGATCATTCATATGATGACAGTGAGGTGGTAGATTGGCTGGAGGCTGGTTGGTCCATTGGGATGGCTTTTTTCTGTTTCAATTGCTCACAACCTCTAGTAGACACCTGACTTCTTTGCAAAGCAGTCTCAGGTTGTTAAGAGAGAGGGCAGGCGCCAGGGTGCTAATGCTTTCTAAGCCTCTGTTATACCATGTTTGCTAATGTTTCATTGATTAAAAACAAATCCCAGGTGCAAGGGGTAGACAGAGAATTCCCTCCAATCTCAATATGAGGGATATTATAGTCACATTGCAAAGCGACATACATGTAGGGATAAAAAAATTTTGGTCATTTTTAACAATCTATCATTCTAGGTGAACGCATATCCTAGCAGGTGTTTTTATAGCCAGAGTATTCCAGTTTTATCCATACCTGAACATTTCAAAGAGATATATATATTGCAAATAGCAAATATATTTGGCTGTCACAGATGCCCTGGGCTCTGAAACAGCTCCCTCAAACCACTTCGACCAAGCCCACTCCATAAGAGTTGGATGGTTAATCATCTTCCCCAAGGGTAAAGATGTTGCCTCAAACTCAAATTCAAGTTCAGAGGAGGCATCCCAAGACTTCCTTTTCTCTGTGCCTTCAGGAAAGGAAACTCTAGCTTTCAGTTCAACACTGTAAGGAAATGTTAAAGGAAGAATCAGAAACTGTGGTTTCATATTCTAAGACTGGAACCAACCATCTATGTAAATCACAGAGATAAATCTCTCCTCAATTTCCTGATTTGCAAAGTCGGGGGGTTGAACTATCTGGAAGAGATGGAGCAGGCGTGAGTGAAGGGTGAGAGTGAGAAGAGATAAGACGAGATGGTGCACTGGAGAAGTGAAGCTGGCTGGTGTAAAGCAGCACAACGTGAGGGGTGTGGGCATGCATAGGGTGCCAGCCCCATTTAACGGCAGTAAATTCATTGCCTTTCTTAAAGTATCTGATTGTAACCCATGAGCAGTTTCTCTCCAAGAATTCACTCAGCTTGGCTGTTTGTTGTCTCTCCTATTGGGGTTCCCCACATGCCTCATCTGTACCCCACTTGTCATGGTGTTATCAAGTCCCCTTCATCTTTAAAACGGGGGAGGAGGTGCTTGTTTGCAATGCAAAGAAAGAAAGAAAAAAAAACAGAGCACAGCCACTGGTCTCTTCCTTCAAACCATCTTGTTTCTATCTCACACACCCCTTAAAGTGGGATTACAATTGACAAGTTTCTTGCTTTTACATAAGTAATGCCATTTGGACTGATCCAGGCCCATAATTCTGCCACACTCACTCATATCTGTGCTTCTGGTAAGGCTACAAGACCTGACACTCTAAGATCTTATCACTGTCTCACAATCAGCTATGGATTAGCAAGATTTTCCCCGGGGCCCCTGGCTCCAAGCACGATTTCCCTCTCTGGAGACGTTCTGAAAATATCTACTTTCTACCCCTTCATTTCAGAGGGAAATCTCAGGTTAGAATTCAAAAGAAAATAGGCCGTTGGCTATGATATATGAGATCAGAGGACCTGGACAAGCCAGCAAGTATTGCAATGTCCTATTCTAAGCTGGTAGGAAGGTGCATCAATAGGAACGTGTTCTTTAATAGGATATAAGGCAGCTTCCAAATAGGTCTTATGAAGCCCCTTTCCTCCAAGCAGCCCACCAGGATTATTTCAGACCAAACCCATCTCTCCTACCAGTGAATCTTGAGTGGGCCTTCAATTCCCTTGCTTGGTGAGTGATAATACAATCAGTAGAGCATGGGAGGATTTGAACCCTGGCTCCATCTTTGGGAATCCAAACACTGTGGACTTTGGCCAAGTTTCTGAATCTCTCTGTGCCTCAGCATCCTTATCTACCAAAAGCAAACAAAAAACAAGACAACAAAACAAAACAAAAAAAAAAAAAACTGACATAGGGTTGTAGTGATGATTCAGTGAGAAAACCCTTGTAGAATGTTTTGTACATGGCACACAGTAACTGTGCAATAATGTTAGCTGCTATCATCATGTGTCTAATTATTATGTTGTTGATAAAATAAGATTTTTAACTTCTCTTATGCATTCCCTTTTACAGTTGCTTTATTCGTCTAATTAAATAATAAGGTCAAGAGTAAGGATGATCCATATTTTTTATAATGCTTTATCCCTCTTCTCTTCTGTCCCCTCTACCATCCCACATTAGCTCAGTGTGTTGTGTACAACACATACCTGGAAGCAGTGGCTGGTGGGTGGGGCCTTTCAGAGCACTAGATGCGTAGAAGCCCCTAGTGAAGAAAGCAGAGGCTCTAAGGCAGACATGTGCTCAATTCCTGCTCTTAATAATTAGTAACTTGAAAGACTTATCTAGTATCTCCTAGCCTCAAGCTTATAAAGTATAAAATGTGCATAAAGTTATTGCCTCATAAGGTGGCTATGAAGACAGATCCTTCACAGTGGGGGTCTGATCATGGGCACTGAATAAATGCCTATTTCTTCCCTTTCTTTCCCACTCACGATTAGTGAACTGATCTGGTTGGTGCCAGGAAACATGGAGAAGCATGAGGAAACTTCCTCCGGCATAAAAGGCAAAGGAAGGGACTCCAATGTCCCAAAGGCAAACACCACTGACTTCACAACAGGATCACCTCCCCAGGAACTCTCCTGCCCACTTAGCACCTTGTCAGTGTTTTCTCAGTGCCATTGAGAGATGGCAAAACTGTCACCAACATAGGCTCCTCAAGAGAACCTGAGGGTGGAGGTCTCTGAGCCTTTAGGAAATCTCCAGTTCTCCCCTTGATGACTGTTGAGGCTTTGGATGGAATATATGAGGACACCTTCTATTTCCCTCTACACTTTTCTTCCCTTGTTGCCTTCTTGCAATTCTCCTATCCTCAGCAATCATGCCAGACAAAAGATGTGGGATAGATGGCCCTACCTGACCCACTCCAAGTTTTCATGAAACTGTAGAATTTTTAGAGCTGAGATGAGCTGTCCCAACAACCTTATCATAAAGATGGTGCCACAGAGAAGTTGAATGGCTGGTCTAAGATCTTCAAGCTCATAAAGGGCAGAAATGAAATTTAGACCTGGGCTCTTTTTAATTTCTCATCTCTCTGATGCCTCAGAGGAACACATGCCTCTGAAAACATTTATTCAGGTCTGTCATGCTTTAAATTCCAGCACTGACTTCTCCAGCCACATTGGGTGGGATGTGATCAGTCATGACCTCTAGATCTAAAATCAATGAACTGAATGCATCCAGCAAAAGCTGTTTGCATCAGCTTCTTTCTGCAGCATGGCAGATTATCTGCACTCCTCTCCCATGCTCTGTTTTGCAGGGCTGAGAATGTGCCCTGAGACCCCCTTCATGTGAAGGAAACAGACTCCAGCTGGCCAGCCACACTGGGACTCCAATACGGACTTCAGCTGCTCCACTATAGAGCTGTGTTCAATGAACTGCATTTTCTAAAAAATTTTTGTATCTGCATGGCTCTCACCCAACTGTCTTAAGAATACCAGCTGTACCGTGCTTTCTCCTCTAATTTGACAGTCATAAGAACAGCTCCTGAAGAATAGAACATTCTTCAGGGGAGGGCTGTTGATTTAGCAGACGTTTTAGGAGGAGGAGAAGATGAAAGAGATTTTAAGTTAAAATGTCATGTACAGAAAGGGGTGGGACACGACAGAGAAGGAATCTGACATATACTCAGTGCCTATCATGTACCAGGCACCAGGTTGGGTGAGTTTTCATGGCTTATTGCCTTTGGCCTCACACAATGCTGAGAGATGAATATAATAGCCAACATATATCTATAGATGAGAAAACTGAGGCTTAGAAAGATTAAGAGGCTGGTCCAAAAATCATACAAGGAATGTGTTGTACAGCTGGTATATTAATTAGAGCTGTTCTACCAAATTACCATACATACAGTGGCTTAAACAACAGAAACTCATTCTCTCATAGTTCTGCAGGGTGGAAGTTGGAAATCAAAGTGTCCACAGATCTGTCCTCCCTCCAGAGGCTCTGGAGGAGAATCCTTGCTTATATCTGCCACCTTCTAGTGACTCCAGGCATTCCTTGGCTTGTAGCTGCCTAACTGCAAGCTCTGCCCTGACTTCATGTGAACTGCTCTTTTCCATCCATCTCTCCTCTATGTGTCTCCTATAAGGATGCTTGTCACTGGATTTGGAACACACCAGGAATAATCCAGGATGACCATATCCCAAGACCCTTAATTATGTCTTCAAAGACCCTTTTTCCAAAGAAGATCACATGCATAGATTCCATGGGTTAGAATGAGGATATATCTGTTTATTTGGTGGCAGGACCACAATTCAACCCACTACCACTGGGTTTTAAATTCAAGCCTTTCCTACTTATAAGCCCATTTTCTCATCACACTGTCAGGTTATTTTCTGTCTTTTCCTTTATTTGTTTTGCCAAGGATGGCTTTGGCCAACGTCAAGATGCCAAGGTGGCCTCTGCCACAGTATAGCAAGAACACAGCCCTTTAGCTGTCTAGAAAGCTAGTGACCGTGTTGTAATGTAAGCTCCCCCCAACCCTAACACTGTTCTAGGAACCAAGAAAGAAAGCTGCCCCCTGAAAGACACCTTGCCATTGCCTCTGAACATTAAAACAATTGGCTCTTTTATAAAGTTCAGTCCTCCTTCTGCAGAAGGAAAAGAGCTATCAGGTGTCAACTTAACCTATAGCCACCCCCTAATAAGTTTAAGATAAAAGGCCAATACATTCAAATAAGATTCAGACATAATGCAATAGAATTTGTTACCAAGGCCCATCTAATTATATCAGTCAATCTTTTATTAGCAGACCCGCAAGTGCAGAGAACTCTATTATCATCTCTCTTTATAATGATCTCACTAGCTGACTCCTTGAACCCTACAATAAATTAATCATTGGCTCACAATCATGAGTAAACATCAACTCAATTAAGAACTGATAAATAAACAGTTTGCTCCAAGGCTTGTCCTGATACGGAAGGGAGGAACAATGGGTGCCTGCCAGGACAGTGCTGGGCTAGGAGCCCTGTGATGTGGATGCCTTCCCAAAGCTGCTTTTCCTCTGGCGTTGTTTACAGGAGATGCTCTGGCTGTCATTTTCTGCTCCCACCTTATCTGTGGAGGTGGAGAATGACTTATTTACTTGTCTTCTCTGGCTCTAAATGTGGAAGAATTGCTCATCTGATCCTTACCCTGTGCTACAAAGCATCACACATCTGAAAGAAAACCAGTAGGAAGGCAGTAAAATGCAAGAAATGTGAACTTGGCCATATCAAATAGTAAAGGAAAAGGAACTCTTGCTCATAGTAAGATGCAGGGCTTTGTACTGAATGGTTGAGTCACTGTTAGGGGTTAAATTGCATCCTCCTTAAAAGATATGTTGGTGTCCTAAATCGCAGTCCCTCAGAATGGGAGCTTATTCAGAAACGGGGTGGTTGCAGATGTAATTAGTTAAGATGATGTCAGGATGGAGCAGGGTGAGCCCTTAACCCAACATGGCCACTGTGCTTATAAAGAGACAATGTGAGGGCACAGAAAGAAAGTCATGTGAAGAGACACACGGGGAGAAGACAGTCAGGTGGTGACCAAAGCAGAGTTCGGATGATACATCTGTAAATGATGGAAAAATAAAAATTTCCAACCACCAGTAGAAGGTAGGAAGAGGCAAACAATTCTATGAAGTCTTAGAGGGAGCATGGCCCTGATGACCCTTGGATGTCATGCTTCTAGAATTGTGACAGAATGAATATCTGCTGTTTTAAGCCACCCACCGTGTGGTACTTGGCTATAGCAGCCCTAAAAACCAATATCGCGATTGATTACAGTAAAAATAATCAAGGTGACGATTCTGAGCACTGTTACACAGCAGATTCTACACCAAGCACATCATAGGCATTAAGCACATGGAAGAGTCACAACTACCTTGTGAAGTGAGCACTCTTATTCCTACTTTATAGACGAGGAAACAGGGCTGATCAAGGCTAACAGCCCCAAAGCCACAGAGCTGGGGAGTGGCAAGCCCCAACACTGGGGACACACACTCCACTCCTCAAAACACCACACCAGAAGCATGATGAGTACAGGGTGGTGGCAGAATTATTCATCAGGGTACCCCCGCCCCCAACTGTGTTGCCTGTAGCCCAACGGCTCCTATGCCACAGGTAGAGAGAGTGAAGGGAAGCTAGTGACCAGAGGAGTTGCCTAGCAATCCACCACTACTTCATATGGTACCACTCCCTGTTCATGTTTCAGATCCTCATTTCTCACATGAGATATGCTTAAACCAAGTTTCCTGGTCCTGGGAAAATATTTTTAAACAATTTCTATACAGAGTAATTTTATTTCTATAGAATTCCAGATAATACATGCAGAAGGTATATCATAATTTGAAAATTACCATTCTGCAACTTGTCATGAAATAATGGACCCATGTCACCAAGATGGAAAAATGCTCAAACAGGTGAAAGGTTGACTGGGAACTTTAAAGTGAAAGAAGCCAGCTGACACTATCTGATCTCACCGATCAGACGCTAATGATGCATCAGATGATGTGATGCAATAGAAGTGTACATCACCATGTGCAAATAATGAACTTGAACCCAAGCAGTCTTACGTCATACACTAGATTAAAGGTGGTAGGTACACAGGGTAGAAGAACAGATTAAATGACACGGCAAGGAAGAAAGCAGCCAGAATCAGAAAGCTCCTCGTTCCCAAGGACAAATGATTCCATTCCTCAAAAAATCTCAATGCATAAGGACAGAGAGAAATGGAAAAGAAAGAAGGGACACTATTCAAGCCTAAAAGAGATCAAAGAGACAGAGCAACAAAATATAATGTGTAGGCCTTCTTTGGATCCTGATTCAAGCAAACTCAATAGAAAAAGGTATTTTTGACCATATCTATGGCATGCAAAAGTTCCCAGACAAGGGATCGTGCCACTGGAGCCACAGCAGTGACATCGGATCATTAACTGCTAGGTCACCCAGAAACTCCCCAAAAGGTATTTTTGAGACAACTGGGAGAATAAGAAGATGGACTAGGAACTAGCAAACAATGCATAATTATTGTTCATTTTTTTAGTTGAGATAATGACCTGGTGATATTTTTTAAGGGGAAAATGGTCCTTATCCATTAGAGAAGCTCAGTAAAATTCATAGGATATGACAATAGGGTATTAGGGCTGAGACCAAAAGGGAGGAGAAAAAACCATGGCCTCTCCCCTGAAACCCAAGTGAGCAGCTGTTCTGTTGCAAGTTGGATGCCCTCAAGTCACCCACAGTGACCATCTAGGGAGTGAACTACACTCCCTCCACTCAGGGTGTATGGATTTGAGAACTGCTTAGAATTGCCTAAAAATCCTGTGTCAGCAGAGTGCATTGTGTGGGAGGAAAACATTCCTACAGAGATCCCTGGGGAGCTGACCTGGTTGGCTGAGCTCACCCCTCCTCTCCTGTAACACCAGTTTGCCCAGGTGATGACCAAGACTACCATAAATGTTATTACAAAATCAATAAGGTAAATATCCACCACTATGTTTCTGTGTTTGTGAGTTGTGGGGGCCTTGGAAGAGTCCTTGGTGAGTGTGAAGTACTCTAAGGGGGTATTGGCACCACACCTACTTCTTGTTAGGAGCTTAGGGGGAATGCTTAAAGTGGCATACTTTCAAAAAATCTTAGCCACTATCATCATCATCACTGATATACTGTTGGTTCTGTGCTTTTTGCTGAACATTTTCTGTGGGTACTCTTCATGCTACCTTTATTTTTCCAATTATGAGAGTTAGGAAAGTAAGTTCAAGGATAAGGATATCCTTATATATTTCTCTTTACCCTCTAGCCTTCCCTCCTTCATGCCTTCCTGGGACAAGGTTGTATACATAACAGGTTTGCAGTAAATATTTGTTTAAAAGGCACTTGGGTGGGGAGGCTGGTGGTACTTATCCCTTCTATGTAAGGGCTACAGGGTATGGGAACAAAAGCAGGCATTAGACGTAGCAGGTGTAATTACATTCCTGGTCTGTCTCTAAATAACTAAGGAGCTTGGTCATCACTTGCTAAGTGCCTTGGAGCTTCAATTTTCTAACAAGCAAAATGGGGACCAAAGTGCCTGTCTCAAAAGGCTATGAGGACACACATGGTTTCCAGTGTGGCTGATGACTCACCACGATCCGCTCTCTTCCTTTCTGGGATGGGAATAGAGACTGATAATTAGGCTTCTCCAAAAATTAACTGCAAGAGGATATACAAAGGCCATGCAGATAGTAGATGATGTTATGAACTGAATGCTTGTGCACCTTCTAGATTCATATGTGGAAGCCTAAGCCCCATTGCGATGGTATCTGGAGGTGGGGCCTTCAGGAGGTAATTAGGTCATCACGGGGCTAGAGCTCCCATAAATGCTATCAGCGTTCTTATAAGAAGAGACCAGAGGGCTTGATTTTTCTCTCTCCACTCTATGAGGAATCCAGGAAGAGAATTCTCACCATGGTGACTGAAAAGAATACGTAACCTAAAAATTGTGAGTTTTGTTTTATTTGGGGACCCTACAGAGGCCTAGAGCCTGGGAGACAGGCTCTCAGAATGATCTGAGAGACTGTTCCAAAGAGATAAGGAAGGATCCAGGAAAAAAAAAAAATGAATGGTTGAACATCAAAAGATTGCTGCTAATCACAAAAAAAACAGATACATCAAGTCACTAATTTTAGTGCCTCTCTATGTATGGGAAGATGCAAGATTTTTCCTTTGATATGCATCTTAACCATCTAGGGCCAGGATCCTCTTTCTCTCCATCTTGAATTACCCTACTGGGTGCACCATATGGGCAGCTGCAGTTGTGGACGGCTGGACGATGATTACCTTCCTTGCTTACGAATGGAAAGCAACATTCTTTGTTTACTGAATTGGCAGGTAATTTTTTTTTTTTTTTTTTTTTTTTGTGCACATCCAGAAGCTGACCACACTGGCACCCTGATCTTGGACTTCTGGTCTCAAGAACTGTGAGAAATAAATTTCTTTTGTTTAAGCCATCCAGTCTAAGGTATCTTGGTACAATGGTTTGAATTTATAAAAAGAGATGTTCAATGAGCATGCATCCTTGCTCCCTTACATAGAAAGTTTCCAAATTTTCAAATCTCACTTGCAGTCCCCGGGGCTGGGCTCTCCGGGCTCCACCCAGCCCTGCTCATGGGCAGTCACACTAGACATTCATGGCCCTCAGGTGATGGAGGGGCTGAGGCAAACCCTGGTACTCCCACTGTGAAAACGACAACACAGACAGTTTCAACATCCTAAGAACAAATAAGGGAGAGCTACCAAAGTCATGGGAAAAAAGGGGGAGAAAAAACAGCAAATGGTATTTTAAGTTTCCTCAAATTTTCTGAGTACAATCAGTTCAAATCTACATCTTACCATGAATTATTAATTACCCTGGATAACTCATTCCTTCTCTAGCCCTCAGACACCTCATGTATAAAACCAAAAGTATTCTTAGCCAGAGCTGATTGCACCTATAGAATTCAGAGGCCCATGAAATTTGATGGGAAAGCAATTACTTTTATGTATAAAAATATATATGTATTGATATAATTTTTATTATATAAAGACATAAAAATAGCTTTATCTTCATTAACTCTTTTTTTCCCCCTTTTTGGCCATCCCGAGGCATATGGAGTTCCCAGGCCAGGGATAAGATCAGATCAGATCTGAGCTGTAGTTTCAACCTGAGCTACCGCTACAGCAACGCCAGATCCTTAACCCACTGTAACGGGCCGGGAATTGAACCTGTGTCCCAGGGCTCCCAAGATGCCACCAATCTCATTACACCACAGCAAGAAATCCTATCTTTATTAACTTCCAGGAGAACTTTAACATTTTCTTTGATTTTAAATGTAGGCAACAAAATATCATCCATAAGATATTTTCATGTCACATCACTGTAGAAATCTGAAATACTATTTACATTCACCACTACTGTGTAATTACAGTAGCTTTTAGACCTGCTTTTTGATCTTGTTATTTGTAAGGGAACAGATTAATAAGGCAACAGATAAATTACTGTCATAAATTTGATTCTTTAAATATTTTGACAGTAGTGTTTCAGTAGACTTAGTTCGCTTTGTAATCCTATATATTTGATTTTGTGCACTTAAAAACCCTTAGTCTGGAGTTCCTGTTGTATTCAGCGGTAACAAACCCGAGTAGTATCCATGACAATGTGGGTTCAGTCCCTGGCCTTGCTCAGTGGGTTAAGGTTCTGGCATTGCTGTGAGCTATAGTGTAGGTCAGAGATTCAGTTCAGATCCCGCATTGCTGTGGCTGTAGTATAGGCCAGCAGCTACAGCTCAGATTAGACCCCTAGCCTGGGAACTTCCATATGCCATAGATGTGGCCCTAAAACGACTAAATAAAAAATAAATAAATAAACGAATGAATTAATA
The DNA here is from genome assembly GCA_004024745.2 of Catagonus wagneri. NCBI lineage: Eukaryota > Metazoa > Chordata > Mammalia > Artiodactyla > Tayassuidae > Catagonus > Catagonus wagneri. The sequence continues at coordinate 9,575,591 of PVHT021183726.1, forward strand.
AATAATAACCACTAGTCTGAAAGAAGTCCATGAGTTTTCAAAAGGGAACCAGTCTAGCTATGACTCTGCAACTGGTTGTTCGCAACCCACACTGCTGTTACCTGCTATCTGTTCTCTGGCTTTACACTTTGTTCATGTTCTGGCCAAGACTGCGGATTCTGGAGCCAGATTTCCTGATTCTAATCTCTATTTGTCCCTTATTGGCTGTATGACTCTGAGCAATTCCCTTGGCTTCCCTTAGCCTAAGTTTCTTCTTTTATTCCATCAACTTCTCTGGGGTCATTGTGGTGATTAACATACTCAAAAAAAAAAAAAAAAAGGTGAGCAGAGCACTCAGCTAATTATTATTGATATTTTTCTTGTTATGGGTTTATAATATACTATTACCTGGTTATTTAAAACTATATCACCTAGAGGGACAAACTTGCTCCAAACCAAATCTAGGATTATTCGGACTCTATGAAAGAAGTCATTCAATGCTTCAAGACATAAAGAAGAGATAAATTAATAGAATAATGGAATAATTATAACCCATTGGGTTTCACTTTGCATCATTCTAAACTGTTTTCAAAGAAATATACAAAAATGTGATACTTCGAAAAAGTCCACACCAATTTCATTTTACTAGAACTCCCTTTAGAATCCTCTTTGCTCCGGGATTGTATATGTTTTTCTCTTCACTTAATTTCCTCCCTGCAGTTTGTATATGGAAACTGATAAGAAAGCCCTAATCTTAGACTAACTGTGTGTGAGATCTTGTGGTTATGTCCTTAATGTAAATAATCCAATCTCTTCCCAACAAACCGTTTCTGTCATAAGGCTGTTTGTGATAATAACTACATCAGCCACTTAGACACTTTTGTTCTCCATTAGAGGGGTGCTATCTTGGAGAGTAAGAATGGTTTTATTACTTTGCATCAACTTCTGTAGCTTAAAAGAGCAGTAGTCAAGTTAGTTCAAGGCCCTTTATGACTTCTTTTGTTCTGCAAAGTTGGGGAAGAAAAACATCAGTGAGGTATGAAAAGGCTGTTTGTTTACAATCAGTACCCAGATCCTTGCCTGTTTCATAAAAGGAAAGGAAACCAGCAGGAGAATTACAATACCCAGCACCTCCCTGGGTCTCTCTGCATTCTCCACACTTCTGTATTAAACAGCTAGGCAGCTGTTGAACAAGTACTATCAACAAAGCAATCTTCCAGCCCTTTGATTCAGGCTATTCATATCTTCTGCCCTGAAATAAAATGACTTTCACAATTAAAACACCGAAATCAATGCGGTATCTATTGTCATGTCTGCAGGAGAAAAGCTTTAATTACAACCATAGTTAAGATAACACAATCATTATACCTCCTTAATCTCAAATATAAAACCAGCACCCTCTGAGTACTTTGCCACCCTTTCTTTGATTTTTTTTCCTTTCTCTACTTTTTTTTCTTTCTCCTTTTTCCCCCCAACGTGAATGGCTTTTTATCTAAGCACTTCAATTTGCATGCCTTTGCTCGGAGGCAGCTCCCCATGATATGTTAATTGCAGATTGCTTTAAGTACTAAAAGATTAACATAAAACCCTTTGCAAACAAGCTAATAGTTTATGATAATTTTTGCCTGGCCTTTGTCTGTCTATCACTGGATTGCCTCTAGCTGTAATTTTATAAAGAAGCTGTAAAATATCATTTAAACAAGTTCATTTACACATAATTATTACCAGAATCACATTATTCAATTTAGATACTCCAGCCTATTAACAATCCATGAACTAAAATGTAATTAAACTATTTTCCTTTTATGAACCTATTCATTACAATGTGTGGGAGATGGATCTCTCAGTTTCACTGCAAATTTCAGCACTTTGTTGTTGAAATTGACAAGTCTGGCACTCATTATGTGCTTTTAATTATATTAAAAGTATTGCAAGACAGCTCAGATAAAGAATATATTTAGAAAAGAATGCCTAGAAATGCCAGGATGGTGTCATCCCAAAATATATATTTATTTTACTCATGCTTTTTTTTTTTTTTGGCCTTTTTAACACTGAAAAATAAAGTCAGTCTGGTTGTTTTAATTGAGATTTTCAGAGCTACCCTCAGTAATTTTTCTAATTTAAGCCAAGGATAAATATCTCATCTAGTTAAGTGTATTTACTCATTTTATCCCAGATTTCTATCTACTTCTTTCAAACACTATAGCTGGAATTATACCCAAATAAGTATATTCCCCAAGAATGTACATACAAACTCGCAATAGCCTCATGTGAGGGGTGCCATATTTAGGATCTGATTCAAAGCCTGCTGAACAGCTTAGTTTCTGATATAAGCTTTAATCAGTATGGGAGCAACTGCATTAATGGGAAACACTTCATCTGTTTTGAAAGGGGCCAGTTCCCTGCTTCTGCTCCATGTTCCTTGATTTCTGAGGTAACTCAAATCAGGTTAGAGCAGACCCAGAACAAATATCCTATACCAGGGAGTTGTAAGACTGGCCAGTGATGGACATCCAAGTTAATATTAATGACACAGGGCATTCCAGTTTGGGTACCCCTAGAGTAGATACCAAAGAGGAGCTCCACCAAATCCTGAGCCCACCCTGGATGATACTCTCTCCCCTACCAAGAAAGACACACTGGGTCCATGACTGTCCAAAGCTTTGCTTCCTATCTCCACCCTCCTTAGGCCGGTCAACAACTCCCACCTATTGCCACGTGGATGGTATTTATCCTTCATGGAGTCAGTCATACTAACATTTCCCAGTAAGATCTTTTGCTGCCCTCCACAGTCTACACTGTCTGAACTCCTGGAACTCTGCGAGCCTGCACATACACTTGGCATTCAGCACATATGTTCTTCTCTAGGTGGCTGTGTGCTCTGTGGTTATCGCTTGTCTCAACCATCCAAACATCCATATCTCTCTAAGCCTCTCTTTGCCTCTTAGGTGCACCTCTCAAGGGCTAATAATATCTCTACTTGTCCAATATTTAGCTGAAATACTGTATATGCCGGTCAGACTGTAAAGCCAAACACTCTTCCTTTCTCAAAGAGCCACTATTAGATCTTCCTAGAAGAATGGGAGATACGTACAGGGATTCCTTGGCCAGTACTTTCATTTAACCACTTCTCCTTGGGGACAATCTCCAAGAAGAAATTCAGTTGATTACAAGGATAACTTTATAACTTGGCCAAGAGTTTCTCGAAAAACAAAAATCACCCTAAAACTTTCTGGGCCTTAGGAAATTGACTACTGCCAGCCCTGCCTTCCCAAGGCTGAGGATCTGCCACCGAAGCAAGAATCCTACTTAAGGAAAAGCAGCAATGGGTACCGTGTGCCCCTGTCAATCACAGTGGTAGAGCAGGTGAAGAGGGGAGAAAACCGAGAAACTATATACCTTATTCTAAGATTCCTGCACAGATTTAGAATTATTTATTTATTTTCTCTTTATGGATGCATATGGAAGTTTCCAGGCTAGGGTTCAAATCGGAGCTACAGCTGCAGGCCTATGCCACAGCCACAGCAACACTGAATCTAAGCTATATCTGTGACCTACACCAAAGACTGAGGCAATGCCAGATCCTTAATCCACTGAGCAAGGCCAGGGATCAAACCTGCATCCTCATGGACACTATGTCAGGGTCTTAACCCACTGAGTCACAATGGGAAATCCAGATTTAGAATTGCTATCTAAATCTTTAAGTAAGTAAACAGCAAATAAATTTAAAAGACCCATAGCCAGTGATTCAGTATATTTTACTGTTAAAAACAAGACAACAAAATGGAGTCATCTATGCTAAGCCCATGTCACCAAGGTGAGGCAACTTAATGACAGTATTGGCTCTCCTAAAAATCTTAAATGTCAAGCAGGAATCACCTGAGCAGCACTAGTTAGGTAAGCTGCCTGGTGGATCCCCCATCCCTAAAGGAAAGTATCTGTGCAATAACGTATCTACTTTTTTTTTTTCTGTAGTTTAACTTATTTCTGTTCCCTTTGACCATAAAAGTCTCTCATTTTGTACAGCTCCTCAGAACTCCTTTCTATCTGCTAGACTGGATGCTGCCTGAGTCTAGAATTTTTAAATGAAGCCAAGGAGATCTTTAAAATGAATCTTGCTTTATAATATGACTGATACATTTACTGAGTACACTCAATAGAGAGAATAAATCGGGGTGGTGGGGCACACCATAAGCAAGGTCACACTCCCACAACCACCCCAAATTCCTTTTTGCCATTCACATCTCATAGGATTTGCTAGAACAAAACTACCTCTTGCTTATCTGAACGAATCCCAGCCAAGGCCTGAGGAATCCACACCCATCCTGTGACTCAGGCACCAGGCTGAGGCCTGGGATGGGCTCTCTATAATTCTTTTCCTGCAGCACATGTATTTCTCTTATCTTGAAACTCACAGCCTTGTTTGTTTTATTCACCAGGGTATGTGAAAGCCTGGCAGGGTGCCTAGCCCACACAGACAACTCAGTACATGTTAGAAGTTACATTTGGTAGATACTGAACATACTAGTTGGGACTGCACTCCAAGACAGAGTCTTATCAGTACCAGGTACACCATGTCCTGATGCATTTCAAAGAAATAGAGATGGCAATGCTGGGATGTGGGTGTTAAGACAAAGCATCCAAAACTCGAACTAGGGGAGTTTCGGAAGGATAGAAGGGGTGACTAGGATGGACAGAATATCCTTCTGATGGCATCTGTGGCACTGTGTGACAGGTCCTCCCAAGAGTTAATTCCTCAGGAGAGTACGCCGATGTTTGATGTTACTGCTCCCTGCTTGATAACAGCCCAGATGCAGTGAAGGCACACATTAAATTGTAGATTTTCATACAGTTAAAAAAAAAAAAAAAGATTCCCCCAAGGTTAGGATCTTATTGCTTAGTCAGTTTCATATCTAACCTAGCAATCCTAGTTTCACATTCTCCTTTTTTTTTTCTTTTCTTCTCTTGAGTGCCTATAAAGTCCCAGCTCCACAAAGGCTTTTGCAACCACCTCTACATGTTCCTGGTACCTTCATTACTGACTTAAATATGTTAATAATTTAAAATAATTAGCACAGGCAAACTTTTCTATACAGGATGGATAAACAACAAAGTCCGACTGTATAGTGCAAGGACCTATATTGAATATCCTTTGATAAACCCTAATGGAAAAGACTAGGAAAAAGAAGGTATATACATGTATCACTTGGCTATACAGCAGAAATGAACATGACACTGTAAATTAACTAGAATAATTTTTTAAATGATGTGTGTGTCCACATACTATTGCGTGAGTCATATATATTTTTTTAAATTTTGAAATTCATACATGACAATATCCTAGGACAGGGCTCAGTAACCTCTGAAGGCCCAATTAATGCACAGGTTATGTCCTCCAAACTCAGTTCCTTTGCAGACACATATAGGAACAGATTGGTTGGTAGGTAGCTGATCCCTCCAAATCCTCAATGTCTGACAGGCAAAAGTATGAGGTTAAAGTCAAGGGATGCCCAAGAAGAAAGAGAATTCCCCTTCAAGAGGAAATGAAGGAGGGAGTTCGTCTCATGGCTCAATGGTTAACGAATCCTACTGGTATCTATGAGGATGCGGGTTTGATCCCTGGCCTTGCTCAGTGGTTGGGGATCCGGCTTTGCCGTGAGCTGTGGTGTAGGTTGCAGATACAGCCTGGATCTGGTGTTGCTATGGTTGTGGTGACAGCCGACGGCTACAGCTCTGATTGTACCCCTAGCCTGGGAACCTCCATATGCCGCAGGGGCAGCCATTAAAAAAAAAAAAAAAAAAAAAAAAAAAAAAAAAGAAGAAATGAAGGAGGATGGGTCTGAAGTAAAGAGCAGACAAGTCAAGACAAATAAAAAGGCAGAATAAAGAGTGGACTATTACACTGCAGTCAGAACAAATGAATGACATATAATAACGAAATAACCTGGGTACAATCTGCAACATAGTGTAAAGTGGAAAAAAAAATGCATTTTTCAAGAATTCGCATGATAAAAAGATCCGCTCAGAACACATTAAAATCATTGCCTTTGAGGGTGCAAATGAGAATGGGAAATGAGGGTAAAAAATAAATGTAAAATGTAAATATATTTGTATATGTGTAGATATAGTTAATTTACATTAAGGAATATATATGCGGTTAGACTATATTTTTCTGTGTTTCTCATGGCATAATTGTATGGCTCAGTTGAGATATAGGAGCACCTTTGTGACATGATTAAAGAAATTTAACAGAAATTCCAAAATCGCATCCCTTACATAAACAAAGTATACTTTCAAATTAACATTAAGAGTGAATTCTGGGAAGCCAAGGCCTTGTGTCTTCAGGAGTGGCCTCTTGACTTGTTCTTATGCTAGACCTTCGTCAAGCCTTCTCTGGTGACGCGGACTATTCGGTGACGTAGTATACCCTGGCAGGCATGGGAGTGAGAGTGATGAGTTTCAGAGAGGGGCAAATCCAGAGCGACTCATAGCTGGAGAGTGCTGTTGGTGGGGAGGACACTGCACAACCCTGGGGACCCCAGAGAACCACAAGGACAGTGACACTATGGATGGGGGTGGGGTAGGGAATCTCAACTTCTATTACTTTTCGTATTGCTTTACCATGAATCAAGGGGAAAATACATTGCAAAAAGGAAAGAAAAATGGGAGAAAACGAAGAAGTAATTTTCACGTTTCCTTTAAGTTTCATGAAATGCATACCCTTACTAGTAAGCTTAACTGTTTTCACTCCTATTTTTAGAAGATGAACTGTATATTCCCCTTCTTTTCTCACTTTTTTTAATCTGCTTCTACAGGTCATGTTATGTGACATCCAGATCTCTTAGGGTATACTTTTGCCCTCCCAAGATTGCTGTTTCCAAACACAAGAACTTCAAGCTTCTACCAGGGTCATGCAGAAGGAACACCATCCAGGTGTAATGATTATGAGGAAGAGCCAAAGACACGGATCTGCTGCCATGTTTGTTACCTTCCCTTCTCCCAGAGTCTCTCTCTTTGTATCCCAGACTTTTTCATCCTGACAGGATCCAATCCAGGGACATTCAGTGGCAATTGCTTCTGGAGTGGGGGGCCTCGCAGGCGCTTAGAATGCCTGTATTTGGAGTGGAGTTGGCTATTGTAATACTTAGTGAATGGAATTTCATTAGGTCCTTATCTGTGTGCAGTGAGGAAAAGAGGTCCTTTTACACAGTGCTTGTAATGGAGTGGAAAATTGCATTTCCCCCTCGCCTGAACAGTGCCATTAGTGGGGAGGCGGACTGTCTGCAGAGAGCAGGAAGCCACCTCGGGCAGTGAAGGGCTGACAGCCCGAATGATGGCAGTGCCGAGAGACCCGGAAGATATTAAAATAAAAACAGGTTGTGTTGTTCTTTTTGTCCTGTAGCGGTTCTTCCCTGCAACGCAGGGAGTGATTGGATTTGAAGCCCTGAGAAAAACATGTTAAGTAAGAAATTGTTTAAATAAAGTTGTTTGAGGTTGAAAGTCTCCCTCAGGCATGGAGTGGAATGTAGTTAGCCGCCTACAACTTACAGATATCCAAGAGGCAGTATGTTTTTGAGCTAGGCAAGTACCCAGGGAACTTGAAAAGTGAAATGTACTATTGAGGTCCCCTCCTTGGTCATCCAGGTGCATTCCTGTCCCACTAGGGTGTGTGTGGACACCTGGATGGCTGGAGAATGATTCAAGTCCCCATTTTTATTTTCCCCAGGTTCAGAGAATTGCAGGTGAGATGAGCTGTGCGGCATAGTGCACAAAACAGCAGGGACATCCATTCAACCCTAGGAAATTCTTACTGCTACACTGGGGGAGGGTTTCTCTCTGTGAAGACTGGTGTTAGACTCTGTCCCATGGGAGCTGCCAGTGTGATGCTGAGGGATGCACCACCTGTCCCAGGCAGTCCCAGACCAAAGAGAAGACAGAAGCTATGCAGCTCCTTTGCCCAGGTGGACCCCAGTACAAAATGGTGCATACCAGGAGAGTTAGGCAGAACTGGTAGGTATGGAACCCCTTTGCAAATGTCCCAGAGCACGGAGAAAGTTAAAATAGAAAGAGAGCCCTTAAAACGGAATCAAGAAACCTTGATGGCATTTGATATTCACACTGCACAAAAGCTTCAGAATTATCAAGTCCAACCATTTCTTATAAGGATGAGGTATTTCTTTCTCCTGAGGCAAGAATATAAAAGCAGAGTCTCCAATTGTCCCTTCCGCTGCCGCCTACTGTCTACATCCCTTTAAAGTCTTGTCATTCGTTCCGACTGCTGTATAATGTTCAACTGAATATATATAGAAAAATTTCAGGTTTTTGATATTGAAAATACTAATTCCAAGGACTTGCTTCAGATGTCTCCTGTGGTACGTGTGTCATAGTGGAATTTCTGGGTAATGGAAATGTTAAACTTTAGGTAAAAATTTTTCCAAAGCACAGAACCAATTTGTAATCCTAACAGCAATATATAAGGATTCTTAAAGATCAACATCTTGACACTGAACTTTTTTTTTTTGGCTTTTTGACTTTTTAGGGCCTCATCTGTGGCATATGGAGGTTCCCAGGCTACAGGTGTAATCAGAGCTGTTGCTGCCAGCCTACGCCACAGCAACACCAGATATGAGCTGCATCTGCAACCTACACCACAGCTCTGGGCAACGCCGGATGGTTAACCCACTGAGCGATGCGAGGGATCAAACATGCAACCTCACGGCTCCTAGTCAGATTTGTTTCCACTGCTCCATGACGGGAACTCCAACACCGAACTTTTAAAAAGGTGTTTGCCAATCACATATGTGAAAAATATTTTAATGGATTCTGTTTACAATTCCCTAATCATTACTAAGCATATCTCTTCCCATGTTAATTTGCCATAACTATTTCCTTCTATGCAATATTTCTGTGCACTTTTCCACTGAGTTGTCTGTAGTTCTCTCATCTGTTAATAGGAGTTCTTTATATATTCTTAATACTGCTCCATCATCAGTTGTGTACACTGAGAATATGTTCTCCTAGTTTATAACTTGTCTTTTCCATTTTTTAAGATGTCTTCTTATTAACAAGTTTCTTCATTGTAGAAGACCACAATTTAACAATCTTTTCCCTTATAGTCAATACTTTTATGTCTTTTCTTAAAAATCTTGTTTCATGACCATGTTTTCTTAATTTATGTAAGTCATACACTTATATGAGTCATCTCTCTTTTGCTACAGAAGTTCTATATTTCTAAGACTCACTGTGTTGTGATACTACACCCATGCACTGTCATGTACATCTACTTTGCTGCACCGAATTACTGTGGACATACCATGTTTTATCAACCTACTCCCACTTAGGCCCATTTCATAAACCAGGCAATTTATAATATGATCAATTCACAAAGCCTTCCTTCTAATTTCCCTTTTCCCAAGAACAAAATAATCAAGCAGAATTAAGGTGTGGCTAACCTCTGAGCTAGAGGAGAATGATTACCACTCTGTACTGTTATAAAGACAAGTCCTTTCACATACTTAAAAATGGCTCTGAATTACCCAAAAATGTGATGGATGTACACATTTTTCAAGGAATCTACTACCTAGCCCACATTTGTCAAGTAAATTTCATCTCCCATACCAACATCTATCATTTGATTATGGCCATCTAGAGAGCTCTGTTGAAAGGATGTTGAAGCTGTCTGAACCCAAACACAAAAACCATCATGATTGGACAACAATCCCTGCCCTGTCCAGGGCATGGGAATGGCAACATGCATGCTTTGCACTGTAATCTCAGGTAGAACAAGGTGTATCTTCCATTCCTAAACACAAACCTTGCCACTTTCTGGGAGCACCAGAAGAACCAAATCCTCATGTGCTCATCCTACTGTTTATTTTTTTTTATTCAATGAATTTTATTATATTTATAGTTGTCCATCATCACAACCTAATTTTAGAACATTTCCATTCCAAAGCCCCTGTCCTCCCCCTGCCAACCTGTCTGCTTTGGTAACCATAAGTTGTTCAAAGTTCATTGTATCCTTTTTCATATTCCACATATAAGTGATAGCATAAGATGTTTGTGTCTCACTGTCTAACTTCACTTTGCATGATAATTTCTAGGTCCATCCATGTTACCGCAAATGCCATTATTTCATTCCTTTTTGTGGCTGAGTCAAATTCATCTTTTATATGTACCTCTTCTTCTTTATCCATTCCTCTGTCAGTGGGCATTTATGTTGCTTCCATGTCTTGGTTATTGTATACAGCACTGCAATTAACGCTGGGGTACATGTATCTTTTTAAGTCATGGTTTTCTCTGGATAGATGACCAGGAGTGAGATTGCTGGATCATATGGTAATCCCCCCGCCTTTTTTAGGGCCACACCTACATCATATGGAAGTTCCCAGACTAGGAACTACTCCCAGCCTATGCCAGAGCCACAGCAACACGGGGTCCAAGCAGCATATGCAACCTACTCCATAGCTCACGGCAACAGCAGATACTTAACCCACTAAAGTGAGGCCAGGGATTGAACCCGCATCCTCATGGATACTAATTGGATTCATTTCCACTACACCACAATGGGGACTCCCGATCATACAGTAATTCTATTTTTAGTTTTTTGAGGAATCTCCATACTGTTTTTCATAGTGGTTGTACCCATTTACATTCCCACCAACAGGTTTCCCTTTTCTCCACACCTCTGCAGCATTTATTGTTTGTAGACTTTTTGATGATGGCCATTCTGGCTGGTGTAAAGTGGTACCTCATAGTAGTTTTGATTTTTGTTCTACTGTTTAAATCAAAGACAATGGCTCCTGTACCCTCTGGACCCTGCTGTTCAAGCAAAGGCATAAAATAGCAGATTGACGATGCTATTTTATTTTTTTCATCTTTTGTCTTTCTAGGGCCGCAACCACAGCACATGGAAGTTCCCAGTCTAGGGGTCCATTCGGAGCTGTAGCTTCTGCCCTACACCACAGCCATAGCAATGTGGGATCCAAGCTGCATCTGCAACCTACATTACATCTCACGGCAACGACAGATCCTTAAACCACCGAGCAAGGCCAGGGATAGAACCCGCATCCTCATGGATGCTAGTTAGGTTCATTAACCACTGAGCCACGACAGGAACTCTGCGATGCTATTTTGGAACTAGGTTTCTGAAGAAGGAAAGTTGGCAGGTTGTAGAAACAGCTGCAAAGAGACTGATTTTCTTTCTCAATTGTGGCCCCATTAGTTATGTAGCACGTCGTTCTGTTTAATCCAGGCGGAATTTACTGAGAGTTCTGGTGTTCTACCCAGAGTCGGCACTTGACACCACCAGCAGAAAATCAAACTATAAAATCACTGAATACAACTCCTGGCACACTGTGAGTGCCCACGTAAGTGTTAGTTTCCTTTGGCTTCTCTCTTTCTTGTGTTACTCAAAAAGATTTCAGTTCAGATGGGGAAATGAAGCTTGCCCTGTACCATCACCACTCGACTCAACAATTCTTCAGACATTTAAATATGACTTATCAGGTGAAACAAACAAACAAAAAAATGAGCTAATAAAGAAATGATATCCCAAGTGGACAGCAATGGTCCTTAGCTGGTAGAAGTCAGGTAGTGTCAGTGGCTTGCATAAAACAAGAACCCCATAAATATTTGGTCCAAGAGATACCTTATGGTAAAAACACCAAGTGTTCATGTTAAAAGGGATAAGAGATATGACCTAAACCAGCCCCTTCATTTTACAGATGAGGAAAATTTTCTAAGGTTATGTGACTTCTGGGACAGGAGCTCCATTTTCCTGACTTCTAGTATAGTAGCCTTTATGCTACCTTATGCTGTCTTTTATGGCCAAGCTGAACATCTCAAGAGAATTATATCTGAAAGCATTTAGGTGAAATTCCACTAGTGACATACCTGCCCTGCTCACCTCCACAGGGCCATGATGCAACGTAGAACCCAGGCAGCTGGAATCCAGGCCCTGATCCAGGTAAATGTGTAGTGCATGTAACTTTGCATGACCTCCAAAGGCAATCCCCTCAGCTATGGTTTTAATTTTTAAAAATTGCTCCGCTTAGAGTATCTCTAAATTTTAAAAGCATTCCCATTAACAGGTTATTTCAAATTGTCCCTGTCAGCTGGAGCTGGGGGAAGCTCCAATGATGGTCCCCCGGTGAATAATAATTTGTTTCAAATTTTAAAGGACAAAACTTATTCTTGGCAACCTCCTGTAGGGAGAAGAACTATTTTCAATGCTCTTTAATACATCTTGAAATAATTTATGAAACTTTGCAAATATATTATTTCAGGAATATGCATTTGCAGTCAAACAAAGAATAATTACTCACTGTTAGAGGAGCCTTTTGAAGGGACATTATCTTTCCTTTCATAGGTGATGGCTGAAAGAAACAATGTCTCAAAGCCACTTTCAGGTTAAAAACCTTTACTTTAGAAAATGAAAGTTAATTCGATTAGAAAAGATATTTAATCAACCACCGAGTATGTAACTTTGCCATTGAGGAGAAATCCTGATGTCATGTTTGAATTTGAGGAGATAACAACTAAAGGAGATAATTGCTTATCCTTCTCAAGAGAGACATGGGCCAATTTTATTAAACAGATACAACAAGGCCTTGAGCAAAATCACAAAGGTAGAATCTTCCACTCACAACCCAGTGTGGTCATGGTGTACATCACGAACCCCTATTACAGTTCCCATAACCAATGACAGAATGGTGCAAAATGTGTCTTCAACTTGGCCACTGACATCCAGGACATCACCTATTTTGTTTTTAAAAGCTGTGGCTATAACTAAAGACATTAAAAGGATGGGAAATTCTTGAATGTTGCTAATGATCACATAAGTTTAGGGCACATTTTTGCGTGCAAAGACAGAACAACTCAGAAAATGATGAACCTCCTTGGTACATCCATGAAAGTATGAGCTCATGAAAAGAGGAAAGAAAGTCAGATGACTGGCTCTAAATAGTCATCAATGGTGGACTGAGGGTTGACTTTATGGACAGTGATGTGCAGTACTTCCCCCTGCCCCGCACCACTGCTTGACCCTGTCCTAGTTTTCAAGGCCTATGTCAATTCCACCTACGTTGATCTTGACCTTTGACTATTTTACTATGAGCACACATCTTGGTACAGAGTCCTGGATATGGGTTGCAGGTTCTCAGTATTCCCCAAAGTACAATAAATAAGTTTTCTCAGAGCAAATTTCAGTATCCAACAAATCATATATTCACTTGGAATAAGAGACAAAGGCTAATGAAAACATGAAGCTTCTCCATGGCTGAAATTATCATCAGTTCATTGTGGACATTTATGTTATCACTTCCTTCATGCTATAGGGGCTAACTGGCAATACTCCTACTTTCAGTGGAGGGTAGATAAATGACTGGTAAGTCACTGTACCTTAGCAGTGTACTTCACCCCAAAACATGGAGGTCCAGGAGTAGGGGGTGTAATGCAAAGAATCTTTGAGTGTGAAAAAAAATTGGACTCAACAACTTAAAACTTTCTAATTGTCCCTAGTGATCTCCCCCCTTTCTGTGTTCCCATAGTATTAAGGAATCACAGTTGGCACTAGGTTGTTGTTTATATTACTCTATAGTTTCTTATGTTTATGAGTATATCTTATAAAAAGAAAAGTATGTAGGCCAGAAACTGTACCTTGCTACTTCTATAGTCTTCACTCTAACAAACACAATGTTTGGCTTGAAATAGTAATAATATTTGTTGATGAATGGACTTGTGCCATGTTTTCTTTTGATAATCTTTGAGGTCCTGGTAAATTAAAAGCCTCCTCCTCTTTTTTTTTTTTTTTGCTTCTTCACAAGATGCTAGCCAAGTAGTGACTTTTTTTTTTCTTCCTTTCATTTTATGGCAGAAGCTGTGGCACATGGAAATTCCTGGGCTAGGGGTCAAATAGGAGCTGTAGCTGCAGGTCTACACCACAGCTTGCAGCAATATTGGACCCAATATTAACCCACTGAGTGAGGCCAGGGGTCAAACCTGCATCCTCCCAGAGACAACTCAGGGGGGCACAATAGGAACTCTGAGCCACAATAGGAACTCCTGCCTTTTTTCACATTAGCCCCCACAATGGTGACCTGTAGGATTCATGTTTAAGAAGTGGTAGGATACCAACTTGAGTTGATCACCAAGATGACCACGGGGAGGTCTGATGCCAATTCTCTGCTCCAGGAATAATTATAGTGTCAATTGTCAGAAAATATGGGGATGATGTGCATAGCTCTGAAGATACTGAGCTCAGCTAAGACTACCGTGGGCAAAGGGCTAGTGACAGAACCAGCTGTCATCAAGAACAAAGGCTAGAAATTGCTCTCTGAAGTTAAGCACTGCATTTCTATCTCAGATTTACCAATCACCCCGGTTTCTCTGGTAATGTGCAGAGGACACTCCAAATAACTGATAATTCTGTATATGTCAGCCTACCCTAGCCTTAAAAACCTATTTGGTACAAGTCACTCAAACGATATTTTTGTTTCAGCTCAGCCACCTATCAGGACAAAAATCTATAGTACAGTTATCGATTGCTGTCGTTTGGGCAATTGAATTCTCTCTCACTAGAGGATCACTTGATTTTATGTGGTTAACCCCCTTTCGAAGGCCTTTTAGATGTGGAAGGTAAGGAGGACTTATTGAGTAGTTGTCTGTGTGTCTAGTCTGAGACAAAGTAGAAGAAAAACCACAAAAGAAGTCTGAGTGGTTCCCAACTTGAGAAATTGATAATCTAGTCAGGAAGATAAGATGTACAGAGGAATGAAAAAGGGGGAGGACGGGAATGTGGATCAGACAGCAAGAGCCACAGAAATTCATAAAAAGGAGAAAGTACCATTGACTAGGGCCGTCTGGGGGACTTCCCAGAGGAAGCAGATCTGACCCTTGCTTCGTGACCTTGATGTTGATGGGTTCAGGGAGGGAGGAAGGAGACTTTAGGCAGGCTGCACAAGATGAGCAAAGACAGGAGAGATAAGACGTAAAGTCACATGGGGGCTGGGAAGCAGATAAGCCAAGGGAACCCACACATCTAGGATGAAGAGAAAAACAGATGGAGAGCTGGATCAGTGGTGGAAGAGGCCCCAACATGGGTGGGGCTTTGTGAGTGGGTGGGCTGGGCTTGAAAAGGCCATGACATTTAAGAGTTTTCCAACAACTGATTAGCAACTTTGAGAAAGACAATCTTGAGACATTCACTACACAAAACACATAAATAAAAGCCGAATTGTTCCCCTACAGTCCCCCACACCCCAAGGCACGTACATAGCACAGTCTCTGATAATACTTTTGAGGGCTCTAAGAGAAGAGAATTTGGAAAACATTAAGGTTGAATTTCCTCTTCTTTATTTGTCAAAGACAGAGGAGAAAAATGAGCTCAGAGAAATGAAGTGACTTGGAGGAAGCAAGGGTGAACTTCCACATCCCTGGTCATCTTCTGTGCCCCTCTCTCTTCCTCCTGCTGCCATCTCTCCATCACTGCCTCTTTCCACAAACAATCAGCAGTTCCTCTCAGCAATCCTTCTGGTCTCTGCCACCTTCAAAATATATCTCCCAAGCCAGCTCACTTCCTTCTATCTCTATGGGTACAATTCCACCACCTTTGATTCCAGATTCATTCATAGATGTTTACTGAGCACTTACTATCTACTTGGTACTCAGAATGAGTCAGACTTGCGCCCCCACCTCCAGCAACACTGCCAGTCACTATGGAGGAAAAGGGTGTGAACTGGGTAAACTGCTGAATAATGTATTTGTGATTCTTGGCTACTTTGCATTCCATTCATACTTTTAATTTGAATGCACTCATTACTTAGTTCTATTGCTCAGAGGAGGCTGCCTCTTCCCCCACCTCCACCCACTGCTTATTGTAGTAGCAGGGCTTGAAACCATGGTATAATTAACATAATTAAAGTATTAATAAAGATTGAAGGGGTTGGACACTGTGTGAAATGCTTAATTTTGTGTATCTTTAACTGATTGAATGTTTAGGTTTGCATTTCAGCTGTCACCCAAATTATGTGTAATTAAGCCAAAGCTTGGATCTGCCTGTCTCATACCCAGTGTGGATGGCAGACAGATTTGATTCTGGGGAGAAGGTGGTAAATCTGCCCACTCATTTGTGGCTGTGAGCTTTCACACTTTTTATGCATCTCTTGCCTTTTCGCAGTGCATTCATCGATCAAATTATCCCATTAGCAAGGAATGAAGAAGAGATAGCTGCAGTGGAGAAAAATCTGACACTTTCAACAAAGTCCCTGGCTGCTACTTCCCACCCAGACATCCTGCCACAACTACAGCAATGCCAGATCCGAGCCACTGCAACTGCAACCTACACCCCAGCTCACGGCAATGCCTGATCCTTAACCCACTGAGGGAGGCCGGAGACTGAACCTGCATCTTCATGGCTACTAGTCCGGCTCTTGTCCTGCTGAGTCACAACGGGAACTCCTCCACACATGTTCTTGGAATTGTTTTTAAAGTGATCGCCCCATCCTCTAACCAAAAATAAATACATAAATCAATAAAAGTATGGCATAGTCTTTAATTCATAGGACAAAGTTAAGGCAAAATGTCAGCCCCATCCCCTTCCCTGGGCTTCAAAGATGTAGGATGTGTGGACTAGCTGAGTCTGGTGGCAGTGGCCCTCAATCTCAGAAACAAAGTGCCCTAAAGACTGGTCTGAGCTTGAGAAAGTTAAAATCGACCAGGTAGCGGCATCTGCTATGGTCACTTGTAATTATTCTCTTCCCCCTGGCAAAGTGTATCTAAAACCGCACCATTCAGCGCAAGTGTTTTGATCAATTACATACACTGGTAGGTTAGCACCTTCATGGGTTACTCTGGCTGATTCATTACCCCTGATGTGGCACAGAGCAGCATTTCAAAGCACCAATTAGTAAGTCAGACAGGCTTGAGTTTGAATCCCAGCTTTGCCTGACTGCCTTGCTTTGAGCAAATTATTTAACCACTGTGAGCCATGATTTCTTCAATATGAAATGGAAAGGATGGAACCTCTGTTTATAGAAGTGTGGTGGAGACTAAATGTGATCACGTATGTAAAACACTTTGTGTAGAGCATTTAGCACATAGTAAGCCTTCCAGAAATGGTACCTGGCTCTTTCAGGAGATAGGGAGGTTCTGACTTTGGAGGGGCAGAAATTGGTGACCTGGGATATTGCCCAGGCCCCAGTGCAGGGGACCAGTGAGAATCTGGGGGCAATCAGAGGCATCATAAGGTACTGGGTATGAGAGGAGATTGTAGGCACTGAGAGACCCAGGGATGGTCTTGGCCCACTTGATGATTCCAATCAGTGCTGATCCAGGACCCCTAGGAGTCGGACAGTTGCTACAAAACAGCCGGAGTGATTCTACGGAAGACTGAGAAAGTCCCAGAATACCCCAGAGGGCCTCCCAGCCAGTCACCTGTATTTCCATTTAGTTATAAAACAAGTATGGATTGAATGCCCACTCTGGATCAAGTGCTGAGGATAGAGGGGTGATAACAAGGAGTTCAAGATCCTCAAAACATCTCAAGAAAGGAACATGGATATTGACACTTTCCTATTTTACTGTAATTTCATGGGTGAGTACATAGGTCTCTAATCAGAAGACAGGGTCTCTCATCAGACCTGGGGAAAATGCCAAGTTTTCCCCAGAAAAGATGACATGGAGCAGGATCACCAAAGTTGAGTTTTATAAGCAGGAAAAGAAGGGAAAAGCATTCCAGGCAGTGAGGAGACCACACGCATATGCACAGAGCTGTGAAAAATTCTAGCAGGCCAGTTCTAACAGTGAGAAAGTCAGGGCAGCTAGAATGGGTGATATCTGGCAGGTGAGGCTAAAAAGGTAGCGTAGGGTGTCCCACTGCTGGTTCCAGTTCCTGGATATTAAAATCACTTTCTCCTAGGTCACCATCAATAAAATCAAAACACCAATCCAGTAATGTGTCTTTAAATCAACTGTAATACGGGAAGGATCCGTGTCTTGCATCATCCCAATGACCTTAACCAACTAGGCCAGGGCTTCTCAAAATTTAAGACACTGGCATGGGAGATACCTGGAGGTCTTGTTAAAATGTGGATTCTGATTCAGTAGGTCTGTAATCAGGGCCTCTTTCCACATTTCCACAAACTCCCAGGTGATACAGATGCCACTGGTCCATGAACCACATTTTAAGTGGCAAACTTCTAAGTCCCATCATTCAATTTCCATCCAGAATTACTTTGTGACAATGAGGACCTGCATCTCTATATACCTGTGTAATCCACCTACTGGAATTGTTAAAACAAAGCACAAACCCTAAGCCATCTAGAGCATATCGACAATTTCTCTTCCAATGAACTTCTCCTTCCCCAAAGTAATCTAGGGAAAAATAATCTTGTATTTTCTAACCCCAGTAGCATTATGATTCAGACAGTTCTTCAAACTTTCCCACCCTTTATCAACTTGGAATGTGAATGAAGCATCTGACCCAAATTTCCCAATTTCCTGTAGCTGAGCCACAAGGTAAAAGTCTGAACATTCTTAGTGTGCAACTCTTTGGATTTTCAGTTTCAGACAGAAAAACATGACTCCCTTTCATTTTAAGCCATTAAAGTCTGGGAAACTTTACTTCATATTACTGAACTTGGGATCAAATAAAACTGCCTGGGGTGGATGGTGGGATTTGTTAAAAAAAAAAAAAAAACGAATCTACCTCAAAACTCAGGATATATCTTTATCTGAAAAGAGACAAGAAAAGCACCCCCACTTGTCTGCTTTCTCACCCCAAGATTTACATGAAATATGCTCTCCTAGGCTCAACAACTCCTTTCCTAAGCCCTGATGGAGGGGCATCACAGCTTTCTGGGGAAAATTCCCAGGAGAAAGTGGATTTTCTTCTCTTGCTTAAGTCCTCTCTTGGGTGCTAATGTCAACTGGCAGTTAGAGGCGGTCAGGGTTGCAATGGGCCGCTCACCCTTTCCTTAAGTCCTATGGAAAGCACTACTTATTACACGGGCCATCACTTTCATGGGCAACTGAAGTACGTTAGCCTGCCATCAAACTACAGAAGACAGGGTCTTCCCAATGATTCTGGTTCCCCCTAATGTTCATCACTCTTCTAGCCAGATACTGTTCAGAAAGTTCTCTCGTGCTGATTCACCTTGGAGGGTGGCAGTTCAAATCATTTTTCTGGAAAGAAAGGAAACTTTCCTTTTTTTTTTCTTTTTTCATGAACCATTAATTCCTATAAATGACTTTAGGCCACCTCAATCTTAGGAAACATATGCCAGGTTCTGGGTTTTCTAGGGTAGTTTTGAAGATACACAAAAGGGATAATGCATACTAGGGAAAGGGCCCTGGGCCTAGAGTTGGGGATTAGTCTTAGTTTTGCTCCATATCAGCTAAGTGACATCAGATATGTGACATAACTTTTATTGCCTAACTTACCTCGTCTGTTAAATGTCTATTTGAAAATTATGTTATATTTCCTCCCAGAACCTAGAAAGACCAAGGAAAGTATGCACAAAGAACTTTGACACTGATGTCTGAAACAAATGAAGAAAACAAGAGGGGTGGAGCTGGATGGATGGGTATGTGGATGAATGGGTGGACAGGAATATACATGGGTATATGGATGGACGGGTTTATGGGTAGGTACATGGAGAGATGGATAGGTACGTGAATAGGTACATGGATGGATGGATACATGATGCATGAGTGACAGGAATATGGATAGGTGGATGGATGGTATGTGATTGGGTATACGCATGGATAGGTAGATGGGTAGGCGTTTGGATACATGGATGGATGGGTGGATGGGTATATGGGTGGGTAGATGGATAGATGGGTTGATGGGTATGTTCTTAGGTACATGGGTGGGTAGATGTGTAGGTGAGTGGGTACATGGATAGGTGGTAGGTAGGTGATTACATGGATAGATGCATGGATGGGTATGTGGTTGGGTACATGGGTGGATGGGTAGATGGGTGGGTACATGGGTAGATGTGTAGATGGCTATGTTGTTGGGCACATGGATGGATAGGTGGACAGGAATATGGCCAAATGGATGGATGAGTACGTGGTTGGGTACATGGACAGATGGTTGGATGGATACGTCATTAGATATATCAATGGATGAACGGATGGGTAGGTGGATGGGTACACTGCTGGTTGGGTAGATGGGTAGGTGGGGGGTACACAGATGAATGGATGGCACAAAATGTACCAGAGCCAGGATTTGTTTCACTTTGTTTTATAAAGTATTTCCAGCCATAAATCCAGTAAGTGTTTCACACTACCTTCTCTGAAACAAGCTTAGGAAAAAAAAGTAATTGTCTTTCTAAATTATAGGATTTTCTGATAGGGATGAAAACTTTAGTATCATTTGCTCCATTATACTTATTTGGCAAGTAAAGAAACAGAACACAGGGCAAAGTGTTTGTTCAAGTTTATAAACCCATAAGGGCAGAGATGATGAGACTTTGCCAGGTTGGTACTCCAAATCCACCAGTTGCTTCCTGATGTCCTCCTGACAGTACGAAAATGACCCACCTTCTCTGGCCTTAGAAAGCACTTTCATTCCCTTCTGACCAAGAGCCTGGCACCGAGTTTTTATAAAAGTACACTTCTGAATACCATGTACCAAAGAGTAGTTCTTTCTCAACAACAGGAAAATAGATGTGTTTCCAATTAGTCAGGGAAAGAACTCAGCCACATATGCCTTGCCATTTAGTGTTGCTAAGCTGGTGATTTCTCCCCAAAAGCAGGGAACGGGTATAACTGTCATCATCCTTTCTGTTATTTGCATCCAAAGAAGTCACATGTGTCTCAGCAATGTGAAATATTCTCTTTCATCTGCTCGGGAATTATCCAGTGTCCGCTCCTTCCTCCAGATTGCACATCATTAAGTTCCCCTTGCATGAGCTAAATTCCCTGACACAAACTCTCATACAAAGTAATATGTTTTAAAAAGAGAAAAAAATCATTAAAGAAGGGTTTAGCTTTCCTTCATTCTGCAGTCTTCTTTCTAAAGGAGCTCCTGACTGCCAGAAAGATTTCTCTGTGCACAAAAGACTCCCCTTCATTTTGGTTAACACCTGATAACGCTTCATTAAAATTCTTTCCCAAACAGAAACTCTAGCATCTGGATTCAAGGATTCAAAATAAACGTATGCACTTCTAAAAGGAAAGTTGACAAGGAGAAGTTACATGCACACCATTAAAAAGTCAGAAAAGCCCTGACTAAGAACAATCTTTCAATTCATTAATGCCAAGACTTCTCCTGGGAGGGAAGCGGGGCAGCATTACTGAAAGAAGCCAGGGCTTTGTAAAGGGCCAAGTTTACTGAGTTGACAGAGCTTGGAGGGAGTAACAATAAGGAAACACCTCAGTGAAGAGAAAGAGCCTCCTGGATTTTTCAGAGCATTGTAACTCCACTCAAAAAGTTTGGAAGGAAAGAAAAATTTGATATGGCATGCAGTTGACTGTTGCAGTAATGGCTCACAATCTGCTCAAGCATCTCTGTATCCATGCCACTGGAATGTTCCTTCTACTAATGCTGGGCTCAGCCATAGGACTTGCTCTGACAAGTAAGATGGTAGCAAATAAGATATAAGCAAATTTGTGAAATATGCTTATACATTGGGAACCTTGCGTTTTTGCTGCTCATGTAACCCCCATGTCACCAGAACTTGGTCCAGCCTCCTGAAAGATCACAGAAAAAGAATCCCTAGTCATGCAAGCCATCCCAGGGGTCTGTCCCAGCAGAGACCTGTGAAAGAGACCAGACAAGAAGCTGAGACCACCCTGGGATCGATCCAGGGGTCTATCTAAGTGAGTCCAGCCTAAACTGCCCATCTGCACAACTGGGAAATAAATATAGAGTTGTTTTAAGTCACTAATTTGGGTGGTGGGGTAGTTACTCAGCTAATTGATGCAATAGTTCCGAAGCTCTCACAGAGAACATATCCACCAGTAACATGTGGATTATCAGCTGATTTCAAACAGCTAGGAGGCTCAACCTTGAAAAGATAATTGACATAAGGTTCACTAGCATCCTCGAACAGCAGGAGAAATGCATCCAACAGATAAGAGATGGGGACTAGGTATCCCAACAAGGTGGAAGGTGCTGAGTCCCATTGGAAGAACACTTAGGACAGTTATGGTATATGGCTACCGTGGATTCCGACAAACCCAAGTTGGCTAGTGGATGTGGAGGGAGAAGAATTTGGTTTGAGCCTAGCTCCAGCACTTAAGTGCCATACGACTTTGACAAGTCCTTTTGCCTTTCTGTCTCTGTTTTTTTCAATAGTAATGTGGGGCCACCAAGAGTTACCTCACAAAAGTCTTGTGAGGAATACATGAAAAACATACATGTGAAAGTATTTATTTATAGAGAGCTATACAATATCAAGTATAATTTTTATGACAAAGTTGATTAGTAATAAGGCTGGCCCAAACTCAGAAAATTCAATTTAAAAACACAGTGCTGTTTCCATATGCCTATATTCCTACCCATCTGATTATCCCAACCCATCCTCTCTTGCACAAGTAACAAAAACTCGTCCACCTAGATCAACAAAGGTTATCTGAATTTTAAGATCTGGAACTTTTGTGTTTATGAACTATCTTGCAAACTGGAAAAACGTGGAAATGAAAGGCACTTGCAATAGTAAGAAACCCTACTGTGAACTGTTTAATAATGAGAATAATCACTCCCTAATATATCTGCATTATTCCCATTAAATCCACACACATTCACACGCATGCTCCTTGTGTTCTGAAAAGCAGGGCCTTGCGCCACGTGTCTTCACATCTTCACGAAGCATTTTGAACTGACCAGTATCGACCTCGCAAAATCAGAAAGAAAGAGGTTTCAATGTGTGTTTATGTCTTACGGACTGAAGCTATTTCAAAGCATGTGAGAAAATGAGTAGGGTAGGAGTAAAAGACAAACTCCGCCTCAGCAGAACCCCAGGTTCTACGTTTCCTGGGTTCACAGAAACTCAGTAGTGAAGTTAGCTTCCCAGTTTGGGGGAGGGAAACAGCCATAATGAAAGGGTAGAATTTCTTTCACTTTATGATTGTCCTCTAATCCTTTTCTCATATCCTGCCTTTTGTTGTGATCTTTGAGAGAATATACCAAAAGATAGCAGTTCTGGTTTGGCAGAAACAGACGTGTTCAGCTGTTTTATGTTTAGGATGATATTATTAAAAATCCTGTATATACACTTGCCTTCTGCCTGTCACGTGTACCGGTACCTTTGGTTTTAATCCTCACTACTATTCTATGAGACAGACATGAATATTATCCCTGATTTAAAGTAAAAGAAATACGGAGAGGTTAAGTAACTTGCATGAAGTCACACAACCAGATCACTGAGGAACTGGGATTTTCTCTAGGCCATCTGACTCCAGATTATGTCCTCTTAACTGGAACATCTAAGTCCCAAACATGTCTCAAAACGCACCATAATCTCCGAACACTGTGATTTATTTGAGGACTCCCAGGATAATGACCTGGTAAAACAGGACCATTATCACACAACTTGATACAATGCTGGCTTCTTAAATATGAAGGCCCAACAGAAAATTTAATATCAGAACTATGCCAATGACTTTGGTATTTTATGCACACACACACATGCAAACACACATACCTACTATATACCCTACACCCTCGTCAGTTTACTAGATAACCTGCCTAGATTTATATTATTTTGGCAGTGAATAAAGATATTCCTCTTCCAATTCAATAAAAAAGCACAACAGAGCCGTAAATATAGAGATGAATGTAAGAATTCAACCGTTTGATTGCATTAATTCAAAGAACTGATTAAGGAGTCTTGATACAATGGTGGAAATCGGTTTGATTTATTAAGCTACATCATCCATGAAATCTACACAGAGTGTGGAAAAAAATTAAACCTGTCACTTTAAAGAAATACACTCTACAATAAAGGGAATGAGGAAATGGAACCTCGAGGATAATTTATAAACATATGCATAATCTGGAGAAACCAACTCACAATGGGATATTACATTCCTCCAAGTCTGTGACTGGGGGGCAGCCCCCCTCCTCACTCCAACATCCAGCTCTCAATTAGGAAAGGAATACAGCTTTGTTGTTGTTTCTCCTCAGCCTGGAACATGAAGCAGCAAGGAAATCTAAGTTACAGGCACTGCTTGGCAAGTAGTGGAATGTTGGTCTTGCTTTGCATTATAGCAACACAGTGCTCAGTTGGCTCTTTCTGCCGTGGGGCCAGGGCCACAGGTAATACAAAGGTTCTCAGCCACAAACACTTGTACCCTGCTTCAAGGAATCAGAAGAAGCCCTTGTCCAAACGGTGCCAACAGGAACCTTGCTAAGCATCTTGCCCCACCAGGCTTCTATACCAGCATCACCTGGGAGCTTGTTAGAATGGCAGTCTCAGCCCTAACCCAGATCTCTTGGGTCAGAGCCTGACTATAACAAAGTTCCCTGAGGATTTCCATTATAGTAAAGTTTTGAGAAGCTCTGCAATGCATTGTTCAGTTCTTTAACCGCAAGGGGGTTTGTGACCAGCAGGTTAAGAAACTGAAGGTCTTAGAAATGATTGACAGCAGGCCTGGGAAGCCTTCACGGGGGAGAGAAGGGGGTTAGTTACTCATTTTCGAAGATTTGAGGGACCTCATATAGTAGAAGCTCAAGGGTTGTTCCACAAAGCACCGAGAAGAAGCACTAGGTTGGTTAGATCAAAGTTTCTCAAGATCAGCAATACTTATATTTTTAAGCAGATAATTCTTTACTGTGGGAGGCTGTCCTGTGCACTATAGCATCTTGCCAGCATCCCTGGCTTCAACCCACTA
This sequence comes from Catagonus wagneri, assembly GCA_004024745.2. Classification (NCBI taxonomy): domain Eukaryota; kingdom Metazoa; phylum Chordata; class Mammalia; order Artiodactyla; family Tayassuidae; genus Catagonus; species Catagonus wagneri. The sequence goes on from PVHT021183726.1 coordinate 9,600,410, forward strand.
GATGTTAGTATCACCACTTGCCCAAGGACAGGAAATCAAAAAGGCCTCCAGTCATTGCCAACTGTCCCCAAGAGACCACTGGTTTATATGTCCAGTAGCTCATTTGAATCCAATCAGTGGCATGACTGCTAAAAATAAAATATAATAAAATTACAAATATAATAATCTTTAATTATAAAAATAGTAGAAGTTGAAGTTCAGCTGAAGGAAGGCAATATTCTGGCCGTATTCTGCTCTGGCCATTCCCTCTTATAATCCTACGTTCAGTTACAGCCCCCTACTTACAAATAACAAACTAAACAATTCTGGCTAAATTACCTACATTGTTATGAAAGCATCCAAGACGGAGATGCATCAGGCAATTATGTCATACAAGGAACAACTTAGAGAATTATTATAATTTGGAGACGAGAAACATATACCAAGTATCTTACAATATCTGAAGGACCATGTGAAAGAGGAATAAAGATCTATTCTATCTGGCTTCCAGAAACAGAGCCAGAGATGTTAAAGCAGACAGGGGATTAAGAAGAGGAAGTATCATTCTATGGTCAGAATTGCCCAGAGAGAAATAGGTTTTATGACAAGGGAGCCAGGGCCCCGTCGCTGGGATTGGGATGTAGCTGGACAATCACGTCAGAGGGGGCATAATGGACCTTGCCCTGAGTTGGAATAAGACAAGATCGTTCATTCACTACATCATTCATGCCTCAACAAATATTTATTACATGTCTGATATGATATAATCACATGCATGTAATTCAAAACAGAATTACATGTTCTAAGATGAACTAGAATTGGTCTTGGCTTTTAACGGGTTCAGAGAGAGGAAGAGTCTGGAGAATCCACAATGACCAGGACACACTGAGTGGGGCAGGAGGGGCATCTGGCCCAGCATCCTCCTCTGCTTCAGCTATTCTCTAGACAAAACTTGCTGATGATTAACCAGGCAAAGATAATTAGGAAGGAGCACATGGAGAAAGCTGGAGAAGGAGCAGAAGATGCGGGCTCTTGTCCCACTACTCTGCAGCCTTGGGACAAGCCTCAGGTGGGCTAGAAGACTTCTGGTTCAGACTTGAAAGCTAATAGAGATTTTAGTTACACTGCTGTGGTCCCTACCCTCAGAGTTTCTGGTTATATAACAAACAGTCCAGATCCTAACACAGAGTGGCATCCAACATGCCAAGAGGGCCCAGTATGGAGCTTTCCCCCTGCAATGGATCTATATCCTACTCTTGTAGATACTAAATCTTTCACTTCCTGTTAATTCATTTTCCTAGTTGGCAAAACAGACATAGCTATGCAATTACTTAAAATAAAACAGCTACCACCAGTACAATTTTTGTAACTCATGCCTCGCCTTGGGCTATGGCAAGGTCCTCTTAGCTGAACACCAGTTGTCATCATATGGACACAATTAATGACCATTCTCATGCAAATAATGGATCTAAACCAAATTCAAATAGTGCTTTTTTTTTTTTAATGTGGCACAATGCTGACAAGAAGACCAAAGTAAGTATCTCCATGTGTCTTTAATAATAATCTTAAAGGAAGACATATTTTATCCTCAAGAAGTGGGTCAGTCAGATGACCCTACTGAGAAGTATTAAAACAGCTGTTCTATGCATAGAATAACATTCTTTTAATTTACTGTGTTTGCTTTTTAGACCCTATTTTGTTTTTTCATTTTGAAGAACTAAATGCCCCAGATGAATCAGTCAACAGTATGTTGGCTGCTCTCACATTCAGCCTTTTGCCGTTTTATTCTAGTGCCCTGATCTTATTTCAAGAAAGAATGACAAACTTATAGCTGCACATGCTAAATTTATAGGGTTCTTTGTGGCAGGCATTACTAAGAACAGGGCTGAGGAAATAGGTAAGACGTAGTGGAAAGAAGAAACCTCCATAAATACAAGGCCAAGGCTTGATTTTCATCTGAGCCCTGCAATCCCAGCACTGAAGGCCCACATGCTTGAAATTTTTTTAAAAGATGTGTGGGGCAGCCCAAGGTGCTGAGTGCTAATTAGTTGGACAAATGAATGGTCACCCTTAAAAGGCACATTATGCCTAGTCACAGCTTTTCTCAATGCCCTGGTCACTGCTTTAATAGCTCTGTGACTTTAAACGCTACAAGGTCAAGAAGAGCTGCATTTTGCTGGAACCTTCTTAGCAGACCCCATATGGCCCACCAGATCCCAGGGCTGTGTCTCTGCAAAAGTGACCTATTAGAATGGGAGGAATGCAACCCTTTATTTCACCAACATGATGTCAAATAATTAGTGGGCACATTTTGTGTTTGCTGAATGGAGTGGTTTTTACCCCCTCATTTAGGGACTGAGCAGTCACAACTTTTTGATGAAGGAAATTCCACTCAGTGTACAATTAGGAGGCCTGTTTAAAAGAATCTTAAGAATGGCTTTGCCCAAAGAGCATTCTAGGGAACATTAGTTTCATAAAAGGCTTTATTTGTTTGTTTGTTTGTTTGTTTGTTTACAAACAAATAGTTTTAGGAAATGAAGCCATATTTCATTATCCTCTTGGAGATTCCTATTATACTTTGGCAGATTAAAGGTTTCGGAAGCCCAATAGAAAGGAATCTGCCTAAGTTTACTTGACCAAACATTTCATAAAACCTTTTGCTAAGGATCACTTTTTCATATAACACTGATTAGGGACCCAGACTCAAATTATCTGGATGATGAAGCCCATATTAGACTTTTCATCCAGATGTTTGATACTTTGTGAACCTGCAGGGACAGTCTGACCTGGTAGCTAGATCACCTCCAATGAGATAATTTGAAAGAATAAGGTCTAATGTTTTCCAGTTGCCTTGTAACCTAAGAAACTAAGTGTCATAGACTTAATATGAGACCCTTCACCTTTCATGATCTCTAGTTCTCTTGTGAGTATTACCAAAACTCATGAAGAAGCATGATGACACCTGGACATATGAGCCTATGTGAAAGTCAAGCTCATAATCCTATTCAATGGTAACCTCACCCTCCTTATAAATGATGTTCCAGCCATACTGTACAACATGCCATGTCCTCTCAAGTCTCCATACCTTTGAACAGTCTCTGCCCTTGGTCTGAATGACAATCCTCATGTGTTCACCACTAAAATATCAAGTAGGGATTGATGCAAGGTAGACAATGAATTGCTAGATTCTTCCTCCTCATTTATGAGCCACTGCTTCCTGTGAAAGCTCCCATGGGAATTCGGCTGCTCCTTCTTTGGGACTCTTCTTACACATGTATGTATGTATCAAATTTCACTGTAGTTGCCTGCCTAGGACAGTCACTCCCCAGGGCCACATTTTCTTCAGTTTTGAAGCCCAAATGCTGACCTCACTGCCCTGCACACCACAGATCTTAATATACATAATATATAAATATATATATATATGTGTGTGTGTGTATATATATATATATATATGTATATATGTATATATATATATATATATATATCAAAGATTACAAATTCTCCACTTTCTCTATGTGAGTCTCCTAGGTCTATGTTCTATTCGCTGCCACTGAAGGGAGCACAGCTACTAGAAGTACATGCAAAATATGGTACATTCACCTTAGCCTTCTCTCTTCCTGGAGAAGATATGCAATCAGCAATATTTAGGGTAGAAAACAACAACAAATCAAAACTCAGTATTCTGAAAGGGCCAAAGAATACCCAGTTGAATTTCTGAGAAAACTCTTGGCCACATGAAGCCAACCAACCCTTGGCCTAGGAAGTGCCTCTCCTCTAATTACAGTGTCTTTCTATTCATGAACTTTTAAAACCATCTTAAGAGAGACTGATTGGAGCAGAGGGTCTAGTTACTATTAAAAACGGCAACAGCAAACAGTCTCCAATCAAGACTCATTTACATTTGTTACCTTTCTTTTGTTTTTTTAAGGCTTTACCGAAGTATAGTTGATTTACAAGGTTGTGATCATTTCTGTTGTACAAGACATTCAGTTATACACACACACACACACACACACACACACACACATTCATTCTCTTTCAGATTCTTTTCCCACATAGATTATCACAGACTATTGAGTTCTCTGTGTTATACAGCACGTCCTTGTTGGCAATCATTCCATATACCTCAATGTGCACATGCCAATCCCAAACCATTAGTCCATCCCTCCCTCTCCCCACACCTGTCCCCTTTGGCAACCATACGTTTTTCAAAGTCTGTGAGTCTGTTTCTGTTTTGTAAATGAGTTCATTTGTAACCTTTTTTTAAGATTCCATATATAAGTGATATATGATCTTTGTATTTCATTAACTTCGCTTAGTATGATAATTTCTAGGTCCATCTATGTTGCTGCAAATGCCATTATTTCATTCTTTTTTATGGCTGAGTAATATTCCATTGTATAGAGGTACCACATCTTCTTTATCCATTCCTCTGTTGATGGACATTTAAGTCACTTCCATGTCTTGGCTATTGTAAATAGTGCTGCAATGGACATTGTGATACATGTATCTTTTTTAATTAGTTTTCTCTGGATAGATGCCCAGGAGTGGGATTGCTGGATCATACAGTGTATCTATTTTTAGTTTTTTGAGGAACCACCATACTAATTTACATAGTGGTTGTACCAATTTACATTTCCCATCAAGAGTGTATGAGAGTTCCCTTTTCTCTATACCCTCTCCAATGTTTACTATTTGTAGACTTTTTGATGATGGCCATTCTGGCTGGTGTAAGGTGTTTTCATAGTAATTTTGATTTTCATTTCTCCAATAATTAGCTATGTCAAGCATTTTTTTTGTGGTTTTTGGCACTCTGTATGTCTTCTTTGGAGAAATGTCTGTTTGGATTTTCTGCCCATCTTTTGATAAGGCAGTCTGTTTTTGATATTGAGCTACGGGAGATATTTGTGTATTTTAGAGATTAATCCCTTGTCAGTAGCTTCACTTGCAAATATTTTCTCCCATTCTGTAGGTTGCTGTGCAAAAATTTTTAAGTTGAATTAGATCCCATTTGTTTATTTTTGTTTTTATTTTCATTACTCCAGGAGGTGGCTACGTGTAAAAGAGTAAAATTAGAACACTCTCTAACACCATATGCAAAAATAAACTCAAAATGGATGAAAGACCTAAATGTAAGACCGGATACTATAAAACTCTTAGAGGAAAACATAGGTCAAACACTCTCTGACATAAACTGTTACCTTTCGTTTTGAACAGAATGAAAACAGTGATGACTTAAGGCAGACTTATCCCTGGCAAGACAAGTCTGCAGGTCTGTTTTGGCTCCTTCTTTCCTTTATCTTCCACTGCACTGCTAAAGGCCTGGCTTTGTAGGAACAGCTCCAAGGAAATGCTGACACATGTACAACTTCAAGAAACACACTCATATCTATAACTAAATATTTATGCAACTTAGCCCTAGTTTGGTGATGAGCACTTTCTAAAACATTTTATAGGGCTTATAGAGAAGACATACGTGTTTACAAAGAGAAGGAGGTTACTTTAAAAGAAGATTTTATAAAGTCTTCAATTTGATTTCAGAGAGAATATAAAGCACTCAGTATCATTAAGTGTGTGAAGTGATGGGACATAGTCATACATCTCCAGACCTTAAATTTAGCCCCACAGAACACGGCGTTTGGAGCAGTATAAGTTTGAGCTCTATTTGACTAAACCACATGTTCATGAATTAGAGAGGGGATACCATTGCTCACTTCCTAGCAGGAATAAGCATAATGCCTTCTAAGTGAGTCTTCCTTCTTTTAGAGGTTGCTGGGAAAGAAATATTTAAAATGTCCCACCATAATGTAATGTCAACTCACTTTATGACAGTTTACGTGGCTATGGTTTTGTTGCTTCAATTATATCCAGCCAATGAAATTTTAAGCATACCAAACCCATCTATTTCCCTTCTTTCATTTTCTAAGATACTCAGGAGGCCACCCCTTCAATAGCTGGGATACCTTAAGATGACTGGTTTTAAAATGGCCATGGCTTTTCTTAAGAACAGGAAAAATGACTCAAACCCAAGAAGTTCACCTACAATCTGCACATAGACTAGTCACAGACTGTTCTCTTCAAATGCAACAGTTACAGTATCTTCTGTTGGCCCTCGGTCTAATAATTTGTTAAACAAGAAAGTTGGAATTGAGGACAACTTGCAACATCACCTCAGAACTCATTAAAAAAAAATAAAGATCCCCAAGCTCTGTAGCATATCTAGGGAGAGAGACCCTGCAGCACGGCTCCCAGGAATCTGAATATTTAATAAGCACCTGGGATGACTCTAAAAGGATATACTGGAATCAGAAAATTGAGGAACCAAGTGACTACTGGAGAATTTCCAGTTCTATTATTATGGGTATCGGTGATGACTTTGGCAAGGACATCAACCTTTTTAAGTGCCGTTGGGCTTTTCCTATTTATGCCAAGGACTAGCCAGCCTTAATCCCCACATATTTTCACCACAGGGTATACAACATGAGAGACACACTTTCAGGGCATCGGTTTATAGTCTTGGGATCTTGGCCAATTTGCTAGACTCCCGATGTGTTCCTGCTCATTTTGAACCTGGTACCACTTCAGGAAGAGGTCTATTTCCTATGTGCTGCTCAGAACCCATGTGGGAAATGGCTCTTTTTCAGCCTTTGTTGCCAGTGACTTGCGTGTTGGATAAATCACCTATCAACAACCTCTTGCCCTTGGAAAGGTAATCAAAAGAGTCATTTTGATGCTTCCTGAACTGGTCACTGGATTCCCTTCGTGGGATTTAAGAACCCAAATTTCAGACAGTCTGTCACTAAACAGCTGCTTTCACTGCCTTCCTGAAAGGCCTTACAGGGTGGTTTCTATGCCTCAGAAATCTGACGTTTAGAAGCATACACCTGCCTCCCACCCACTCCTCAGCTCACCAGCCACATTCCACAAGTTACTTGTCATTCCTTCAAACACAACTCTCTGAATTCAGTTGATTTAATTCAAGGCAGTGACTGGAAACAACCTCTTATCAGGGTCTGAGGTGTTTGGGGAAAGGTTAGAAGGAATGAAGTGACAAAGGGTTCAAATATCCTACAGCTGGAGTTGAATAAATGGCCACTCATTTCAAAGCTTCAGATTTTGAAAGAAAACAGCTTAGGGCTAAAGAGGAAAAGGGGGAGGTGATACCCAACACCATCCAGGATATATGTGTTCTGTCCCATTTATTTAAATAGAAAGAGACATAAGTGCATTTATAAGGATCGCTTTAGCTTTTGTATTTATCAGTGTCCTCCATCTTACCTCCATTACAGTTCTGACAGAATAATTAATTTCAGTCAATCAATCATTGAACAAAAACTTGCAGGTGACCTCAACATGCCATCTAAGCCATAGAGAACTAGTCACAACAGCAGTCTTCAAATTCCCTTGGAAAGGAAAATTAAGCCTGCTATGTGTGGCTTGGGGCAACCTAAGCTGTAAATCTCTCTTTTCTGATCTCTTCATAGAGATGAAAGAGCAAAGCCGCTCTGGGTTACATACAACAATGATGTGTTCGCCAAACTGGGGGAATCAGCTTTCAGACAGCCCTAATCATTACCAATTAACCACGTCTGCTGACATCCTGTAAGAACTGCCCCAGTGCTGCTGAATACCGGGCCCTTCCTTCAGGCAGCCACGCTCTTACTTTATAGCATATGTGTTTTAGAAAGCCTATTAATGTTTGTTGACAATTCCAAATAGAGGTCACCTGTTGTCATGGTGCAAAATACCCTCTTTCCCTCTCTGAATGCCAGGCAGGGAGGGTGGCTTTGTTAGAAAAACTTCAATGCATTTCTATATTGCCACCAACATTCAGAACTGATGAAAAGAAATTTCGGGTCTCCCAAACTCCTCAATGGTAATTCCCACGTGCTACTGCACACCCCTTTGGGACTGAAAGGCGTCTCTTCCTTGGATAATAAACTTGACAGAATGTGTTCAGTCCCTGGACCTCCACAGGAAGACATCCAGGCCGCCAAATCGTAATAGGAAGATTTACCAAAATGGTCAGAAATGTAAATGTGGAAAGAGGATTTCATTCCACTGGATGCAAAACGGCCTTTTTCCTTCTAAATTATCCCCGCTTAGGTGCTAAACCCTCAGAATAGAGACCTGCATTTCACAATTCTAATACCAATTTGCACAGAAGCCCTCCTTTGTACTTCCAGCGTGTTCTTGCTGGATCCAAGTGGCGACTGAAAAAAAAGTTGTTGATAATTCAATCCCAGAATTAATTAATTTGATTTAATTCCTCCAATTTGTGCTAAGGAAGAAGAAACAGCATGCAACAAAATATAAAATTTGAATTGCAAACCTTTGGACTAAAATCTATGTCTACATCAAGCTTGTGATATAGACATACATCTCCACAGGACTGCATTCTCCTTGAGGGCCAAGGTACACAATGAGAAGAAAAAAGTCTGTGGGAGCCACCTACCAAGGAGGAACTCCATGCAAGGTTACGAGTTGTGATGAATAGGCTGAGCTCACTTCACCCTTTAGAATCATAAACTCCTATGCACAGCATGCATGGTAGGGTTCTGGCACCTTCCCTTGCAGTGGGTCAGAGGTGAGGTCAGAGGTGAGGTCACAAGTGCTTACAACCAAAGCTAACTGGACAAGCCTTGTCCCCTCCCTCCCAGTTGTGAGTTACCCAAGAGCATCTCGGCCCAGGGCCTAGGCTCCCCAACTGTGTGCTGGGGTACCTCAGGTCAATGCAGCAAACTCAGAGGGCTACTGTGGGATACTTACATTAAAATGAATTTAACTTAATTTAGATTTCAATTCAGTTTTTAAATAGTTTCAATGTTCAAAGAAAGCAAAGCGAGGAGTTCCCGTTGTGGCTCAATGGTAACAAATCCAACTAGTATGCATGAGGATGCGGGTTTAATCCCTGGCCTCACTCAGTGGGTTAAAGGACCCAGTGCTGCCATGAGCTATAGTGTAGGTCGCAGATATGGCTCGGATCCAGCATTGCTGTGGCTGTAACTGTGGCCAGCAGCTGTAGCTCCAATTGGACCCCTAGCCCGGGAAATTCCACAGGCCACAAGTGTGGCACTAAAAAAAAAAAAAAAAAAAAGGGGGGAAAGAAAAGAAAAGGCAAAAAAAAAAAAAGAAGAAGAAAGAATAGCAACACTGAATAGTTTGTCAAATACCCTGCAAATCACTAGCTCAAGGTGGTCCTCGGTTTCAACATGAGGTCCTGCTACCTTCTTTTGATGATGTCCTATCTTTGTGAAATTTTAAGAAGTTGCTTAATAAAAAGCCAAGTATTACATAAAAATCAGCATGGAAAAGGACCTGGAGGTGGCCACGTCCAAACTGATTTCAAGATTTGAGGTCTGCAGTACCCAGCCATTACACAAAGTCCATTGGTATTATTTAAGAATAAATGTATTTTCTTTCAATTTATGTGTATTTTTTTCCCAAATGGCTACTTAGTTGTTAGGATATAAATAAAATACTTATTAACTTAGTTGGATCCATCTAACTACTTAATAAACAGAAACCTCTGTGTGTGTGTGTGTGTGTGTGTGTGTGTGTGTGTGTGTGTGTTTATGCACGCGCGTGCATGCATGTGTACGCATGCCTAGAGGCATCGTGAAAAAGTTACTGAGACACAAAGAGTGCCATGAACTGAGAAAGGTTGAGAACCGTCCTTCTCCTCTTGGATCTGACATCTCCTTTCCTTTCTTTATTCTTTGTGACAAGCTCCAGTCACAGGATTCTGGCCTTGGAGCCTCAGGAAGCGCCTCACAAATACAAATAAAGTGTGCTCCTCCATCCGCTCGTCCTCCCTGGAGGAGCTTACAGATGACTTGAAAATGAACACACAGATCCACGCACGGCCCACAACTGAGTGTTAAGCCCCCTCCATCTTCTCAGTTGCTGGCTCACTCTGGAAGTGTTATTCCATCAGGTGAAAGTGGTTGCCAAACATAGACACATTCCACCATCTGGGATGAAGAGGCCCCATAAGAGGGAATTGGCCAACCCCCATCAAGCCATAAGGAAATAGACACCCATCACCTTGAGCACGACAATATCACCACCATCACCACAGGAAGGGTCTAATAAAGATCCATTTCTCTGGGTGGTGTTTTTCTCACCAACACCTCATTACCCCTGGATCCTGGCCAGTCTTCGACCCACTTTCTTTGAGTAGAGGACAGAAACAAATTACCAGGCTTTTCAAGAAACAAAATGCACAGTAAATACATTTCCTTCTACTACAGAGTGCTACCCTAACCCAAGCCAGGAGAGGAAGCAATCTCATTTCAATCTGTGATCAAAACCAAATACAAGAATCAATGCATCAGCTCCCTCTGCAGCAACGTGAAGGGGGTTTCCGGCTGACCCCTGAATCTCTGCCCAGGAAATGAAAGCAGGAGACTGACAGATAACTTGATGGAAAAACCAGTGAGTGCAATAGAAAGCCAGACAGGTTGTAATAACACCTGAGAGTTACCCAGAGTCCCTGGCAGGGTCCTGTTTGCCGCCAAAAAACTGCTGCTGCCTCAATTGCCATTAACCACTTCTAATGCTGCAATGAATCAGCCGAGGTGCCTGGGAACTAGGAAAATGACACCCTCATTTTCTTGCAAATGTAGATTGCAATCCCCAAGACGGAAATAAGGGAAATTGAATGTCGTTCTCTGGGCTGCTAAAAATGAAGGGAACTTCAGGTCTTCAGTGGTGATCCTTCCCAGGACAAAACGGTCTGCTGACCTCACCCCACAGTTACCCAGAGGACACAGAAGTAAAATCTGCCTTCCACAGAGTCTCTTGGCAGGTTCATGTCCCCTTTCCTTCCTTACCCCTGTCCCCACCCCAGGCACCAGACTGTAATAACATTGATTGAGTCCATGCACATGGAGTAAGGCATAGTCCCAGAATTACTTTATTTGATCTTAATAACTCCATGAGGTACGGAGATAATCCCCATTTTACTGATGAGGAAATTGAAGCTCAAAATGGTTATGGGATGTGCTCCAAGCTACACAGCTGGTTCACCTGCAGAGTTAGAACTGAAATCCACTCTGACTCTACTCCTGTGTCCTTGACTGCCCTAATTAACTAGAGGAATTGTCTTGGTCTCTGACATGACCAAGAAAGGAGCAATGGCCCACTGCCCCATGAAATGTCTTTGTGTGAAGTTAAAGCAAGTCTCTGACAAGACACTTGATATATGAAGAAACCTCCTCAATCTGTTTAATATTTAATGATTTTGTTAGAACTAGGCACTGTCATCTGCCTAGAGATCATCAGTATAAACATACAAATCCACCATCTCCGTGAGGTGTCCTTTCAGATGCGGTGCCATCATGTAGGGTACAACCCACCCTACTTTCCCTCATGACCCTGGATGGGCTGGGCTGAAAGGAGGAGCATATTTTATGTTTAATCATTCTGGGAGAGGCAGGAAGAGCAGTAAAAATGCAGAGTCTTGCCTGTGATGGGCAGTTGGTAAATAAGCATGAAATCAAATGGAATCCACATCTCTATCTTCAAGGAATTGAAAGTAACATATCTGCACAATAACTATAAAGGCCATATGGTGGTCAACAGGGCATAAACGCAGTTCAGTAAGCAAAAACTCAATTAACAGAGAGGAGATCAAATCATAAAACCAACAGACAGCATTCTTGACTAGTGGTTGGTTATTAGCTAGTATGCAAGGTCCATGAAAGCAGGAACAGAGTCTGTCTTGTTCACTGCTCTATCCTCAAGCTTTAGCAGGGCATCTTCCATGCAAGAGGGGTCCAAGAAGCGTGCGCTGTGGGGATGTTTGGGGCTTCTGTATCCTCTGGATACTGGTCATGTAAGATCCCAAGGAAAAGTGAGCAAATGCCTGCTCTGTGCCAGGTACCAGTTGGTCCTTAGCCTCAAGAGCTGCAGGGCTTCTCAGCAGAGGAAAACAAGGCCCTCAGGAGCCAAGGTTCAAGGTGTTCATGAGGGCCAGAAGCATCTTCTAGGCTTCTCACCTGTGTAGCTCAAGAGAAAAGGCAGCAGGTAAAGGTTTACCTGCCATGACACTCACCCTGAAAAGCTACTCTTGACAGAACAAAAATTATACTTCAGCCCTGTCTTACTGTTATTCCTCTGCCTTTTCACACCAGACTGGTTCTGTCCTTGGGTGGGGGATAATCTGCCAGCTTCTTGGGTCTCTGAGGCTGAACAGGGAACATCTGCTTTCCAGGAGCCCCATCTGGTGCATTGCTGTGAATGGCACATTCAGGAAATAAATAAAAAAATAAACAAACTGTCCAAGATCCCACTCTTAACATTCCACACCTAGGGCTAAATGTTAGTGCCATCTTATCAGGCTCAGATTGGAATGTGTAAATGGAAAAAAAAATCCCTCCAGCTAATGTCCGTATTAAGGAGTTCCATTTAATCAAATGTTGCATTATCTGGAGTTATTTTTAACAGATGCACATTGGATTAATAAAAACTACTCAAAACTTGAGATTAAACAAGAGGTTTTGCTAAGTTGAAAGTAAGGCCCACTTTAATACAAAGTCATATTAAACAGAAGCCTTTGATATTAGTGAAAGCCAGAGAGATCCCAAATTTTTCTGGCAGTCAAAAGCAGCAAGCCACATTTTATTGCTGAATTCTTTTTTTTTTAAACTTACTTTGAGCAAATTGTGTACTCAGAAAATTAATTGAAAGCATAGTTTGGTTCTTACCAGACCCATAACATCTGAAGGATACCTGGCTAACAATGTGCCCAGATAACCATCCAGTCTGGGTCCCCAAAATGGGACAAAAGGACACTGGGATTTTCATGTATCCCTGGTATAAATATGCTAAGAGTCATTAGATACTCATATGGCCAATAGCAAAGAGAGGAGGATGAGGGAAGATGTTTTCTCAGAGACCATGAAGAGTTCTTAGAATCAAAGCAACAGTAGCTGTGCATAGTTTTGCAGTCTATGAAATATTTCATTTTATTTTTATTTATTTGGCTTTTTTTTTTTTTTTGTCTGCACCCACAGCATAGGGAAGTTCCCAGTCCAGGAATCAAATGTGAATCACAGCTGCGATCTGTGCCACAGCTGAAGCAACAACGAATTCTTAACCCACTGTACCACAGTGGTAGCTCCTACGAAATATTTTAAACCACCGTTTTATCTGGTCCTCAGAGTGAAACACATACTACATATTATGATCCACAGTTTTAGAGACAAATTGCAGTGTCTTTCCCAATATCTCCCAAATGGTATATGGGAAAGATCATGTAATAACCCTGTTCTTCTCATTCTAAGTCTCTGTGTGGCCTCCTGGGAAAATTTCTGTCCTAACCCCAGCAAGAAGTTTAGCCATGAAGCCTTGTGGATTCTAGGAGGAAACCTCAGAGCTGACTGCTATTAGGATGCCAAGAACAGGTTGCTAACATCCCCTCAGATTAACACAGTAACTCACTTCTGACCACTGTCCATTTTACTGGTACCTAAATATCCACATTAAAATCAGAAAGCTTACTTTTTTAATACACAAGACACAGGGAGCCACTATCTTAAAGAAGGCCATTCAATCCATTATCTTACCATGATTACATTATGCTTAGGCAAAGTTCCTCTCCTAAGAGAGCATTTAACACATTGCCATTCTACTACTGCCAAGCCCTGAGAAGTTTTGATTCAGCATTTGCAACCCATCTCTTATGACAAGTTGCCAATATGTAGATTAGTCCTGAGAATGAACGGGATTCACAAAGTACACATCACTCAATTTCGGCTAATTAAATGAGCACCATCCATCATTAATTCTTTCTTGTTTGGGGTCATTAGTACACACACTAGGAAGCTGAAAAGGAGAAACCTAGTGGGAATATTAAAGGAGGGACTAGGTTCCATCTTGAGAATCACAATGCATTGACCTGAGAACTGGCCAGTGGGGAAGATTTAGGAGTGGAACAGCGTGACTTCCATACCCAGGACCACCCCTCCAGCATCTTCCCTCTCCTCTTCCACGGCTCTTCACAAAACCTTACTTTCCCCAGACATTCAAAAGACTTCCTGGAAACCTACAAGGAAGTCATGAGGTGTCACTTTACTGTAGCAGAACAGTTGCTGTGTATGATACACTTTATCTCCCCTTAGACTGAGTAAAACTGATCACTGCTTGCTTCAATTTCTGCTGACCAGACTAGGGTACCAAGAAATAGTGCCTCAGTCCTAAGGATAGTCAGCTCAACACGAAAGAGATGTAATTTGCTTCCTTATTCAAATGAGAGTTTCACAAATGTAGCATATTTAGACCTCCTCCTGCACCCACGTGGATTTTTGTCCATTTACTGCCATCCAAGGCATTTACAAATGTAAATCTGGCCTATTTCATTCTCTTCGCCGTAGTGATCTGGGTCCTGTGTGTAGAGCTTATTTCAGATTTCTGAATTTAAAAGTGCCATCTGGATGCAAATAAACCATGCCTTCGTCTTTGAAATTTAGAGAGGCCTTTTGCTCTCAAAAGGTGGGTCAAAGTGCATCAAGTTAATCTTACCAGTCAACCAGTGTAAATGTCTAGGCCTTTCCACCTCTGATAATCTGCATTGTAAAATATTTCGCTAACTGTGCTGCAATCCATTTGAAATATTGTTATTATTTTTGATGAGAGGGCCATGGGAAAAAAAGAGTCAAGATACTGCCAGCCTGTTTGTGGCCTTCATTCCTTGGGAACAGAATGCTAGAACAAGAACAACTTCTGCATTTTCAAAAACGAGTGCTACTTGGAGCTGATGCAAGTGTAAGGCACACAACAAAAAATGATGGCAGGCTTGCTTTGTGAAGAAAGTTGGAGCGTGTCTGCAAGAAAGAATAAAGAGGGGAGTCCTGCCTTGAGAAGGGGAGATTGTCCTCTTTTCTGGCCATGCTGTCCACTGGTCCCTGTAAATCCATGCAGAATCTAGGCTGTGTGTTCCATTAGCAGGCTAGAAGGAAAGGCGGAGCCATGCTGCCCTAGTTGACATACTTTCTATCTGACTTGCCCTTCTTGAGTCCAGCTTTGACTAAGTTTGGTATCAATCATAATTCTTTCCTGGGACCACCACAGTCCCCTCCTCTCCTGCAGTCTCTCCGAGCCGAACTTCGCCCTTGAGAATGTGTATAGCACACTCTCTGAACACTCAGCTTTGCCTTCTTTCCACATTTCTTTACTACTGTAATTAATGTAAGAGCCCAAATGGCTCCCTTAGATTTGTCTTCTCCTCTCCTGGCTCATTAGATATTTTCCAATATCTGGTGTCTCTACTGTGTGCCAGCTTGATACCATAAATTCTGGCAGACGTTAAGAACTTGAAAATGGGATTTTTCTGTGGGACAAAATAGGCCACAGCACAAAGAGTTTGTTTTCCGGTTTCTTCATGTTGGCACCAGAAGTGACAGGCCAGCTACAACATGGCCTTTATTCCTTGGTGTCTATTGGGTATCCACACTGTAACCAAGCAAGACCCTGTCAGCCCTTCCCATAGCGCCCCTACCCCCCAGCTCATGTCCTTCACCTGGCTTTTATCTATAGAAAAACTTTGGTCAAAGAACTAATTTAATCAGAGAAGTGAGAATATACAGAGAAAAAGGAAAACAGTAGTAATAATTTCACCATTCAACAAAGTCAAGGACCTTCTATCTTCTTCAAAGGCTATAGATAATACTCTGAGCCATGTCCTTGAAGCTGTTTTGAAGGTGTTGAAGCCCCCACTAGGTGGAAGAAGTCAACTGTACGCTGCCCACAAGCACATAGACCCCCAGACCATCTGGAACCAGAAGGTTCATGACACTGACTCCCAATTACCTCACCACCCACTAATCAGGAAAATTTCCATGAGCTGATCACACCCCGCTCCTCAAAATACTGTAAGACTCTTCACTACCTTTGCCAGGGGGCACAGACCTTGAGGCACTAGCCTGTTGTGTTTCCCTCTTTGCCTGGCAATGAAAGCAATTTTTCCGTTTTCTCCACCTGTCTCTGCATTTCTGTTTGAACTTGGTGTACACAGGCAGCTGATATTTTGGCAACAACACTAGGCTAAGCATTTTACAGCATTTCATTTTCTTCTTAGAACAGCAGTCTAAGGTCAGTATTTCTTGACTCACTTTACAGATGAGAAAATGGACTCAGAGAAGCCATCTTTCACATTCTACCAAAGGATGTAGAAAGCCCAGGTTTCATTCCCGCCATCCTAAGATGCAGCCCCATCAAATAAAAGGGACAAGGGGCTTTGCAGTCCAAAGCAAGAGACTATGTAATCTTCAGTTTCTGGACAAATGGCACCAGGACCTGATATAGTCAAAAAGTTCTCCAAGAAATGAGAAGACACTGACAGATTTTCAGTTAAGATGGCCTTATCTGTTTCTACAACTTCATGCTTCTTTGTTGTCTGAACATGGTGTGAGCACTCAGTAAACAGTTCTGATTTACTGACTATTTCCATTGGCAGAAAAGAGTAGAAGGAGTTCCTTATCTCTTGCCTCTAGTTTGATCTCAGGTCCCAGGTCCTAGATTCTGGGCCCTGGATCCTGGTACCCGTGGATGCAAAGACTCTCCTCCCATCCCCATCATAAATACCCTTCAAGGGGAGGCACTTCATAGTTTCTCTAAATAAGTTTACTCTTCCCTTTCAGATTCACAAGCCAACAAAAAACACCTGGAAAAAGATTGAGTCAAGGTTTTTCCATCCTCAGGAGCAACTCAGATGGGATGTTTGATGGTTAATTTAGCAAACAATGTTGGAGCCCTTAGGAGGAAATTAGGAAATGATGAAGATGATCAAAACATCTTAAAACCAGAGGAGATCCTGGGACAAAGCACAAAGAAGCCACTGACAGAGTCCATCCCCTTGGAGCAGATAATAATAATTTGAGGAAGATGAACCCAAGATTTTGGGTTGCACTTTACCAACCTGAATGGGGTCAGTGGGTCCTGAGAGGCACATATATAAAAGAAATATTATTCAAAAAAGGGAGACGAGACTGTGCTTGCCTAAACCTGGGTACAGCTTCTTCAAATTTAGCTAGGAATCAGGGTCCATCCTAGAAGGGAGCAAGGCATGGAATAGCAAATATCCAACAGGGAAGACACTTCAGGGGGACCAGCTATGACATTCTTGGGGCAACTAGAGAGGTCAGGGCCTGGCTCAAGCACTGACCCAAGATGACAGGGTTATTCCTGAGACCTCCTGTTGCCTTGACACATTGCCTACTACCCGTTTCCCACCCCTGAACTCAGAGGCAAGAGAAAGGGTCGGGGAAGGAAACCACGGAAAGCTTTCTGGAAGAAACAGGTTCAAACATCAGATTTCAAATCAGATCCCTAGTCCTGACGAATTAGAGTTGAGGATATGAGCCTTAAAGGATAGACAAGTTAGTGAGGCAGAGAGACAAAGGGCATGACAGACCAGTCTGGGGATCAGGCCTTCCAGTGCCTTGAATCCTCTTCTGAGTGGCCCTTAAATTTCAGAGGTAACTATGAAGATCTCTTTAAATGGTCCAGTATTCATGCCTCTCCCTGATATCTGGTCTCTGCTGGGCTAACAATAGGTATCTCAGCCATGGGTGCCACTGCCTTTATTTCCCCATCACTGGGTTTACCCTAGAAAAAACTAACACATCTCTACTTTTATCCTACAAGATATCCACAGAGCAGGTTCTCCTTTCAAAGCTACTCCCTCTGCGACCTAAAACAGCTAAAGCTAAATGACCCTGAGGTCCACAGCAGACCTAGAATAATAAATTTCTCAGCAGATGATTGGCTTTGACCAGAAACTGACATGTTAAGGGTCTACTTTAAGTCTACTGCCTTATATATTTGATGTAGACTCTTGGGGATTCTTATGGAAATCTTGCCCATTAACCTAACCTTTAAAAAGACTATCTCCAGCAAGGAAACCCCCTTGAACATGTTTTTTGATGGACAGTCCCTTCCTCTGAGGCAGCAGGCTCGCAACCCTTTCAAGTATTCCAGGTCCTTACTGAAGGCAGACCAAAATTTTCCTCATAGGGAGTCAAATTAATCTCCTAGTCATTATTTCATACCCTCTTCCATTACAAAGAATAAATTTCCGGAGTTCCCTTTGTGGCTCAGTGGTTAACGAATCCGACTAAGAACCATGAGGTTGTGGGTTCAGTCCCTGGCCTTGCTCAGTGGGTTAAGGATCTGGCGTTGCCGTGAGCTGTGGTGTAGGTTGCAGATGCGGCTCGGATCCCGCGTTGCTGTGGCTGCGGTGAAGGCCAGCAGCTACACCTCCTGTTAGACCCCTAGTCTGGGAACCTCCATATGCCGCGGGTGTGGCTCTACATAAAAAAATACGCAAAAAAAAAGACAAAAAAAAAGAATAAATGTCCTTATACTCAGTATGGCAGAGTATACTGCCATTCATCTGAAGATGGTCCTTATGACTCATTGATGCATTTTCTTCCTTGCAGCCAAAACACGCCCAGGTTCTTCAAAATGTCACGTATGACCTCGATCATCCAATTGCCTTGCTTTAGAGTGTCCCTGACTTTTTAAACTATTTCCTGCAGACCTGAACAACATATTCCAATTATGGAATTATCCACTGACTAGCTGTGAGATTTTTATAAGCTTCAGTTTCCTTATCTGCTGAGTCTGACAATTAGGCTGTCCATTTGCTTTAGTAAAGCCTGTTCCAGATCTAAGGTTCTATAAATCCCAGGTCTGGAGACCAGAGAGAACTGGAAATATCTTTTCATTTCCCTGATGGCACCCTTCTCTTTGTGCAAACTAAGGTTGCAGAAGCATTTTTAAAATCAGTTTCCAACTCCATTTTATAGCAGTCAGCAGCAGTCTTTGGGAAAAATGGAAAGGAAAGGGGGATGGTGGGGACATAAAGGCTGGTTTCAATAAAGTCCTCAGTCAGCAGCTCTTGAGAGTCCCAAGGAAACAACCAGAAATTCTTCAGTGCCACCTAGAAGTTCCATCTGGTCTCCAACAAAAGAGACCGGGCTAGGTTCTCCTACAGACAGTCACCGGTGGACAACATCCAAAGGTTCATTATACCTAGCAATGTATTCCCACAGTGCTTGCTGCCTGAAGAAAACACCAAGCTGTGCTAGAATGAGGGATTTCCTCTGAGAAGTGTCATGGGGCATTTCTTGAAGATGAGATAAGCCTCAAGGAAACAAGCTGCCACTTGAATAAGTAACTCTTCTGGATACAGTTGTGATGACAGCTGCAATGCCAAGTTGCCACAGAAGGAAATATTGTTTTGTTCTTTTGGTGGGCCAGATCCTTTGAAGTGAGAAAGATGATCCCATGAGCTTTACCAAGCAAAGCTGGCCCAAGGCATAACTGTCAAGTAAGGGAAACCTGTTTATTGTATTTCTATGCACACTCCCACCCCAAGGTCACAGGATCCCCTCTCTTCCCACTACTAGGCAGCACCTTC
Source organism: Catagonus wagneri (assembly GCA_004024745.2). Classification (NCBI taxonomy): domain Eukaryota; kingdom Metazoa; phylum Chordata; class Mammalia; order Artiodactyla; family Tayassuidae; genus Catagonus; species Catagonus wagneri. Next base: position 9,619,818 of record PVHT021183726.1, read on the forward strand.
TGGAATCTCCCTCGGCTGCTGATGGCTTAATTTTCTTCTCTGATTAGAAATCATCTTTCCTGAACCCCCTGCTCTATTCTAGACATAGCTCATGTTCAAGTACTAATGGGTGGGAATGCCCCAGCAGTCATTTACCCAGTTATAGCTGGGTACTCTGTTTGTGAAGATACCATGCAGACATTGGTGGAAAATTAAGGTCCACAGCAACAGATGAGAGTAAGAATCTGTACCAGGAAGGCTTTCTAACCCCCTCATATCCCCAAGGACTCAAAGGTAGCTGGACAGTCCTCACCATGGTCAGTCCAGCTTAACACATCACTCATACAGGCCCATGACTGTGAAATCTGGCATTGTCTCAATTGCCTTAAATTTGCAAAAGGGACAAAGGCGACTAACCTACTCAATGTTCAAAATGAGACACTAGGGAGAAAGTTTAACCTACTTAGAAGAATGAGCTATTTTCAAATAGCTGAAATTCTCTTTTCTGTAAGTGATAAATGATACTTAACTTTCCATTAAAAATGAGAACATAGATATTCAACAAAACTTCGTCAGCTTCCTTGGAATTATTGCATTTTCCATGACTGAAATTTATGATAAAATTTTATTTCCTTTAAGTAATTGATAATTAAGATTTTTGTTCTTCCTTTAACCAACTCAAACTGGTTCGCCGACGATTAGTTGGAAATAGTTGCCTTTTTCCTGTAGTATTCTAAAGTAAGAGATTGTATATAAAATCTACAATCCCTGATAACTTGACCTGGGTAAGCCATTTCCTTTGAAATGCTGGCATGTGATATACGCTTTCAAGGTGGTAGCAGTTGCTAGGAAATGTGCTTGGCAGGTATAGACATTTCTTCTCCAACTAGAAGGGGTGTCGCAGAGATGGGCACACTGCGTGTCTGTGAAGCCTCCAAGGACAATCAGCCTCATTCACAAACTTCAACAGGCTGTGCTTTTCCCCTTGACCTCCAGAGTTCAATAAAAACAATAAGCCTTTGGGTATGCAGGCCCTGGGCTCTGGAAGATCAGCCTCAAGGAAGGTTTGGAGGTTTCAATGGTGCAACTGAACAGATGGTACTGGAAGAAACATGTATTGTGTGAATTATTGGAAAGGAGGTGACTTAGCATCACTTTGATACAACTGCACAGCATCTGTAACCCCTCTTGGGTTACTGTCAGCCCAGCAATTTATTATTTTAAGAGAATTCGTGCCTGTGACTTTGCCTACAGCTATGCTTTCTGCCCTGAGCCTGGTGTGTGCCCGTGCGCAAGCCCCCAAAGCAGTGTCAGGCCCTAAACAGTCCCACACAACTTCTGGAGTGAAGCTGCCCTTCTATTGTAATCACTTTTCATTACCACTCTTTGATCTCATCCCATCTTGGTACACAACACTTCATCACCTTTATTTTCTGTCATAATTGCATGTGAAAGATTTCCCTTTTGATAGAGTCTAGATGCCACGCTGGTGCAGAAGAGAGTGTTGAAAAGTGTCATGTGACCTCCTGGCTTCTGAAGGAAGCCCATACACCTGTGGAAGGCAAACAGTTTTTCAGAAAGATGACATATCTATCATCTGTCCACAGGATATGAGCTGTTCTGTCTGCTTAATAGCAAGAGGCCATGAATGGCAAAATAGGAAGTGCTGAAAGAAATCGGTAGCACACAGTGCACTGTCTGGCAGGCCTCCCCAGGCCAGACTTATTCCCAGCAGGTGGAAATCTGCACAGTGCTTGTCATTGTGGCAAGCAGAGTGGCTAGCCATGGCCCTGTTTCTGCTCCCTGTCACACTGTCATTTGGGTGCCATCACCTGTCAACAGCAACACATGGTTCTCAATTTCAGCCCAAGTCTCTGTTAATACCATATACCGTCACCATTAGATGGTCCAACAACAACAAGGCATGTCTCTAACCAAAATATCCTTGACTTCAAGACAGACTGTCATAGGGCAGATCCTGCTCCCAGCTCCCCAAGATTCATTCCCCAAGTACGATTATTCACCTCACCCTGTTCCCTCAAGGCCAGGAAGGTCTGTCTTCAACTGGAGGCTGAGCAAACTCAAGGGCTCCGTGACTGTCACCTTCAGTCCTCCCCTTATCTGTGAATCTTTCTTGCTAGTATTTCAGAGCCATAGCTGCCTGGTCAACAAGTACAGTAATGGCAACAGCAGTGGACAAAGAAACAAAAAGAGCTTTAATAATAACAGTCATGGCTTACTGAGCACTTACTGTATGCTGGGCACTCTTCCAAGAGCTATATGCATATTAACTAAGAGGAACCTCCCAACAATTATTTTATTTTATTTTAGTCTTTTTGTCATTTTAGGGCCACACCCATGACATATGGAGGTTCCCAGTCTAGGAATCTAATTGGAGCTACAGCTGCCAGCCTATGCCACAGCTACAGCAATGCAGGATCCCATCCGCATCTGAGACCTACACAGCTCACGGCAATGTCGGATTCTTAACTCACTGCGTGAGGCCAGGGATTGAACCTGCAACCTCATGGTTCCTAGTTGAATGCATTAAGCACTGAGCCATGATGGGAACTCCCCAAAAATTCTTTTAGATGGGTAGTACAGTGAATCTATTTCACTAACTAGGAATTAGGCAAGAGCTCACAAAGAGGTATGTAGGAGAGCTGGTTCTAGAATCCAAGCCATCTTCATCCAGAGCCATAACTCTTTTTTTTTTTTTTTTTTTAATGGCCCCCACATGGCATATGGAAGTTCCTGGGCCAGAACTGAATGTGAGCTACAGCTGTAACACTGTATCCTTTAAGCCACTTCACCTGGGCCAGGCATCGAACCCACACCTCCTCAGCGACTGGAGCCACTGTAGTTGGATTCTTAACCCACGTGTCACAATAGTAACTCCCAGAATTATAATTCTCAAACATCATGATATAGTGTCTCAACTAAATGTACTATCACCACAACCACATGCACAACTGGCTAACTTGCTTTATGTATTTTACTTCTAAGGCTCAGAATAACCTTAACCCTCATAATATCTCTAAAGCTCAGAGACATTAAGTAATTTGATTAATAAATGGTGAAGGCTGAATTTGAACCAAGATCTCTGTGTCTTCAAATCCCATGCTCTTTCTACTGGCCAAATCTCAGGCACTGTCTCAGGGGTCCTAGGCTATTTCTATCCTGCTACCCTATAGTTACAAGTTTAGGCCATGAGAACAGGTTCATTCTACTTAGACCATTAGCACTTCTCCAAGGACTTGAGGTCTTCCCTTATCCATAACAGCAAGAAGGAAAGTTCAGTGCTCTTAAAGCATGAGCAAGAGGGAGAAGAAAAATCCTCCTTTTACTCAAGGATTCCTGCCCACATTTAGAATGTTAAAACAACCTTGAATTTCAAAAAGTAACTCCACTTGGTCATGATGTATAATTATTCATTCTATGTATTGATGGATTTGACTTATAAAACCTTGAAAGAATTGTTGTATCTTTGTTCACGAGGTCCAAAGTTTTCTTTTCTCGTAATATTAAGTTCTGGTTTGTTATCAGAATAATGCTGTTTACTAACACAAAGAGAAAATTGTTTGTTCCTCTCCAATTTTCTAGGAAAGATTTAAAGCAATTGACATTTGTTCTTCATTAAATGTTTAGTGAAATTCACCAGTGAAGCTATCTTAGATCTAGAGTTCCCTTTGTGGGAAGGTTCTTAACTACAAATTCAATTTAAAAAAACAGTATATAGCTATTCAGTTTATCTACATCTTCCTGAGAGAGCTTCAGTAGTTTGTGTCTGAAAAAATTTGTCTATGTCATCCAAGTTATCAAGTTTATTGGCAAAAAGCTGTTCACAATATTTCTTTATTACATTTTTAACATTAGTGATGCTTCCTTTTTCCTTGGTAGTTGGAGTTTTCTTTCTTATTTTCCTAATAACTCTGGCTAGAGGTTTATTGATTTTATTAATCTTCTCAAGAAAAACAAGCTTCTGTTTCCATTGATTTTTCTCTTTTGCTCTCCTCTTCTATTTCACTGATTTCTGCTTGTACTTTTATTATTTTCTTCCTTCTGATAACTTTGGAACTCTAATTAGAGGTGTATTAGTCTGTTTGAAGTTGTCTCATAGCTCAAGATGTCTCTGTTTATTTTCTTCAGTGATTTTTCTTTCTGTGTTTCATTCTGAGTAGTTTCTATTGTTATATCATCAGGTTCACTAATCTTTTCTTCTGCTGTTGTCTATGCTGCTGTTAATCTTACCCGATTTTTTTTTTCATTTATACACTGCATTTTCATGTCTAGAAATTGGCCTTGGCTCTTACTTTCTGTTTCCTATATCATTTGTTAATATGTTCATGATTTCCTTTATTCTATTAAGAACACAGAACATAGTTACAACTATTTTAATACCTTTGCTAATTATATCACCTATGTCTGTTTCTACTGGTAAATGTTTTTCCTCATCAGGAATCATATTTCCCATATTTCATTGAAAGCCTGACATCATAAAGTTGATCTTGCTGGGGCTGGATATTTTTCTGTTTTTTTTTTAAATATACTTAAACTCCTCCTTTCCCCCTCCTCATGCCCCAAATGCAGTTAAGTTACTTGTAAACATTTTCCTCCTTTTGAGGTCCTTCTCACTGAAGTTTAGTTAGGTGGGAACAGAGCCATCTTTAATTTTGCCCTACTAGTGAGGCAGTGCCCTCTACTGGATACCCTGTGTACTATGCTTTTTTCACCCTAGCTATTGGGAACAGCACAGCTTCAGGTCCTATGAAAGCCCCAAAGGCTGCTCTGTCTATTCTTTTCCTGTGATTATTTCCCTAACTTCCAGGAGCTTCTTCACAACATGCTTTGATCAGTAAGAGCTCAGCATAGGCCAGGAGAGGAATCCTTTATAAAGGTCTCTGGAGCTTTCTCTCTATGCAGCACTCTCTACTCCATCAACCCTTTCCCTTCTCCTATGCTTCTATGAGGATTCCTGCCACTTTGTCCTGTCCTAATTCCCAACCATCTTCTAAACTCAGGGAGACTAGCAGTCTCTGTTTAATTTTGCCCTCCCTGTGCTCCAGCCTAGATCATTCTCTAGACAGTAGCCTGAAGCAATTTCAGGGCTCAACCTGATTGTTCTTTCTCATGGGGACCAAAGTTCTGTGATGCTGATCATCCAGTGTTTGTGATTTGTTATTACAGGTATTTTGTCCAGTTTTTGGTTTGTTTTATTTATTTTTTTTTAATTATCTAGGGCAGGAGGGTGAATCTAGTTCCTATTACTACTTCATGACACCAATAGAAGTCCTACTGCCCACTTTTTACTAAGGAGATTTCAGCTAGATGCCCAAGAGGAAGCACCTCCTTGAAGGATCACCCACTGCCTTCAGGACTCATTGCTTGGGGTTACATTTCAAATCCTTCCCCTTCATTTTTTCCCACTCTCTGACTTGTTTGGAGGTGGCATGGAGAGCCATGGACAGTGGAGGCAGATGATCACACCAATGAGCCCGGCAAGCTTCTTACTACCTCTAGCCTAACCACCATAAAGAAGCAGGGGAGCAAGGCCTTTCTCTTCTGGGAAAGGCCCAAAGACAATGTCACCTAAAGGCCAAGCACAACATGAAGTCAGGCTACTTTGAATATTAATCTCTTATCAGGTATTGCAAAGGTTTTCTCCCATTCCACAGGTTACCTTCTCATTTTGTACATTCTTTGGCTGTGTAGAAGATTTTTACTTTTGATATAGTTTCACTTGCTTATTTGTTTTGTTTGCTTGGGCTTTTGGTGTCATATCAAAAAAAAAAAATTGCCAAAACTTATGTCAAGAAGACTGTTCCTTGTTTTTGCCTAGAAGTTTAACTGTCCCAGGTTGTATGTTCAAGTCTTTAAACCATCTTCAGTTAATTTTTGTTAATGATATAAGATACAGGTCCTGCTCCATATTCTGCATGTGGTTATCTCATTTTCCCAACACCAGTTCTTAAAGAAACTATGTTTTCCCATTTGTATTTCTGGCGTCCTTGTTAAATATTAGTTGATCATATATGTGTTTATTTCTGGTTTCTCGATTCTGTTCCATTAGTCTGTGTGTCTACTTTTATGAAATACCATCCTATTTTGACAACTATAGCTTCGCAGTATAGTTTGAAATCAGGAAGAATAATGCCTCCAGCTTCATTCTTTCTCAGAAATGCTTTGGTTATTCAGGGTCTTCTGTGATTCTATACACTCCACACTAATCCTTCTATACACTAATTTTAGGATTATTTTTTCTATTCCTATGAAAATGCCATTCGAATTTTGATAAACATGGTTTTGGGTAATATGGACAGTTAAACAATATTAATTCTTCTGATCCATGAATGTAGGCTATCTTCACATTAGCTTTTGTCTTTAATTTCTTTTATCACAGCCTGTAAGTTTGCATTATACAGATCTTTTATGTCCTTGGCTAGTTAAATTTATTCTTAAGTATTTTATTATTTTTGATGCTATTATAAATGGGATTATTTTATTTCTTATACATATATTTGTTAGTGTACAGAAACATAATTGGTGCCTCTATATTTATTTTAGATCCTGAAACTTTACTGATTTCATTGATTACATCTAACAGTTTTTGGTAGATACTTTAGAAATTTCTATATTGCAAAGACATTTTTACTTCTTCATTTCTGACTTGGATGCCTTCTATTTCTTTCTATTGCCTGATTTCTCTGCCTAAGACTTACAGTACTCTGTTGAATAAGAGTAGTAAGAGTGGGCTCTCTCAGCTTGTTCCTGATCTTAGAGGAAAAGTTTTGAACATTTCACCATTAGTATGATATTAGCTGCGGATTTATCACATATGTCTTTTATTATGTTGAGGCGTTCCCTCTATAACCAGGCGTTCCCTCTATTGCTGATTACCTTTTATCATGAAAGGATGTTGTATTTTGTCAAATGCTTTGTCTACAACTATTGAAATAATCATGATTTTGTTATCTTCCATTCTACTAATGTGGTATATCACCACCACCACCACACACAAAAAAATAAAATAAAATTTTTAAAAGGTCAGAGGAACCGAATACACACTCTTTCCGAAGAATACATACAAATGGCCAACACTACATGAAAAAATGCTCAACATCATTTATCATCAGGGAGGTGCCAATCAAAACTGCAATGAGATATCACCTCACACCTTTTTCGAATGGCTATCATTAAAAACACAAGAGATAACAAGTGTTGGTGAGGATATTAAAAAAGGGAATCCTATACACTCTTGGTAGGAATGTAAATTATTTCAGTCACTATGGAAAATTGCATGGAGATGCCTCAAAAAACTAAAAAGAGAACTACCGTATGATCCAGAAATCCCACTTCTGGATATATATTCAAAGAGATATATGCACTCCCATGTATGCTGCAGCATTACTGTTATTATTCACAATAACCAAGACATGGAAACAACCCTAAGTATCCATCAACAGATGAATAGATAAAGATGATGTGATATACACACACACACACACACACACACACACACACACACACACACATATATATAGTATAGTATGCAAATATTATGACACATACACCAGTATACTTTTCAATCACGAGAAAGAAGGAAATCATGATATTTGCAAAAACATGGTTGGAACTTGAGAGTGTTATCTAAATGAAATAATCAGAGAAAGACAAATACCATAGGTTATCATTTATATGTGGACACTGAACTCCTAGAAACAGAAAGCAGAATGGTTATTAACAGAAAGTGTTGAGTAGGGGAATTGGGGAAGACGTTGGTCAAAGGGTACAAATTTCCAATTAGAAGATGAGTAAGTTCTAGGGATCTAATATACAGCATTGTGATTATGTTTAAGAATAATGTATTATATACTTAAAAGTTTTTAAATGATGTCTTAAATAATAATTATTTGACATTATGGAGCTGTTAGCTAATGCTGAAGTGATAATCATTTTTCGATATCTATCAAATCATCAAATCAACATGTTGTACACATTAAGCTTACACATTGTGATAAGTCAACTATATCAATTATATCTCAGTAAAGTGGGTAAAAAAAAGAAAGTCAGGCTCCAAATTTAGGAACAAAAGCTTTTAAAACCAGGTTTTCTCTTTAGATACAGATGTAGCTGCACAAGTCAGCACAAACTGTTTGCCATCTCATAGGAAAGAAAAGCATTTCTATCTATGAGACACAACTAAATATGAACCTCATCTTGAATTGAGTACATATACTAATAATAGCTAGTATTTCAGTACCAGGTTCTCTTCTAAGCACTTCATATGTTTTAATTCACAGAATGCCAAAAACACCTGTGAGATTGGTAGTAATGCAATATCCACTTTATAGATGGGAAACTGACGCAGAGAAGTAAAGGAACTTGCTCAAGGCACATTAGTAATGGAAGCAGGACCTAAACTCTTTAACAGTCTGCCTCATAATTAATTAACCAGTGTCTACTGTGAACAAATTCACCAGATTTCCTTAGAGACCAGCCCCAGAGGCCCCAGAGGCCCAGTATAAGAATCTGCAGGAACTTAATATAAACCACTGGTCTAGAATTGAAGATAGATGTATGGCCATATGTTGAGGATGCGCTTGTTTACCAAGACAGTCCTCCACTGTGTGATAGGCTGGAGGAATTAGTTTTAGTTTTTTCCCCCCAAATTCAGAGTTTCTCTGACTCTAAAACCCATTGCCCAGGATAGTCCCGAACTTTCCTGGACTCCTTGGGGAGGGGACTGCTCTTACTTTTCCAGCTCCAATCTCCTGCTGAGCTCTGCATAGCAATAAAATGACCTGCAATTTGTATGAGAACCAGAATCAAAAGAACAAATGGTTCAAAGTCTGTAGCCCAAGTCTCTGATTATTTTACCTTTCAGTTTCCTCTCTGGATATCCTCAGGCATAGGTTATAGTAAACTTCAATGGAAAAATGGTCATCATTCAGAGATGAGGTCATACCAGTGGCTTTCAACCAACGGCATTATTTTTCCACTAGGAGAATTTTTCCACTATAAATTTGTGTGTGTTTTTGTTGGTGGTGGTTGTTCCAATGACAGTGGAGCACTACTTACAGTCAGTGGACAGGAATGGGAGGCTAAACCTCTTAGAACACATGGGACACCTCATACACTGGTGAACTGTCCCACCAGAAATGACAATTAAGAGTTTATTCTCTAGACTTACAGATGGCCAACAGGCACATGAAAATATGTTCAACATCGCTAATTATTAGAGAAATGCAAATCCAAACTATAATGAAGTAACACTTCACGCTGGTCAGAATGGCCATTGTTAAAATGTCTACAAATAATAAATGCTGAAGAGGGTGTGGAGAAAAGGGAACACTCCTACACTGTTGGTGGGAATGTACATTGGTGCAATCACTAAGGAGAACACTATGGAGGTTACTCAGAAAACTAAAAATTGACTTAACCTATGATCCAGCAATCCCACTCCTAGGCAAATATCTGGAGACAACTCCAGTTCCAAATGATACACACACCCAACATTCATAGCAGTACTATTTACAATAGCCAAGGCATGGAAACAATCCAAAGGTCCATTGACAGAAGAATAGATAAAAATGTGGTGTATATATACCATGGAATACTACTCAGCCATAAAAAATGAAATAATGCCATTTCCAGCAACAGGTATGAACCTGTTACCATACTAAGTGAAATTAAGACAGAGAAAGACAAAAATCATATATTGTTTAAATTTGAAACATAAAAAAATGATGCAAATGAACTAATTGACAAAAGTTACATAGAACACGAACTTATGTTACCAAAGGGGGAAGGGGGGAGGGATAAATTAGGAGTTTGGAATTAGCAGATACACACTACTATATATAAGACAGATCAGGAGTTCCTGATGTGGCATAGCAGGAATGAATCCAACTAGTATCCATGAAGATGAGGGTTTGATCCCTGGCCTTGTTCAGTGGGTTAAGGATCTGGCATTGCTGTGAGCTGTGGCGTAGGTAGCAGATGTAGCTAGGATCCGGTGTTGCTGAGGCTGAAACATAGGCCAGCAGCTATAGCTCCTATTCAAGTCCTAGCCTGGGAACTTCCATACACTGTGGGTGCAGCCCTAAAAAGCAAAATAAAAATAAATAAATAAATAAATAAATAAATAAATGAACAAACAGATCAACAACAAGGATCTGTATAACATAGGGAACTATATTCAATATCTTGCAATAAACTATCACAGAAAAGAATCGAAAAAGAATAGGTATGTGTATATATGTACACAGACACACACATCAATGTATATATTCAACTAAACTTGAATTAAAAAGAGTTTCTTTTCTTATTACAAACCATATGTTGAGTCCACCAGTTATACTACTCACAGCGGTCTATAGACTTTTTTCACTAACTTCTGAAACCTTGAGAACTTGAACTTGACCAAATCTTAAGCTTGATTACTTCAAGACTCATGATCCAAGACGACTTTCTGACCATATGTCTAGATGACAAAATCACCACAGACCTACCACAGAGATTAAACCAATCCTGCTTCTGAGTCTCCTCACACAGCTGCTGAGGAAAACTCCCAGGAAGGCACGACCAACATCCCTCTTCCCCAGAAATGCTCATACAGAGCCTCAGTTCTAATATCAGTTTTCTATCTGCTCTAAGGGAAAGGTTCCTCCAACAGTGGGAAAAAGAAGAGAAACCCTAACAGGACAAGCAAAAGGAAAAGTCATTCCCACCTAAGAGGGGACGAATACTTCAGAGGTTACAAAGAATGTGGCCGAAAGAGTACTAAAGAAATGTCCCTCACAGGATGAAAATCAGAATGGATTCAGACATAAATGTCAATACCTCCTTGAGCTGAATTATTCTGGGAACCGAAAACAGTGAGGAATGGTTAGTTGTAGTCACAAGATCTAGTTTTATGACAACGAATCATATTGGCAACAGATTTGATCCAATTGCAGTACCTGTGCCAAGTTCTCTGCCAATAATTTTTGAATTACTATGGCGCAGGCTGGAAGAAGCTACTCTAAGGATGGATAGCTCTTAACTCCCCCTAATACAGCTTCTACGACACATGAAATCCTTTTCCCTCCTTGTGTTTCTTTCTCTCCTGCCTACCTTGCCATTGACAATTCACAAAGTATCTATACAGTGAATGCCTTTCTAATTTCAGTTCATTTTGTTCTACTTTCTGTCTTGGCTCCAGGAAGAAACAGTGAGTCTTGTGGAATGAATATGTATTTTACAGTTCCAAAGCCAATGCTAAAAGAAATCTACATTTAAGAAAGTGAAGCCGAAAATGTGGGGACAGGGGTATAGAAACAGATCTGATGACTTTTCAGTGTTTTTATTTTTTAATTCAATGAAAGATTCTTTAATTTCTATTGTGCTTTAAAATTTTCAAAAGTTTCACATATTATTAGCAATGATCATGCCCTGAGTAAACCTCATTGGCTATGATACCACCTTTGTGCAAAGTTACATTGAGTTTTTTTAGTAAGACATGATGACAGTAAGATAGAAAATGATGAGTATTTTCTTGTTCCTTAGTAATTGTCTATTATCCTTTCGTAAAAGAATTCCTGTTATAGTTCCAGTTTTTAGTCCAAATAAATATGTTAAAACCCCTTTAAAGAAAACCCCAAACTGCCAAATATGATCATCAGATTCACCAAGTTCCAGAACAATACTTTCATTTGAACAAAGTTGTTCAAAACACTAATAGCAAGGAGGCTGAAGACAGCAACCGCCCAGCTCTGAAAATTGAAGTCACAAGGACTTTAGTACATAATTCCACCCGCAGGCTTATTTTCTGTACAGAAACCAAAACATGGTCTCCTAATCAGCATGAGAAACCCAGCATGACCCGGATGGGTTCCCAGTAATGTGGTACACGAAACCCTTAACCAGATTTTCCTGGAGCTCAAAGCTATTCTGAGGTGGTTAAGGAAATGGATGTGGTATGGTGAGAAAACTATGTAATTTAAATCCTATGGCTAAAATGTCAGCAAAAATTCTGTGGAAGAAGAGAGAGACAGATGTGCCCATGTTTCAGCTCAGAATTTAATTTATAATTCATCTAGCAGGTGGATTATTCCTGTGGACAAAATATTCTCTCTAAAAGTTGGCTTTCTTTAAAGAGACACCCTTTGAAAGGGGTTCCCTATTTTCCTGCAACCTATGATGCTAGCTTTAAAAATATAAATTAACAAAATAAAAAAGCATTGTGTGATCTACAAGGAAGGTCACAGAGCCTCTTTCTCTGAATATTCCGGCCAGGGGTCAGCAAACTTTTTCCGTAAAGGGCCAGAGAGTAAATACTTTGGGCTTTGTGGGCCAAATGGAGTCCTCATAACATATTTCACATATTCTTCGTTGTCATATATATATTTTTTTTTCTTTTTACAGCCACACCTGCAGCATATGGAAGTTCCCGGGCTAGGGGCAGAATCGGAGCTGCAGTTGATGCCTACACCACAGCAACACTAGATCTGAGCTGCATCTGCAAACAATGCTGCAGCTGTGGCAACACCAGATCCTTAACCCACTGAGCAAGGCCAGGGATTGAACCCGCAACCTCATGGTTCCTAGTCACATTCGTTTCTGCTGCGCCATGATGGGAACTCTGCCAAACACTGTTCTAGAGAAATAGGTGGACAGACTTACTTTGTGGACACTACTTATTGCAGAGTAAAATAAATACCCATCCTCCTCTCCCTGCCAACTTTGTAATTTGATGAAACTGACAAATATAAATCTGTAAAGTTATCAGATTTAAGTCATCATGTCATAACAGATATTCCAATATCTGACAAAACAAAACGTTGTCTTAGTAAAGACAGAAAGTCTTTGTATTCAGTCTCCTACACTACAAACACCTTATGACCTAGAGCAAGTTCCTCATTCTCATTAGGAAAAAAAAAAAAATACATTTGCATTAAAGTGATCTCTAAAGAAACATCCAGCCTTGGTTCTCTGAGATTCTAAGAATGGTCCTAGAAAACTCTAAAAGGCTGTTTAAAGAGATGCCTCAAACTGATATTTACCATATTAAGAAAAATGCAGTCGGATGACTGTTATCCTATTTAATAGTTTCCAGAAAAGCAAACTGTCCTCATTTTGCCCTGACTAAAATCTCCCATCACAGAAGATGGCATTCCAATGGTTTCAGCTAAATATATATTCATTAACATTTCAAAAAAGAGACAAGAGATTCATAAGGTTCACCCTCAGAAATAAAACAGTGGTCATCGTAAAAAGCAGTGCTGTTTATAGCAACATGGATGGACCTAGAGATTATCATACAAAGTGAAGTAAGTCAGAGAAAGACAAAAATCATGCAAGATCACATATATGGAATCTAAAAAACTGATACAAATGAACATATATAAAACAGAAATAGACTCACAAACATAGAAAACAAAATTATGATTACCAAAGTGGAAAGAGGGAGGAGGAATAAATTAATGGGATTAACATACACATACTACATAAAATAGGTAACCAACGAGGACCTACTGCATAGCACAGGGAACTGTACTTTTTATCCTGTAATGGTAAAGAATCTTAAAAAGAATATAAATAACTAAATCACTTTGCTGTACACCTGAAACTAACACAACATTGTAAATCAACTGCATTTCAAGAAAAACATTTTTTTAAAAAAAAGAAGGTATCAGACACTTTAGCCCAGGAATCAAAATCATGAGGATTGTTTTTATGATTTCAGAACCTCTTTAACGTCACTATATTTCTTATTTCTATGACCCTCTCCCCAAAGCTATTAACAGTAAAGTCAACTACTGTCAGCACCTTTTTTTGATTCTTAATTTTATACCATTATTTAGCAAGAGATTGGCTTAAGCCAGCTATGAGTTATATAGAAAGATGTCTTCTAGGTACTAATTGTTCAGTAATGCCGTATAAGGAGCACCATTTTCTTCAAGTTGAATGTTTACTTACTATTTCTTTCCAATCAGTGAAACAGTCAATGGTACAAGCACACACACTTCCATTGATTTGCCAGACATATATGTAGAATTGAACCCAACCGGCTGGGACTCACGTTAAGTAGGATTAATAAGGTATTTCTCATCCTGCACATTCGGAAACACTTGGTCCCACTCAGATTTCTCTGCTCGCTCATGCTCCCCAAAGATAAATGAGCTTTATCCACAGAAAGGAAACAGGTCATTTATCTGACATCACATTGTTTACAGACATTAAAAATGATAATATCCATCAACAAGCAGCCAAACCCCAAGTGGGTCACACTGAGAACAAAGCTACAACTGTCTTTCTTTGATATAGTTACAAGGAGATGCTGACTGATCTGCTATTTATGTTCCAATAATGTCGCTGTTGTCATAAGAAGCTCACAGTTTGTTATTAACATAATTTCCCATATGTTTACTTGGGACTGGGGAACTGTCTTTTGGTCTTGTCTGAGGTTTTAATGAAATTAAAACCCAGAATTCTAATGACAGCACTATGAACATATTTGCTTTTGGGGAAAGATTTTTTCATTAAAAAAAAAAACACGTTATCTTTCCTTTCATTTCTGTATTTTTAACAAAAGAACCAGTTCTCTCGAGGCACTGTGGGTTAAGGATCTGTGGTTGTCACTGTAGCGGCTTGGGTCGCTGCTGTGGTGCAGGTTTGATCCATAGCCTGGGAACTTCCATATGCCACATGCTGCAGATGAGGACAGAAAGACAGAGAGAGAGAGAGAGAGAGAAGAGAGGGAGGGAAGGTAGGAAGGAAGGGAGGGAGGGAGGGAAGGAATCATTATTTATAATCCTCTTCAACACAGCAAGGCAGATATTATTATCTGCATTTTCTACATAAGTAAGTAACCTGAGGCTTAAAGAGGCTTGTTAAATAAATTGCCCAAATTCACAGGGCTAGTGATTGGGAGATCCAGGATTGTAACTCATGGGTCTGTCCAAATCTGCTGTGTTCTTGCCTCTTTCATCTCTTTCTACCTCCTTACCCTCCCTTCCCCCCTGCTTCTCTCCTTCCATTCTTTCTCTCTCTTCCTTTCTTCCTCCCTGCCCCCATCATCCATCCACCTATATTCCTACCTTCCTTCTTGCCTACTTGCTCATCTACTGCCCTAAACAAACAACTTTATCCTTATAAAAAGCTGTTTCTTGAAAGCATCTTCCCACCACAATTTAGTTCTATCTCAAAGAACAATGCAAAACACTGAGTACCTTAGCAAAACTTCAGGACACATAAACAATACCTGCAGGATTAACAAATATTTTGAGTTTTGACTTGAGAAAAACCACATGTGATTGACTGGCAGGAACAAACAGCCTGTCAGGTAGGGTTATTCAGAAGCAAAGTCAAAGAAATGGGGAACCAAGACTATGAGTGTAGTTATTGAAGAATAGTTTTTTACACCCTAAAAAAGTAATAATAATAAGTTCTCTGAAACTGGAACTAAAGCCCAGCTGCTATTAAAAAAACAAAGCATGCTGGAATCTGATTTTCCAATCTCTGCACTCACTGGACAGCATCAGCAATGGCTCTTCTTTTGGTTAGAGCTTCTAAAGCACCAACTCTTGTCCTGTCTCACTCCCCTCCATCCCCCTCTGTCTTGACAAGAGAAGGCAGGAAGCCCAGCTGGACACTTACAGGCCTAAACAGAGCCTCCCCACGCCCGTCATCATTTGTTTCATGCATTTCAGTTTGACCCTCTTGAACTGTCTTTGTAATACCAGTACAGCCTGGTAGAAAAAAGAAAACATGCAATATGACAATTTATTGGCCAAGATTACCCCAAACAACTGATTTTACAAGTTTTGTTTGTTTCCCAAAACTGTCCAAACTGACGACACCACAGACATTTTTGATGTGGAGAAGGAAGTCTGGTTTCAGCACGTGACCGGCATTCTCATTTCCTACTGGCAAAAGGATCCTGGCTCACCAGCTATGTTCTGATCAGGATGAATTGCACACATAATTCAAAAGGAAGAAAACTGCTCAAGTACAACGTGTGAGTCTTCTGCCAAAGTTGAAAATCATTAGGAACCATGATTTTGGCTGAGCACACAGCTCTGTTTCAAACTCTTTTATTTCTGTATTATTGCTCATTCCCTTAAAGAGAAATACATGAGGCAGAGACAAGATCTCTTTCCCTTTTCATGTTTCTCCAATTTATCTTCCTTGGCATAATAAATTTCTCAAGCCAAAGAGCTGAGTGTTGTCTTCTTTCCCTCTGATTTTTTCATTATCTCGGTTATCTCTCATTCATTTTTTAGCCTTTTTTCTTATCACAACAGTTTCTCAGGACATCATAAAGTTGCAATGAGTAACCTCCAACCCCTCCATAGTAGCTTACAAATAGTTCAGGCACCACACTCTCAATCATATGGAATTCTTACTTTGGCATGTTTGGACACAAAAAGTAATACGAGATACACCTCGACTAGATCTGATGGTTCAACACTGGATGACTTTTGATACACAAACATTATTTTCTATGTGAAACTATTTCTAGCAAGAAAATAATATTAAGCAAAACCTGCTTTTATGCCCTTGTTTATTCTGAAAAATTGAGGAAGTCTAATCAATTATGGTCTTAAGGGAGCGGGGTGTATCGTGAGGAGCACTGGACAGAAAGCATGGGTCCTAGAACCTGTTCTTGCTTTTAGGGCCAATCTTTAAAACTTTTTATTTGGGGCATGTTTTAAAAACATGTAGTTACAAGTATAGAGACTATAGTATAATGAATCTCCATGTATCCATAAGTGAACCCACAGCTGATCTTATTTTTACTAAACCCATGTCCATCCATTTTCTTTTGTCCCAAGCAGATTTTTTTTAAAAAACAAATCCCAGACATCCTATAAGTTCTTCCATATATGTGCCTAGGTATTCCTGAAAGATACGGACTTCTAAATTTTAGACATATAAGCACATAGTTATTATAATATTTAAAATTTCTGATATCAAGTATTCAGTGTTCAAATTTCTCTAATAATTGCATAAATTTTTTAAGACTTATTTTGTTCAAAATAGGGGCCAAACACTATTCATATAGCAAGCACAACTCTTGATCCAAGTTTCTTCATTTGCAAATAAAAATGTTAGATGGTTGTTATATTTTTAGTGTAAGCACTTTAAAATATACCTTTGCAAATTAAAAAATACACAAGTTAATTTTTTAAAAATTTAACATTTAACCATGTTATGTGTTATTATCCATAATCCAGAATAGGATTATTGTTTTAATAATAAATGGTATGAAAGCATATGTATTTTCTATTTACCATGTGATTTTAAGATTTCTTGTCATCCACCCATTTTAACTTCTGTCTAGAATACCATCTTGTGAATACACTGCCTTTTATGTACTCCCCTATTAATGGACATCTGTTTTTATTTCTAATTTTCCATGGATTAGTGTTATAATAGACATGCTTATAAGTATCAATTTATGCATATATATAAGATTACCTGGGACATACACCTGTATGTGGGAATTGCTGGATTACTGGGAAGAATATCATTTTTAACTACTGTTAAACTGATTGTTTCACTGTTGTACATCCACCAGCAGTAGACGAGACTTCAACATGATCTTCAAGGTTCCTTGCAACTTTGATATTCAATGAGTCAATCTACTGAATTTACTTTAAAAATAGTTGCACCTTTAGTAACATAAATGGTGATGACATATGTTACTGGTTTTGCCATTCTTAATAATAACTTCTATTACTTCTTAGTAGAACTCTCTTTAAAAATATATATATATTTTCATTTTGCAAGACCCTGAGCTAAAAACTCAAGCTAAATCACAAAGAACCATGTACTTCCTGACCTTAAATTTGGGGAAACAGATGCCTAAAATTATAAATAATAATTAAAGGTAGTTTATAGGGAGTCATCAGTAGAGTATAGAACCACCATTAATCTGTGGTAAGGGAGAGGTCACTGGGTCATGGTTGAAGAGGATTTATAAAGGAAATAAAGAATGAAGTTCATCAGGAAGAAGTGGGAAAGGAAGCAGGAGAAGCAGAAAGACTAAGGAAACATTTTGTGGTTGGTCCAGTGAACAAGGTATAAATCAAAGGTTCTAGGAGGTGTGATGCGCATGGAAGAATGGGTAGAGATGAGGCAGTAGGTAGTGTATAGAGGACTTTGAAGGTCCCACTTAGTAGGCAAACTGTGGCCCATCCAGTCATTTTTTTATCACAGATGCCTCAGAAGGATCAATGGAGGCTCAGAGTGTCCAATCTCGGAGGGTCTACACCAAAGCTTCATTTAAGGGCCCACAAAAGCTGTGCATTCCTCAATTTAAAATACACTTTTGAAAAAATCCTTTTGTTTCTTTCCACTCTCACCTGTCATAAAATGAGATGCGGCAATGTATTTCCTGATGTGGACAATGGATCGTCTTTTCATTTGTCCTAATTTATCCTAATCCAGTTTCAAAGAGGACTCTCCCAACTCAGTGTTGAGGGTTGAGTGACTACATCCCCTTTTGACCTAATCAACCCCAGGGAGGATTTGGAAGCTCTTGATCATGACACCCCAGTCTTCTCCTTTCCAGATCAAAGATGTACAGCTATTTCATTTTCATACAGCCATTATCAACTGAGCACCAATTATTAATCAAGCCCTCCTCTAGGCACTAAGAACCCAGGGATGAAAGTACTGCTGCCCCTGACAAGTGCGTAATTCAACAGGAAAGGTAATGAAGTAGGACATGTGGAAGGACAAAGACTCTACCAGGAACAGAAAGTGTGTGTTAGAAGGAATCTGATCTCACCTATTCTCCTATACATGTCCCATCATTCTAATAGTTATTTGTTACCAAGTTGAAGCATGATGCTCTGTTATCTTAACATATAAGCCTTAAAGTCTCAGCTGACACTCCATACCATGTCAATGCAATCATGGAAATTTTAAATCAACTGCCTGACACCCTTCTCTAAAACCATCCATCAAAAACACAGCTCAGGGACCTCTAGGCCTGGCACTGGTTCTCTGAATGTTGGTTAAGGCCACATGTTTCCATGTGCAGCCAACAGAAGAGCAATCTTACAGCAGATGAGGCAGCCAGGAAGGAAGAGGGGTCATCACAGGTTCCCCTGCCCAACTACATTTTCCTGCTTACACTGTATGACACTGTTTGGAAATGACAATGAAGGAGGCAATGAAATTTTCCCTCAAAGTCTTCAGCTCACTCTAATTCATGAAGGAAATGGTCTGCTTCATCCACATAGGAGAAATGAAATGTGTAACTCTGAGTTCCCATCACCCATGAGCTTGCTGCAAGCTATCATGGCACGGAGAGATGCCCCCCAGGGTTTCTGAGTCCCTGGAGAGGGCTGGTTGCTGTACTTTCTGGGAGGAACAGCTTAGAAAAGAGTTAAAGGGCCCCATTAACCTAAGCACAATAACACTGACACTTTCAATCAGCCAGAGGCTATCAGGTTTAGCCATTTACACTGCATAAATCCACATTTCCTGACTGTATTTGAGTTACTTTCCTCCAGCACAGATGGAGAAGGTGATTTTTTTTTTCTCTCTTAGAGGAAATCTTCCCAGATGAACCACATCCAACACTAATCACTCTTTTGTTTTAAGAGCACAGTTCTATATTAGACTTGGCTTGCAATTATCCTTGAACTGCTATCATTGGACAATTTAGCTGCATTATAAGGTCTTTGAGAACAGAGACATTTCCTATTCCAGTTCATTCTGGGACTCCATAATTGATAGCTATGTTCATACCTGGAGGCTGATGGATGCTTGCTAAATGTAGTAGTCCGAATAGATGAGGTTATGTTAGAGTAATAAGAAATCCCAAAATCTAAGCATCCCAACATAAAGAGAATTGTATCATATCTGGGTCTATGTGACTCTCCAAAGCAGCTGTCTAATAATCCAGCTACCGTGGTGTTGTGACTAAATTTTCAAAACAAAGTATCCTCCAAGAGGACCTCAGCTGGGAGGAGGAGTAACTGAAAAGTGTCACAGGGTCTTTTCACAACTCAGCCCAGAAGAGAAAGAAAAAATAGATATTGGTGAAGATTAGTGTCTATTGTACTAACGTATTTCTTCTGTAATGCAGGTTTCAGATAAGTGGGAAACCTGCTCTTTGGCAGAATAAGCAACCGATGACTCCTCTTAGGTAAGAGAAGCACCTCTTCTGAGAGCCCCTGGGGGAAAGATGTGAGAGATTTAAGACATGTCCGCTCCATTCTATATTTCGACTAACTGCTGGCAAATTGTGTTCCACAGTGACACATCCCTTAAAGATGAGGTCATGATGCTTTGGAAAACCAGGTTCATATTCTCTTTCTTTAAGGTCATCAAAGACTTGGACCTTGTGATCATGGATCAAGGGTAATTTCCATGTTCTTTTGACTTCAATTTTCTCACTTATTTAACAAACTATTATTCAGTAGAGACTGCTGATTGTTTCCCAGTATCTCTTCCTTTATTGTTATTTAGTAACAGAAATGCCAGGTTTTAGATTGGAATGTGCTATTAGCTGTAGTCATGTGAATAAGTTCTGGCAAATAGAGCAGAAGAGTTTTATGTACCTTCTAGGCATTCTCCTTAAAATGAAGGAACATGCTTCTCTCTCCTCCTTTTCCCACATTTTCTGACTGGAATATAGCTATAGGGAGGTAGTCTTCTTTACTACAAGGATTGTACATATAGCACACGAATGAACAAGAAGGAACTGGATCACTGATATGATGGAACCACTCTATTAGTCCTGCCTTGCTTGTGTCTTGACCATACCATGACACATAAATGAAGTTCTATTTGGCTGATACTGAATAGATATCCTAATTAATCCAGTATTTCAGAAGCTTTTGGGTATCAGGTTATCAAAGACAAAAAAGAAGTCTTGATCTGAAAAGCAGATCCATAAGAAAGGACGAAATTGGTTACACAGGCTACATTTCTGGGAATTTCTCCAGATGACCTAGGATGATATCTATTGCACATAGCATTTACGACACTGGGACATGGGATAACTTCATTTGACTCTTCAACCTCATTCCTTCCATGCCTTATTAAAGAGGAACATCTCCCTCACTGCAAGCCATTTCCTTACACTGTCTATTTTGGAGAACAAAGAGGTTGACTCTGATATTGTTTGTTGTTTCCATGTTTTGGCTATTGTGAATAGTGCTGCAATGAACATATGGTGCATGTGTCTTTTCCAAGGAGAGTTTTGTCTGGATATATGCCTAAGAGTGGGATTGCTGGGTCATATGGTAGTTCTATATTTAATTTTCTGAGGTACCTCCATACCTCCATACTCCATACTCCATACTGATGGCCACTCTGACTGGTATGAGGTGGTATAAGCAAACTGAATCCCTGCTCTGAAGGTAAGATCCCTGGACCATACTCCCAGTTAAAAGAATGGCACCGATCCTAGGATGACTTCACATTCCAATGAAGAGTCTTCTACATGATTTAAACTCTTACATGATAACAAGAAGGAGCCAAGTTTACCTGATAAATATTAAGCTAAGAAAACCCCTAAGTGTATACAATCCTTCAAGAATCTGACAAAAACACATATTCTCTAGTCTTTTAAAAATATAGTGCTGGGACAACTGGATTGCCACATGCAAAAGAATGAATTTGACCACCTGCCTCATACTGTATACTAAAATTAGCTCCAAATGGATCAGAGAGTTAAAATTATGAAACTTTTAGACTGTTATATAGGTGTAAGTCTTCATGACAATGGATTAGGTAATGGTTTCTTCTTTCTTTCTTTTTTTTCTTTCTTTTTTCTTCTTTTTTTGGCTGCACCTGCAGAATGTTGAAGTTCCCAGGCCAGCGATCAAACCCATGCCACAGCTGTAACCAGAGTGACAGCAGAGACAATGCCGGATACATAACCCACTGGGTCATGAGGGAACTCTGGCAATGATTTCTTAGACATGACATGAAAAGCACAGACAACCTAAGAAAAAATTGTTAAACTGGACTTCATCAAAGTTAAAAACTCTGACACAAAGTATTCTATTAAGAAAGTGAAAATATAGCCTCTAGAAAGGAAGAAAATATTTGCAAATCATATATCTCATAAGAGTTTAATATCCAGAGCATATAAAGAACATTTATAACTTAACAATAAAAATACAAACAACATTTACAAATGGTCAAAGGATAAGCACATGAAAAAATGCTCAAAATCACTGATTGTTAGAGAAATGCAAATTAAAACTTCTATGAGGTACCACCTCATACCAGTCAGAATGGCCATCATTAATAAGTTCACAAATAACAAATGCTTGAGAGTGTGTGGAGAAAAGGGAACTGTCCTACACTGTTGGTGGGAATGTAACGTGGTACAGCCACTATGGAAAAGAGTATGGAGGTATGGAGGTACCTCAGAAAACTAAGTATAGAACTACCATATGACCCAGCAATCCCACTCTTAGGCATGTATCCAGACAAAATTCTCCTTGGAAAAGACACATGCACCGTATGTTCATTGCAGCACTATTCACAATAGCCAAAACATGGAAACAACCTAAATATCCATCGACAGATGAATAGATTAAGAAGAGGTGGTATATATATATATATATACACACACACACACACACACAATGGAATACTACTTGGCCATAAAAAAGAAGAAAATAATGCCATTTGCAGCAATATGGATGGAACAAGAGATTCTCATACTAAATGAAGTAAGTCACAAAGAGAAAGACAAATATATGATATCACTTATATCTGGAATCTAATATACAGCACAAGTGAACCTTTCCACAGAAAAGAAAATCACAGACATGGAGAAGAGACTTGTGGTTGCAAAGGGGGAGAGAGGAGGGGGAGGGAGTGGATGGATTGGGAGTCTGGGATTAATAAGTGTAAACTATTACCTTTGGATTGGATAAACAATGAGATCCTGTTGTATAGCATAGGGAACTATATCCAGTCACTTATGATGGAACATGATGGAGGATAATGTGGGAAAAAGGAAATATATATATATATATATATATATATATATGACTGGGTCACTTTGCTGTACAGTAGAAATTTACAGAACACTGTAAATCAACTATAATGGAAAAAATTAAAATCTTAAAAAAATAAATTTTAAAAATCAAAAAAAGAATATATACAAATGACCAATAATCACATGAAAAGATAATCAAAATCATTAGTCATTAGAGAAATTAATATCAAAACCAAGATGAATTTAAAAATGAAACATAGCAAGTATTGGCAAAGATGTGGAGAAATTGTAACTCTCACAGTTGCCAGTGAGAATATAAAATGGTGACGCCTCTGTAGCAAATAATTCTGTGGTTCTTCAAAAAAGTAAGCACAAAGTTAAAATATGACACAGAAACGCCAAATGGAAGACAAGTTCACATAAAAACTTATATAAAAATATTCATAGCAGCATTATTTATAATAGCCAAAAAGTGAAATAACTAAAATGTCTACCAATTGATATATGGATAAACAAACATGACACAGTTACACAATGAAATATTAATATAATCACAACAAGAAATAAAGTTTTGAGTCATGATACAACATGGATGAACCTTAAAAACATCATGCTGAGTGAAAGAAGCATGACACAAAAGCATATATACCGTAATGATTCCATTTTTGTAAAATGCTCAGAAAAGGCAAAGCTATACAGACAGAAAGTACAGAATTTGTCAGGGTCTGAAGGTAGGGAGAAGTTGGAGAGTGATTCAAATGGTTATGGGGTTTGTTTTTTGGGGTAATGGAACTGTTCTAGAATTGAATAGTGGTGATGTTTGCATAATCTTGTGACTATACTAAGAATAAAATAATTTGACATTTTAAAATAGTGACTTTTGTGTTTTGAGAATTTTTTGTGAATGATATCTCATTAAAAAAAGAAACAAAAAAAAATGTTCCTCTCTTATCATCACTACTAGAGGCCCTCTACAGTGTGATAAGACAAGAAAAAGAAACAAAACTATGAGGAACTGAAAGGAATAAAGAAACTTAAGTGTCTGATAATATGACTGCCTACTCAGAAAATGCATAATACTAAATAAATAAAGGTTCAGTTAGAATATTGTATAATATACATCAGCAAAAAAAACAAAAATGTAAACATATAATTTTCAACATCAAGAAATAAGTACTTGGTGAGGAAATGAACAAAAGAAACACAAGATTTTTACATAAAAAATAAAAGAGTAAAGAAAACCAAAATACAAGAATATTTACAGAAGCATTATTCATAATAACCCTCAAATGGAAACAACCCAAATGTTAACTGATAAATGAACAAAATACAATAGATCCATGCAATGGAATATCATTTAGTCATAAAAAGTAATGAAGTACTGATACATAATACAATATAGATAAACCTTGAAAATATTATGTAAAATGAAAGACGCGTCCACACAAAAGGCCATATATTTGTATGAAATGTCCACAATAGGCAAATCCATAAGAGATAGAAAGGAGATTAGTACTTGTCAGTTTCCTTCAGGAATGAGGAATGAGGAGTGATGACTAATGAGCACAAAATTTCCTACTGAGGTGATAAAAATGTTCTAAAATTATTTATTTTTTATTTATTTTTTTGCTATTTTTTAAGGCTACACCCACAGCATATGGAGGTTCCCAGGCTAGGGGTCTAATCGAAGCTGCAGATGCCAGCCTATGCCACATCCATGGCAACACAGTATCCAAGCTGTGTCTGCGACCTATACCACAGCTCACTGGATCCTTAACTCAATGAGCAAGGCCAGGGATCGAACCCACATCCTCATGGATCCTAGTCAGGTTCGTTAACCACTGAGTGAGAAAGGGAGTTCCAAAAATGTTCTAAAATTAGATAGTGACAATGACTGTACAAGTCTGTGAATATAAATATTATTCAGTTGTATACTTTAACAATAAAACCTAAATAGAGATACACCCTGTAGTCATAGATGGGAAGATTCAATTTTTTCCAGTTCAATGTATACATTAAATGTAATTTTAATGAAAAGTCTAATGGATTTTTAGTGAAATATAAGTTGGCTCTGAATTTTTATGAAAGATCAAAGGGCCATAAAAAGCCAAGTCATTCCTAGAGAAGAATAAAGTAGAGGAATTTACCCTAACATAAATAAAGGCATTATAAAGCTACTGTAATAAAGGTACTCTCCTTTACTGTTGGTGAGAATGTAAATTGGTACAGCCACTGTGGAAAATGTATGGTGTTTCCTTCAAAAACTAATGATAAAGTTACTGTATGATGTTGCAATTCCACTCCTGGACATGAATCCAGAGAAAACTCTAATTTGAAAAGATACATGTACCCCAATGTTTATAGTAACACTATTTACATTAGCCCTTATATTAGCCAAGAAATAGAAGCAACTTAAATGTCCATCAAAAGATGAAAGAATAAAGAAAATGTGGTGTGCGTGCACGCGCACGCGTGCACACACACACACACACACACACACACACACACACACACACACACACACTGGAATATTACTCAGCCATGAAAAATAATGAAACAATGCCATTTGCAGTAACATAGATGGACTTAAATATTACCATATTAAGTGAAGTATGTCAGACAAATATGATATCACTTATGTGGAGACTAAAGAATGATACAAATGAACTTATTTACAAAACAGAAATAGATTCACAGATATAGGAAACAAACTTATGGTTACTAAAAGGGATGAGGAATGGGTAGAGATAAATTAGGAGTTTAAGATTAATATATATATACCCTATATAAAAGACGCAAACAATAAGGATAGGGAACTATACAGCACAGGAACATAGCTATATAGCACAGAGAATTATACTCAGTATCTTATAATAACCTATAATGGAAAAGAATCTGCAAAAGAACATGTATATGAGTCACTTTGCTGTACAGTTAAAACTAACACAAAACTGTAAATAAACTATACTTGAATTTAAACAAAAAAGAGCATATGACTTTGGTTCAGCAATAGAAAACAGACCAATGAAACAGAATAAAGTCAGAAATAGATCCATTTATGGATGGAAACCACAGATCCCATGAAAACGGCACCATAGCTCAGTGACAAAAAGAACCACCTAGTATATGTCTTAAAAACAAGTAACTGTCAACATGAAAAAGAAAATAGTGCATTGGTAAAGGGCAGGTTGCAGGGAGGGCATAGAGTGGACATTCCAGAAACAAAGCCACAAGATTTGAGTTACTTTATCTAAAAGTCAAGTAAAGACTCATGGATCCCCTCCGCAGATCACGGAGGACTAGCACCAGGAAAGTGGGAAATGTTAAGGCCATGAAAACATAACATTAGACAGAGGGTGGCTGCAGGAGCCTGGTGCCTGTGATTACATAAGGCTAATATTACTTGCCTGGAAAAAACTCTGCCCACCCATTTACTCATTTATTCATTGACTGAGTCACTTAACAAATATTTACCCGTCTCTTGGCATATGCCAGGCACTGTTCTAAGTGCTAAGGATACAGCAGCTTACATTCTTCTAGAAGTCAAACAGACAAGGAACACACAAGCAAAGAAATCAAATCATTTCAAATAGTGGCAAATACCATGGGGAATAAATACAACCGGGTAATGGGATAGATGGTGACCAGGGAAGGTTGTGAGCTGAGGGGGTGACTTTTGAGAAGGTGGTCAGGGAAAATCTCTCTGAGAAGGAGGGAGTAACAATCCCTGTGCCATTTCAACAAGCTGAAATAACTCTAAAAAGTTGGCTCCATAAGATGTCTAATAGCAAAAGACTATCAAGAGTCAGCCTGGAAGATAAAAAAAAGTCATCCTGGGCTGACAAGCAAGGTCTTTCAACCACAGGAAACATAAACGGAAAGATTAAGAGTTGCTTATGTGCTCCCCATCTCTAGAAGTACCCTCCCTTTGCGGCCCTGATAAGGTCTGCAGGCCCCATTGGCCCATATGGAGGTGAGCATGGAGGGCCTGGATCCAGCTGCCTGACTGAGCTTTCAGAAAGCACCTCTATTAATTATCTGAGTGTTGGCATTGCTTCTCTAGACTCACGGCTAAATAAAGTCACCCCAGTTGCCTGGCCATAACCTCTTAAAGGTTAAAACAAAACTGTGTCTCAGTGGATGCAGCATTTGGTGCTTATCTAAGAGTCTGAATGTCACTTTGCAGTTAATAATTAGCTCTGCCTTGGTCCTCACAAAGGGTGCCACCAAAACAAAAGCAGGCATTAAGTGTGTTCGCTATACTTGCCACCAGTATAAATAGGCGAAGGGATGATTAATGAATGAAGGTTGGGGGGGGATTAAACACAACAGTGAACAAAGACAAAGGCCCACAGCTAGGCTGTCCATGAACTGAGACGAGCTGTATCCAGAGGGAGGCTGCAGAGAATGACACACACACAAATCCATTTAATGGACAGGTTTTGAAGACTTCATTTAACCTTACGTTATGACAGCCATAATGTCTGACTCACATCCCAACGTGTTAGGAGGCCAGGGTCAGCCAAGGCAGAAACACATGTTGGGGGAATCCCTGGAGAGGTTGGGGGAGGGGAGCAGATTTCTGGGTGGGTGATGGAGGGAAAACAGAGAAGGCCAAGCACATTAAACAACACCCTTCAGGCCCCCTTTGTGAGGGGAGCCAGAGCCAGTGTCCTAAAGAGCTGTTTGGATATCATACAAAGCGGAGGCAGCATAAACACAAATGTCCCAGCTAAAGTCCTTTGACAAGGTCTCAAAATGGTCACATGATAAAGTGGGCCAGGACTCAGGGCTGGATGAGAAAGAGCTGTTTGAGTGTCTATTATCAAGGGTAGGGAGCTGGGAGGCTGATTGGCAGCCCGTCTACATCTTGTCACCCAGTTAGTTCCTAGAGGATGCTGCCCTCCAAAGAGGTGGTGGTAGCTTCATGTGTTTGGTCAGTTTCATTTTGAGGGTCTGGGGAGAGTAGCAACTGGCCAAACCCTAGGGAGTACTGGTTGGCTTTCTGGGCACATCACCACCTCTGTTTACAACCGTTCTTCTCCTTCCTGGGGCTTCCCCACATCAACCAGCTGCCCATTCCCACAGGTGGGAACAGCCAGGTGTCTGAAGAGACAGGACCTGATAAATGAATCCCCTTGGAAGATTTAAGTGATCATGAGCTTAAAGGTTCTCCCCACCCACTCCAGGAACATTTGCATTTTATTTTTGATTTTAATTTAATTAATTAATTAATTAAATTCAGCTGTATCTGCAGCATATGGAAGTTCCCAGGTTAGGGGTTGAATTGGAGCTGCAGCTGCAGGCTTACGCCACAGCCACAGCAACACCAGAACCAAGCCACATCTGTGGCCTACACTACAACTTGCAGCAACACTGCATCCTTAACCCACTGAGTGAGGTCAGGGGTTGAACTGCATCCTCAGGGAGACTATATTGTGTAATAAACTGCTGAGCCACAACTGGAAGTCCTTACATTTGCATATTAATGGAGGACTGACAGACAAAAAGACCTGTAAGAATCAAAGCAATGAAATAGTAATTCTGGACTTTCAGGCTCTGATGCATCCACAAAGAGAGATATTCACAGGCTTGATGAACTTCCTGGTCTCCACGCAGTCACTAGGTGTCCACACACCATTTGGAGGAGATCTCTGAAAAAATCTGTAGGCTTTTATTTCATCTTTTCTCTTCCTCTGTCACTCAGTTGTTGGAAAGATCACATGAGAAAATGGATGGTAAACATTTTACCAATAAATACCCAAATCTATGTGATAGTGATATTTTATTGAAGGCTGAAAACTTAGACCAGAACACATCCTTAGTGATCAACATACTCACTTAATAGATGAGGAAATGGAAACACCAAAAAATGCTGTCTCCATCTGAAGACTCGGCAAATCATTGACAGAGCCAGAATCAGATGCTGAGTCTCCTACTTCAAGACCAGGGCTTTTTCTACTGCTTTATAAGAATGACTTTTCTCCTGAACTCAAAGCATATCTTACATCATGACTGCTAAATTGCAAACGGTCGTTTAAAAAAAAAGCTTTTAAAAATATATAGCTTTAAAGTGTGCAAAAGAAATGTAGAATAGCAATTCTGGGAAGGTCACCTAAATATTCAGGGAAGTTCACATCAAGATATCATTTTACACCCACTTTATTATTAGAAAATAATAAGTCTGACAATAGAAAGTACTAGAGAAGAGGAGTATCCACAGACTCTCTCCTATTTTTGCTGGTGGGAATGTAAAACTGAAACAACCAGGGAGAAAATAATTCAGAATTTGCTAGCAGAGTTGAAAGTATGCATACCCAAAGACCCAATAATCTGGTTCCAGAAAAACTCTAGTTCATGTGCACCAGGAGATATATGCAGCACTGTTCAAAATAATACAATAATTCAAGAAACAACACAATAGTCTTATTCTGGAAAATAACCGGTTATAGTTTAATATATAAAGTATAATATTATAAAGTATTGAAAATGAACAAATGGCAGCTACAAGCATCTACCTAAGTGAAGCTTTATAACATAATGTTGAGTTAAAAAGCAAATTCTAGGAAAATAATCTGGTAAGACATGCCTTTTTAAAATAAGAAATGTAAAATAGTCAATACTAAGCTCTAAATATTATTTAGGTACATAAATGTATACGTGTTAAAAAGCATTCTTAGATGGAAGAGCTGAAAGCTGAATTTTGTGCATTAAAACAAAATTCAAGATAATGATGATCTTGAAGAAGACCACCTAGAAAAGCATAGGTTATTATCTATTCTCTAGCTCTTAGGTTGAATCCTTCTTACGTTATTAAAAACACATAAATGTAGATATGAAATAAAAAATGCCATGAATGGAATAATGGATGATAGTGTATCCATGGATTAAGATTAATTCAATTCCATGTACCTCAGATCCATCATAGAGAGAGAAAAAAAAAAGTCTACATTAGAAGAAAGCCAGCTCCTAAAGCAGAACATGATGTTTCCCAGTATGGACCTTTAAGTCAGAATTTTCTGTCAGTCTAGATGATGGAGAAGCCATAGATAGAGACAAGGTAAAAAGTGGAGGCACAGATTCCACTGGGCAAGCAAGCTGACTCAAGAGGAGAATCTAGGAAGGAGAACATTCAAGTGCCTTGGTAATCCAAACAACTCATTACATTCGAAGTTAAAACACACGAAGGCACTGAAGCTCCAGGCAAAGCAACAGGTTTAAATAAGACAGAAAAGAACCAGGGAGAAAGATACACTAAAGACAAGCTGATGGCCAAAAGTGAAAAACAATGGGGAAAATAGAACCCTGCAGTTTGCAAGCCTCTGCGGGAACTCCACACACTGGGGCTAAAGGAGCTCAAAAACCAGATTGAGTTCCAGCCCTTGAGAAATTTGTGGCAAGACTGCCATCTCTAATCTGGGTCACCTTACTAACTGAATAAGGTCTCATTCATTTGAACAAAACTAATTTGGAATAGCTGGAAGAATCAGGCTGCAATGAAACTGATCTTGTAGCTATGAAAACAGTGGGGTTCTTTTGTGGTTTTCTTTTTTTTTTTTAGCCACAATGTGCAGTGGCCTGATGTGGGATATCAGTTCCTAGACCAGGGACTGAACCCCAGGCCACAGCAGGGAAAGTACCTGCCGACTCCTAAGCACTAAACCACCAGGAAACTCCCCAAAATGATGTTTACTCAATAAATTATTTGCGTGAGACACATCAAGTGGGGAATACTTAACCTTTTTAGGAGTATAAACTTGACATACATATCTATATTCATTTGTTCTATAACAATTAGTATGTTAATTACAGAGGATCTTGAGCCATAAAAGAGGTCCTCAACCTGGGGGTCACTAGTTGGTATTAGTAAGCGTATTTTAAAGTATTAAAACTGCTTTGAAAATAATCTTTTTAGTCATTCATGACTGCCAAATGGGTGGAGTGGCTCAGATCGGAATAGATCTTGAACCTAAGCTCAGAATCCATGAAAAGACTCCTCTGTTTTCTGGAAGATGACCTAAACAGAATTAAAAAAAAAAATGACTTCAGTTTTTTTTGACTCTTGCCAAACAATATTTGAACTGGAAAGGACCTTCATTCCCAGAGAGGTACCATCTCTTCTCAACACCCATGCAGAGGGATTTGAAAGACTCTGTCTGTCCTCTAAGACCTGACATGGCCCAGGAAACTGTTCACCTGCATATTCATCTCAGTGACTGCTAGCAGTAAGATGTCCACACTCTTAGTCTGACAGAGCACTCAGTTCTCATTGTGTTTCCCTGGATGTGTCTATCCTTGCCTACTGAGATAAACACTGCCACGGATCAAAGAATGTGTGTGTGTGTGTGTGTGTGTGTGTGTGTGTGTGTGTGTATAAAACTGGGAATTTGCTGTACAGCATAAATTTTCAGAACATTGTAAATCAACTACAATATTTTTTTTTTTTTAAACCCAGCAAGTTCAAAAGAAACAGAATCACGTTTGCCACTAGCACCAGGATTTGGAGGTGCAGATGTAGAAACTGAACCACACGATTAAGTAAAATTGTTTTAAAAAAGTAGGAGAGGAAGGGTCAGAGGGGATACACAATGTTTTTGTAAGAACTGGACTAGCCCCGTCTTCACACATATCAACACAAGTAGGTTGGAACATATTGCGTTGGAAACGACTGATGCGTTTCTATCAGTGGACATAAAAAACATGGCCACCAAGTCAAAACTCAGGTTATACAGAATATCTGAATGTACAGCTTATGGACCTGCATGTGCATATGTAAGAGGAAAGTGGTAAATTAAACAGGGGTTCATGGAAAAAATTAGGTTAAACGCTATATAACAATAGGCAAAGATCATTTTTTTTTTGGTCTTTTTGCTTTTTCTATGGCCACACTTGCAGCATATGGAGGTTACCAGGCTAGGGGTCCAATCAGAGCTGTAGTCACCAGCCTACGCCACAGCCACAGCCACGCCAGATCTGAGCCGCATCTGCAACCTACACTACAGCTCACGGCAACGCCGGATCCTTAACCCACTGAGCAAGGCCAGGAATCGAACCCACAACCTCATGGTTCCTAGCCGGATTCGTTAACCACTGAGCCACGATGGGAACTCCCAGCAAAGATCATTTTTTAAACTAAATGTGACTTAGTTTAAACATTATTAATAGGATAAATGAAACATCTTGCAAGGTCATCTGATTTACCTTCCAAGAAAATCATCCAGGATTTTAAAAAAATTTTAGTAAGTATACTTGATTTACAGCGTTGTGTCTATACAGCAAAGTGACCCAGTCAAACATATACATATATACATACACACACACACACACACACACACACATATATATATATATATACATACACACATTTTTTTCTCCTACTATCTTTCATTATGTTCTGCCCAAGAGACTGGATATGTTCCCTGTGCTGTACAGTAGAACCTCATTGCTTATCCATTCAAAATATAGTAGTTTGCAACTACCAGCCCTAAATTCCCCCTCCCTTGGTGAGCACAAATTTTCTTCTTTTTGCATTTTCAAGCAGCTCTTTTACTGTGGGGCTGGCCAAAAAAAAAAATTTTTTTTTCAAATTTTCTAGCAAATGTAAACTAGAGTGAGTTTAATGCTCTGAGTCTAATGTTCTCTTTCTTTGAAATGGTTCAGGAAGTAAGGCATAGGGTTTTTTCCCTACTTTGGCTGCAAAAGGACACCGCATGTTTATCTCTGCTTGCTTTTTGAAGGTGTAGATGAATACACCAAACTAAAGGGCAATGGAAAGATAAGTTTCCATGACATCCATAATAACTCTTTTATACTGCCGACTGGCTATTCTATACACGCATTCGGAGGCAAATATATAAAAAAAATGATGTAAAGCCAAAATTATTTCCTTGATAACACTTGTTTTAAACACCTCGCCACTAAATAGCTAAAAGTCTCCAAAGTGAATGCATAAACCATATAAAAGCCACCAGCATACTTACATAAATTCTTAAGATTAAAGTAATAACTTCTAGAAAAAGGTGGGAGAAAACACACTACAATAAATCTATGTGTAATGGTATTTGGGCTCCACCAACTGCTTTCATTGGTCTCCAGTGGCTTACATATAAAACAATACATTTGATGTATGATTTCAATTCCTTATGGAAAACTGTTCTATCTACAAGCAGCCTGTCAAAGGGAATGCCAAAAAAACTCTTCCTGCATGCCAGTATAAAGCAGGACTTTAAGATATAACTTAAGGTCACAATTTGTTCTTGCTTGGTCAGGTTTAAGACTATAATTGAGGAATGCCTGACCTGGGGGAGGCAGGAGAAGGGGGGGAGGTTTATTTATAGTGAAATAGAAATAGGCAAGGTGTCAGAGCTTGAAGTTAAATGGCATTGTTTTCCAAGGAAAGTAGCTCTACAGAATGGACAGAATGCAAGGGGTGGCTCTCCGGAAGCTGCCCAGGACCTGTACCCCCACCTCCCAGCTCAGGGCATATGGCAGCTGTCAGCTCCAGAAAACCACCCTTGGACTCAGGAATCTATTTTCCTGTTATTGAGGGTTTACAGGGGAGAGGAGAGGAAAGTTGTTGCAGAATGAAAACAAATGCCATTCTAATTGGTCTGTAAATTGCAGCCTTTCATCATTAGAACACTGTTCTGCATTTCAGCTATCATTTTTTAATCCCAAATTAAAGTTGTCCAGGTTGAAACAGGGAATTATAAAGTGAAAAATGCCTACAGTTGCAGGAGGGCAATACACAACTCCCATGGGCTATTCTTCCTGAAATTACAGTCTTCCCAAAACATTCTCCTCATTTAGTTCTCGACACTCCCCAGCTTTTCCTCCTGCTCCATCTTTAGAATCACCATCTCTGGGGGATGTTGGACAATCTTTTTGATCAGATCTCCTAAAGAGACACTCAACCCCACTGAAAGCCAACCCTGCTTACCCCCTTCCCCAAGTCAAAGTTTAGTCCTTATTGCTATGGGGACTGAGTGCATTTTTCAAAATGGTAATTTTAAAATAAATGTATTTTGCCATTTTTGCTGCTGTTATTATAGGCTTCTATCATTGTTGAGCACACTGTTGTATCATTTGCCCACGGTATAAACTCTTTCACAGAGAAAGGGCTCAGTTCGAGCACATTTCATCACTTCTTCTGACTCCCAGGAGGATCTTTCTTGTTTTTAATCCTCTTAAGGGAAGTAGGTACCAACACCACTGGAAAATTTGACACATAAGAAGCATTATGTCAGCAAATTCCTCCCCTAGGCCCTTGCCTTCTATTCCAACCTCCAAGAACAATGGAAGAGCATTGTTTGCCTTCATCTTGGTGAATAATTTGGAGCTATTATTAAGCAAGTCCTCATCAAGTAAGACCAATCACTCAACATTATTTTCAGCCAAGGAACTGAGATGTTGTCTAACACAAGGATACCTTCCTTTACTGAAATGCTTATAACTAAAGACAGGAATGGCTGATAAGAAACCAGCATCTAAGTGTATTTTAGTCATTCTAAGGGGTTCAGTTTAAGGAGAAGTCAGCATAGGATGGAAATGTCCAAGAAGGCTTTACACGAGGCTTGGGATTTGAACAGGAATGACTCAGCAGAGCAACAGAGGATGGCTGAAACTTCCAAAGTGGTTTATGCAACAGTATAAACAAAGGCATGGAAATAGGAATGGGTCAGTGAACGCTGGTCTCAGAAAGCAGAGTGAGACATAGAAAGAGATGTGTCTGTGCAGGACAATGGTAACCATTGCTGAGTGCAGCTCTTTGGTTTCTGCCTGCTGGATTGTCTCAAAATTTCACAACGTTCCTTTGAGTGACAGGTCACAACACTGTTTCTGGGTTTGGGCCTGACATGCAGGGTCCTTGATATTAACCCCATGGACCTTCTGTCTTAGGATCTTGATGTAACTGGTTCTCCTCACCCTGTTACATTAGGGGGTTGGCCATAGGTTTTCAAAAATAAACACTGACAGTATTTAACAAGAGCTTTCCAAAATATATACAGAGAGAGAAAACTTAAGGATGAAGATGTTAATGTAAAATGGATGATATAATAAACATATTTATCCTTAATTTTCTATATGTATTTCTCATAAGAGTTGGTGTCAAATATGGCCAATGTTTGCTGTTTTGTTATTTAAAAAAAAAACTTTGTGAAAAGGTCACCTTTTTGTAAATAAAACAGAAAACTCCCCCCTCCTTACTCAACACTCAACTGTTTGCATGTACTAGACAGCAGTCTACTCAATATGCTGACTATCCCTCCCCCTATTAGCCTCTGAACTGGATACTTCCAAAGATACTGAGCCATGTTTAACAAATTTGCAATATAAGAACAGATACAGATTCACAGACTTTAAAAAACTTATAGTTACCAAAGGGGACCAGTATGGGGTGGGGAGGAATGGACAGGGGATTTGGGATTTGCGTATGAGCACTGAGATATATGGAATGATTGGCAAATGGGGACATACTGTACAACACAGAAAACTCTACCCAAGACTCTGTGGGAAAAGAATCTGAAGGAGAATGGATGTGTGTATACGTATAATTAAATCACAATGTTGCAGAGCAGAAATCAGCGCAACCTTGTAAATCAACTATACTTCAATAAAACCTTAAAAAAATGAAAAAAAATTGCAATATAAGATTTTCATGGGGGATATTTTTTCCCCCTAATGTATCACAAAAAATAAACCTCCAGCCCAAGGCACCAACTTCCTTAAAAACAGAATTAGCAGGGGGATTCTTTCCCCCAAGGTGCCATTTATAAAAAGAAATTCCTTATAAATGGCCAAACTCAGAGATTCATATGATTCCTTTTTTTTTTTTCCCATAAAGGAAACTATTAGTTTCTGATGTCCCTGGAGTCAATTCATTGACTTCATAAAATGGAATTTAGTCTTTTCCTAGTACAAAAGTAAATTTCATACTTAAAAATGCCTTTTTCCCCCCAAGGAAGTTTAAAGTCTCATTTACTCTTTAATTTAGCAAATGTTATCAGGTAGTTACTATGTGCCCATAGGTAAGACATGACACAGTTCCCTCTTCAAGATAGAAATGTAAACCTTAAGCTCATAACATGAAACACATAGGGGTGGAGTTTCTGACATTACAGCTCCTTGGTGGTATCATCAGGGGCTGAACCATATGCCTGCCAAAAGATGTTGAACTCTTAACCCCCACCCCCAGGGCCTAGGAATGGGACCTTATTTGAAAAAGGGTCTTTGCAGAGGATCATGTTAAGGTGAGGTCATTAGGGCCCTAAACCAATATGCCCTTATAAAAAATGGGACATCTGGATACAGAGATAGATACTCGTAGAGGGAAGGCCATGTGAAGACACAGGGAGAAGGCCATCTACCAGCCAAGGAACACCAGAGGCTACAAGAAGCTAGGAGAGATGCGTAGAACGGGGTCTTCTCCACAGCTCTCTGGAGAACCCAACCCCAGCACCTTGATTTTGGGCTTTTGGTCTCCAGAACTGTGAGACGATTATTTCTTCTGTGTAAGTGATCCAGTTCATGTCACTTGGTTATAGCAGCCCCAGCAAACCAATATAAGTATCTTTCGGAATCTTTAAGATGAATACCAAGAGGGCGATCTTCTAGCAGAGTAGAAGGCTTAAGGGATTATCAAAAGCACAGATAAACATAAAACCTCAGTTATGGTGGCAGATGAGGCTACTATCTACATCTAAATTGCAATCTGCCTCAAAGGGATCACAGGCATGTCTCCTTAGTGCTGTCACTTTACATTCATGCATCTTGATGGGATTGAGTGAACCTGTCCTTAAGTCTAGAGTTTTAAAACTACTCATTGGTTTATAATTTCAGGTCAGAGAAAGCCAATGAAGACTTCCTCTCACCCCCATCAGCTAGAGGCCTCAGTGTGGATGGCCCATCATCACTGGGATATTTGTGGGCATCCCAGGCCCTACAGTGGCCACCTTTGTCCACTGGTCCAAGAGGGTCTCTGTGTGGGTAAACATGGTCAACCAAGGCTTCACGAGAACATCTGATGTCACGACGGTCCTCCACCTATCACTGCTATCTCAACTGCCAGCTCTGTAGCGGAAATGGAAATAACTATCCAATCACATCCACAAAAATCTAGGGAAGGGTTCAAAATACTTCTTTATAACTTGCAAAGGCCACTGAATTATTCTCACAGGTGTGGTGTGGTCTTCTGCTTTTTTTCCCATTTCATTTCCAATACATTTTCTTTCTGATATAATTCTGCCTCACAGTTATATCCCTTGCTTTCAAAATTCATTAAATAAGTAGGTTCATTTTTCATTCTTATTTATCACTTAATTTATAAATAGTGTATCATCTTATTGGAAGGAAATCATATTATAATATAAAATTGAGGTTTTTCTGCTTTAATCCCTCTCTACTCACCAATTACTAAGGAATCTGTTGGGCCGATCACTCAAATTATATAAGTAGGTCACCTGACTTTATATTTGTCAGTAGCCTCTCCTTCAAAGAAAAAAAATCAATAAATGGGATGCTTTTAATAGAGAGCGAATTAATAGAGATCAGCCCATAATAGAATTGCTATTTGCAGCAGTTACTGCCTCGAAATGATTGTTAGGTCATCACCTGGGTTGGTAGCTATTACACTGTCACCAGGAAGGAAGGAAGATGGGCACAGACTCAAAGACCTCTCTGCACTTATATTTCTTGCTGACCTCTTAGCATGGGTCCAGAACTGAGAGCAAGGCCACAGGTGAGACACAAAGAAGGCACCAGCTTTATCATGAACCTTTTGTCTTAGTCTGAGTAGAAATATTTTGGCCCCACTTCAGCATTGGGAATAAGATTAAAAACAACAACAAACATGAATTTCACTGTCCAGTTCCCCCAGCATCAGGTATACCAATTTCCCCAAAAGCGGCTCCCCGTGACCTGCTCTCAGAAGCTGGATCTACCGGGCCATGATTCATCTCTGTCAGGCACGGTTACAAACCCTGCCTTCTGAGTGGTCCATGAAAGCAAAGGGTCAGCTGCAGCCATGACTACCGTGTTTCTCAACCCCCCCAGAGACGATGCCATAATTAAAACAGCACACAGTTCCCGGATTCCCGGGCCCTTCTGGAGGGGATGGTCAAAGGGGGTTGGCAACACCAGAGCCCATGGCAAGGGCAGAGCTGGCCTGACCAGATGGCCCAGCGTCAGCAGCTATGGGCCTCCCCACCTCAGCGCACCCTGTTGGCACCCAACAGCTTTGCCTGACTTGCCTCCTTCATCTCCCTTTCTCATCTACCCCCCTTCCCATCCTCAACTTCGGTGTGGGGCTGTCCTGTCTTTTGTTCTGGCAGAGATAAGATGTATAAATGATGAGTGGTTGACGAAGTGTACTCCAGGGCTGCAGGCGGCTCATCAATCATTTTCCACATGTCTACAGATAATTGATGCGAACCCTGCAGGCGAAGCTCCATCAGGTGAGAGGAGGGAAGAATTAAATCTGCTGTCAGGAGGCGAGCAGCTGATCTGTATTTAACATTCTTTTTAATTTAGCACTTGTTTGTGTTAAGCTGAGTCTGCGGGCTCCTCCCTGCCCTCCACACTCAGGAGAGTGGCCTGGGGTTGGCTGACCCCAACACCACCTGGGGCCCCGAACCCATTGGTTTCCTTGGGTGAGGCTCTGGGGAAGCAAAGCAGACAAGACCACCCAGGACTGCTTGGGAGGCACAGAGAAACTTTCTTTCTGCCTAAGTGAAGCTTAACATCAAAGGCTCGCCTGTCAGGCGATTATCTGTCAACAGGATCCGGTTGGCAGGGTGCTACTTGCACACAGAGAAGAAACCACTTAGTGCTTTCTTTACTTAAGGGAAAAAAAAAAAACAATAAAAATAATCCAATCCCGTATTTCCTTTATGACATGAGATTGAGTAACACTTCTAGCATAGCCTTGAAGGAGTCTGGGTTTCCTTACTTCCCTTGCATCAACCAAACGATTCCAAAGTTAAGTCAACCTTAGAAGGTGTTGGCCGGCTGGAGAAATCTGAGAGTCTTGATGAAATGGTCAAGACTCCCTAAGTTTCACTCTCCTCCTCGACTCCAATTTACTGTCCTAGCACCAACCTCCAGTGCTCACACTAATGTGCCCCCCTACACACACTCACAAAACTTTCCCACTCTTCAGAAACCTTTGCTCTTAGTGACTAGGGTGTCCCGGTGAATAGAAAATTAAAAAGAACAAAATAATGCCATTCACAGCAACATGGATGGAACTAGAGACTCTCATACTGAGTGAAGCAAGTCAGAAAGAGAAGGACAAATATCATATGATATCACTTATATCTGGAATCTAATATACGGCACAAAAACCTTTCCACAGAAAAGAAAATCATGGACATGGAGAACAGACTTGTGGTTGCCAAGGGGGAGGGGGATGGAGTGGGATGGATTGGGAATTTGGGGTTAATAGATGCAAACTATTGCCTTTGGAATGGATAAGCAATGAGATCCTGCTGTATAGCACTGGGAACTATGTCTAGTCACTTATGAGGGAGCATGGTAATGTAAGAAAAAAGAATGTATACATGTATGTGTAACTGGGTCAACTTGCAGTATAGTAGAAAACCGACAGAACACCGTAAACCAGCTATAGTGGAAAAAATAAAAATCATTATAAAAAATTAGTGCATGTGCCATAATCACCAGTTTTCAAAAGAACGATAATATAATCTATCAGCCTCAGCTCCAAAGTAACCCTGAACATCACTGTGCTGTGTCTTAGGATCACACAGATGAAAACAAGGTTCTAATAATCTTTCTGCTTGATAGAATACCAGTACAACCAGATTTTATTGGATTTCACTTTTTTTTTTTTAAAGGAAATCGGTTGGTATGTAAGAAGACTAAGTCCTACTGGCAAGGTGCCAGTCACCAAATTTGTCACTACACCTTCTCAACTGAGGTCTCAACAGAGGTCTGCTCTGCCTTGATAGGATGCTTCTTGAGCTCAAAGATCACTCTCCCTATTTTTTGAGGTCCAGAAGTGTAAACAACAGAGCATGTTATGGTCCAGGATCACCACAGACTCTCCTCAATGCAGCTCCCTACTCCAATTCTTCCTCATGTTTGCAAATCAAACCTCACAAACCTCAACCAACCTCTCAAAGACAGGACTTATCAAGTGAGATGCAGTGTTAGGATCACACTGAATGTTGCATTCAAATCTGTATCTTGAATTCAACTAAAGATATATAACTAGACACTAGATGTTTTTAATGCTTACATTTTCAATTTAAAAACTGGGCTAGAGATACAGCTAGGTTCTACATTTTTAAAATGTGGAACAGGAACAACTCAGCCACATATACTCATTCATTTAATCTCTCCACAAATGTTTACTATGTTACTATGTAGCATGTGCCAGGCATAGGATCTGAGGCTCTATATCCCTGTTTATCCCATGGATCCTTGGTAGCTGAGGAGTTCAGGAAAATACTGTGATATAAAGTGTCAAGTGCCCTGTCAACAGACAATTCAAAAGGAGTATGTATGGCTAATAAACACATTTTTGAAATGTGCAGCCTCACTAGAAATTAGAGCAATGCAACATGAATTCAAATAAGAGGTTTTTTAAAAATAATTTTTTCTAAACCTATCAAAACAACAAAGGCGGGAAAAAAATTTAGGATTAGAGAAAGTACTCAGTAAATGGGAACTGATAGACTATAGGGAATAAATGGATTAATATTGCCTAAAAGGCAATTTGGCACCAAAGGCCTTGAATACTGCTAAGAATTTTTCCTAAACCAATACATGTTCAAGATTTAAACATCAAAGTATCCACGGAAAATATTCTGATACCCAGTACCACAAAGATAGATGATATGAACGTGATGGGATAAGGAGCTACAGAACTCAGAGAGAGATTCACGGGGAAAAGTGACTTTACACCAAGTCCTGAAACATGAACAGGCATGTTGGTTGGGAGGCCACACTAGGAATGTGGTGGGTGGGGATGAAAAGGGCAGAGAGAGAGGAAAGCATAGAGCATTTGTGACCAGGAAGTGCGGCCCAGTGTGCAGGAAGCAGACTGCGAGGGGGACCGTGGCTAAGGAGGTTTTCTGGCCCAAGTGTGCTGCACCAGGTTTTGCTGGGACATGAACTGGCTTTCTGGGCAGGCACAGGGTCAGCCCGAGTTGTCTTTCTGCAAGAGAAGACACAACCAGAGCTGTGCTGAGGGATGTTCATGCTGTCTGTGTTGTGTGAGGTTAGGCTGGGTAGAGACAGGACGCAATGAGACAGGCTAGGGCATCATAACAGCCATGCAAACTGTCTGGGGAGAAAGAATACAGCCTTATTGAAACACAAGGGAAAACCTCGTCTGGCTTAGTTTCCTTGAACAGCAGCTTCTGACCAGAGGATTGTTTTTTTTTTAAGTATGCTTATCAAAACACAGGCTAAGAAATGATGAATCTCTGTTTACAAGTTATCAGAGTCTGCTCTCAATCCCCAAGTAAAATTTCAAGATACAAGGAATTCTAGGATATTGTAAATATATGGAGTTGCTCAGAGTAACAGAGGTGAGTTTCTGCACTAACATCCTGCCCAAATGAGGTCAGTTACTAATAACTTGATGGGCTGGAAACATGTCCTAACTTCTAAGTATGGCAAAATCTATTTCAAATATATTTTGGATGAGTCCAAAGCTGGCATTGGGTGTGAAGCTGATTACTTCCACTCCGACCCCTGTGTTTTTATATATCCACCAAATTACAGTAGTCCTGAGAAATGTCCTAAAAAATCTGTTACATCAGCAACTGGTGTTCATATACACTGATAATAATAGTGACCCCTTCTCCAGGGCTCACTCTACAACAGGCACTGTCCAAAGGACAGATGTTAACTCATTTATTTCTCACAATAAGCTTATTAAGTAGGCACTATTATTATCACATTTTATACCTGAAGAAATGGAAACCAGAGAGGTTAAGTTGTTGACTCAGAATAAGAAAGTGACAGAGCCAGGAACTGAACCCAGTTAATCTGGTCAGGATCTCTTACTTTATTAACTTCTATTTTACACAACTTCCCACTAAAACATTTCTTAGATCATTTGCAGGCACGGCAGTGAATGGCTGTGTGTATGAGAGAGTGTGTGAGTGTGTGTGTGTGTGTGTGTGTGTGTGTGTGTGTGTGCAGATACGAGTGCCGGGGAGGGTGAGAAACAGACACAAAACACTGAGGACCGTGGGGCACTGCTCACGGAGGGTGCTCATCTTAGAGAAAGAAGATCAATAAGCAAGCCCAGTTTCACCACAGGACCTGAGGCGCGAGAGAATGGTGCTTCTGGAGAGTCTTAGGCCCTACCCCTCACCCACCCAGCACAGAGGCATGTGCCTCCCCTGGGGAGAGAGAGAGACATAGCTGAGATCCCTATACCCAGCCACCCAGATGTAAGGGTCATTTTAAGAGATAAATGTTAAATCTCCCAGCTATTTTGCAGCAGAAGCAAGAAACAGTATTCTGCCCACTGGAGGTGCTGAGCTGGGCAACAGCCTGAGTAGAAGTAGGACAGGAAGGTCTGGAGCTGGACTTGAAAAGGCAAGAGTCCCAGCAGTCGGAGGGTGAGCCTTCGAGGATGGAGGAACCTCAGTGGCCGATCTGGGAGCTCGAGGAAAGTAAAGAGAGGCCAACTCAGGGATGAGAGACAGCAACTGAAAGCATGTCAGCCCAGCCCAAGTTTCATCTGTAAAGCAAATAAAATGGAATAATTCCTAGCAGAGGGACTCCACCCCCCCCCCGGGGGGATACCTGGAAGAATTAAAAAACAGGGACCCACAAAGATCCTTAAAAAAGGATGCTGAGAATCCCCCGATATTAAAAATTATATTAAAGCAGTTATCACTCTCTTACTTGTGAAAGAAGGTTTATTTTATTCAGGGTAGATGAGTCTCTGGTTGGACCCCACTAGGTATGCCTTACAGGTGTTAGAAGGCCGTGGACGCTCCCCAGAACGTGGACAGGAGGTCCTCCCACTTAGGTAACTCACACTGCATGGAATACATCCTGCCCAGCGGTTACACATCTTTAAAAGGGGAACCCCCCTAACAAGCTCTGGGTGAGACAAACGGGAATCGTGTCCAGAACACAAAGGGCCTGGTCTTGGACACCATGGCATGCTATGGGCAGGGCCTTCTCCAAGGCCGCTCTTGCACTCTGGGTATCTGAAAAGATGTATGAACTTCAGGGGTGGATTTCACTGTTTTTTTTTTTTTTTTCACATCAGGGAGCACAAATGTCAATCACATAAAGCTAAGGGCATGGCTTGACTTGTAGCTCCTGTGGCACCTGGCCTCTCACGGAGCTAACCACTTCCCACATATTCTCTCTGAGTCAAAGGCAACGTTTGCTTTTAGTTTCCGCAACACAGAGCCCTCTTTGTTGACAAGACTGCTGCCTGGGCTGACGCCAGGGGCCAGATCCCTGAGCCAGCTCACAGCCACCTCTGACTTCCTTGACCTGGGAAGCGTTGACAGGCTGT
Source organism: Catagonus wagneri (assembly GCA_004024745.2). Classification (NCBI taxonomy): domain Eukaryota; kingdom Metazoa; phylum Chordata; class Mammalia; order Artiodactyla; family Tayassuidae; genus Catagonus; species Catagonus wagneri. Next base: position 9,663,272 of record PVHT021183726.1, read on the forward strand.
CCAACACCCCACCACCACCACTCTGCCCCGGCCTCCATCTGTGCCGCCCTGGAGGCTGTGGAAGGCGGTGGCGTGTGCATACAGAACAACATGGTGGCAGCCTTGGGCACTGGCCCAGGATTATGGAAACCCTCATTTCCTCTGCGTACCACCTCTCAAAGGTTGTGTCTGCTTTTCCTGTTACCGACTAAACTCAGAGCTCCGTGGAGGAAGAAAGGGATTAAAAGCTGACAAATTATTGAATTAATCCACTTTCTTTGCCTGTTCCATCCTTTCTCCTCCCAATTGTCAGACTTCAATTTTATAAGCGAGTATTAAAGAAGGAACACTTCGTATGCTAGGATCCAAGCCAGTAGTTGGTTATCTAAAGCTGGCTGAGATGCTACACCTGTACTTACAATTTTTATTTTAATTTAAAGCATGTGAATCAAACTAATTTGCTGATCTTTTGATGGAGACTCAGGCCTTTTTCTTTTTGCATGTGGGTCTGTTCACTGGAGTGCACCATGGTCTACTTTGCACATACCATTCTCATTCTATAGATTTCAAAATGTACAGTTTGCTTCTCTTGAAAGAGGAAATGGAAATGAAAAGCTCTTGCAAGGCAATCTGAGTACAGACTCCTAGAATGTTATTTTTCCTTTCAAGCCTCTTCAGCTATCTTGTCCATACTTAATTTATTGTATTTTTTAAAATAACTAAACTGAATTGAGTCTTTCTCAAATACTCACTTTAGTTTTCATGAAAAAAAAAAAAACCCTGCACTCTCACATATCATTGGTTTTATAACATTTAACTAAATTATTACAATGTAAACACAACCGGCATAAGTAGATTTGGAAACAGAATCAACTGACTCATGGTAAACATACAATTCACCTGGTGGGACTGCGAGTGCCTGGTTGAATGAAGAGAGAGCCCACCAGCTGTGTATTTGCAGGGGGACTGTGCATCGGCTTGTATGTTCCATGGAAGAATGGCAGGTGTTGGTGAAATGCAGACTGTTTAAGTATGGTGCTTCTGCTGTCTGTGTATGCATGCATGTATATCTATGCATGTGTGTGTATACATATATATATATATACACACACACACACTTTTTTTTTCAGCCTCCACCCTCAGCATGTGGAACTTTCCAGGCCAGGGATGGAGCTTGCACCACAGCAGCGACCTTGCCACTACAGTGACAACAACGGATCTTGAACCCGCTGAGCCTCAAAGGAAGTCCCCACACAGTTTTTTTGAGATGGTATTTACTTTCAGAGAACATGTTTAGAGAATACTTATTAAGATTGTTTAGCAATACCAATACGAAATAACAAATGACCTTATTTCTACCAGCCACAAGCCACAGTGGTTAGGCAGGCCCCCAGAATCCTGAGGTCCTCCTCCATGAATGCCAGCACTCAGAATGGCTGCACAGCAGGCACTGTCTTGGCATTTCCTTGGTGAGCAAATGACTTTGTGTCCACACGGTTGGCTTTATGACCAAGTAGACTGAAAAGTCAGAATCTGCTCCCCAGGCTCAATTTCAAGGAAACATTCAGCCAGGTATCTGGTCTGTGAAGCCTCCCATTTTCAAAACAATCTGCTTAGAGTGGCCTGGGGTTGGCAACGGTATTGGGAAGAATGCTGAAAGCCTTTTGCCCGAGATCATTCTTTGCTTGTTCCATGCAGAGAGCCTGTCATAATCATAGCTCTCTAGTGGTTTTTTTTAACATGCGACTCTGCCTCTCTGCCCACAGCTAAATGGCTGAGATGAAAACCTGAACTGAAAGCAACCTCTCTGACAGGCTGGTCAGCGCTATAGAGATGCAGTGATACCTTGCGTGAGAGCGACAAAAAGAGCCAAGTGCATCATAAGGTGGAAAGACAACAGTACGCCAGGGCAGCAGTGGAAGACGAGAAACAAAGGAGATGACAAACAGAAGCCAGGATGTAGAGATGTAGAAGGATCAAGGCAATAAACAATGGCAAAATACTTGGCAGGTAGAGAGAGGCATGATGGACACACTGCATGTGAAGACTCTTGTTCTTCCATATTGTTTTTTGCAATATTCTTCTTACTACCTAAAAGAGCCCTTCTAGCAGTTCCATAATTCCCGTAGCTGCAGAGCACTGAACAAAGAAATGCTTTCAAAAAGACAAAAAAATATCAGAGGTTGATGCATACAGGATACATGTGGATTATCTGCAATTGTGGGTAAAGACAAAAATGTCAAAATTATTGCATGAGAATGGGAGTTAATCCACGATGTGGAAGGGGTAGAGAAGGCAGACACCACTGGACCAGTGACTCAGGGAAAAGCCAGCTCCACCATGAACATCCTCAGAGTTCTTGAGGTCACACGAGCCATAGAGCCGGCTTCTGTCACGAAGCTTCACCTTGGGAGCCATTCATGAATTTGTAAGACAGTAGATTCCTTTGCTCAATCCAGCTGCATGAGTGGGGTTTGAATGTCAAAGCCCAATGGAAGTTTCCTTGGTCACACATCACTTTATTCCATTGCTCTCCAAGGAATTAGGAGAAGGGGAGGTAGCCTCCCAAGGTCACACATCACTGTATTCTCTAGCTATTTGAGGACATAGGGGAAAGGAAGCCGGCTCCTCAAAGTAGGACCTTTATTATTCTCCCCTCTTTCCTTAAACCCCCAAGGAAGAAGTTGGGACATACAACCAGGACTGTGTGTTTGTTTATACAGTAGTAGCCAAGGGCAGAAATTATGGATGCCCACTAAACATGCTGGGTCCATATCTCATGAGGGGACAGAGGTGTCATCCTCATAGAAGCCAAGGTTCTTCACAGAAACGTGGTCTATATGGCTGCTCCACCTTGGCATGGCTGGTTGGAAGCTCCAGCTGGCTGTGGTCATGATATGGTATGTGACCACTAGAAACCCAGAGCCTCACCCCCAGCCATCCCACCTTCCCTAGCTGGGAGGATCACATCCTTTGGAAACCTTCCTATCCCCAGCCCCCATCTTCACTTTTCTTTGGTTTCCTGCCCTGACAGATGGTAGGCAGTTTTACTCTGGGTCCCCACTCAATCATCAATGCATGTTTAGCATTGTTGGTTCAACAGTCTTTCATCACTCCTTGTGGATGAGAAAAAAAAAGATATTCAAAGTCTATCTGGTACAGAGGACTTCCAAATATACATTCTTTAAACGTAAAACACTGTCCTCATAAATGACATTTCATCAGTGTTTAGCTGAATGGGAGTCAACTTCCTTACAAAGGGCAGTGATTAGGATAAAGAGGGGCCTTCCAAGAATGAAAATTCTCCAAACCCTCTCCACATGGCCCATGGCCAAGTGCAGGAGATACTCACCGCTCTCAGCTCTCCCCTACCTGCCCCTGCCCTCCTGCAAAGAAAACCCATGTTAACAGAAAGAAGTAGAAGAGGTTTGTATTAGTTCCTATGGCAGTCAGCTGAAATGAATATAATCAGCTAAGTGTGTACAGAAGAGGGGAATAAAGAAATACATATGATCTTATTTGCCTTCTTCAAAGACCAAAAGGGAAAAAAAAAGACAATTTTGATCATATGAATCATAAAAATAATCTAGATCCTAATCCCCTTTCAGTTCCAGCTTCTTAAAACTCCTGATCGAATAGCTACTTCCTAGAAATACCTTTTTTTTATTCTTAATGGATTTTATTTCAATTATAGGTGTACATAAATCATCACAAGTCAATTTTATAGATTTTGTATCCCAAACCCCCAGTGCATCCCCCCACCCCCCAGACTGTCTTATTTGAAAAACCAAGGTTTTCCAAAGTCTGTGAGTCATTCTCTGTTCAAGGAACGAAATACCTTCTTAGATAAGTAGAACTATCACAAGTAATAATGATTATGCCACTAATTTGTTCAATGAAAATATGACCCTAGATCCCTGCTCTCATGATGAAAATGATGGGGGCTGGGCAGCTCCTAGTTGCCATTTGTGACCTACCCACAGAGTTATTTTCCAGTGATGTCTCACGAGGTTCTTCAGGAGTGGGTCAGCAAAGCAGAGATGTTCACCTCTCAGATGGTGAAACTGAGGCCCCCAAAGTGAGTGCTTCTCAGAGATATGGGGAGTCATCAATTTCTGATAAGAATTTAAACTGCCTGGTCTTGCTGATGCTAAGGACATTGACCCAACCTCCATGTATCATGTAGCCAAAGGGCCTGGCTTTAGAACTCCCACAGGGCCCTAAGCCCCAAGGGTTTGGCCTGGCATCATTACTATGGAGTTTTGCCAGCAAGACCAGGATTCTTTTTATCCAGGGCACATAGCTTTCCAGACACATTTCGATAAGAACTTACCAAAATATAGCATTAGCTGTCTTCCCAGACACATTACTCCACTCTTTGCTCAATAGTGGTGACATTTAAATGGCAGAAAGTGTAGAGTAGAGGGAGGCAGCCTGAGAAAAGGTGTGAGTTTCATGTGTGCCGCCAGAATCAATTTCAGCTATGATACGCTTGGCAAAGACAGTGCACAAAACAATGATGCAGAGGGTGTCAATGATGCAAAGGGAGGAGATCTGCGGTCTTGTTACCTCAGTGAACGACTCTGGGTCATTCCAGGGAACAGATACTAAGGGAGGAGGGAAAACCCCAGCTCCTATCATTCGGGCCACCAGACTGCAAACACTATAGATTTTGACCTGTAAGGGATCTCAGACATGCTTGGTACTTGAAACTGAAGATAAAAGAGACAAAAGTAGACATGGAGGGACATGGCTGGGTCCTGAGACAAGAGGAGAGGTGGCACAGGAAGAGAGGAGAGCAAGGAGGAAAGGAAAGAGGAAAGGCAGAGGGAAGAAAGAATTAAAGGGAGGTTGAAAAGATGGAGTGGGCATAGAAACAAGCTAAGAGACTCTCACATCTTTAGTAAGATTAACAATAATAATGTAGAAAAGGGTCATCTCTGATTCACTCGGAATACTGATCCATCTAACCAACCACTGACCTAGCCAGTTATTGATTAATTCTGCAAATATTTCCTGGATCTTCTAATATAACATAAAGCTCGAGGTACACAGGAAGACAGTGAAGTAGCTTTAAGAAATATGCAATTACTCAGGGTTTCCTTTGTGGCTCAGCAGGTTAAGAACCTGACTAGTATCTGTATGGATATAGGTTCGATCCCTGGCCTTGCTCAGTGCGTTAAGGATCCAGCGTTGCCATGAGCTGTGGAGTAGGTCTCAGATGCACCTTGGATCTGGTGTCGTGGCTGTAGCGTAGGTGGGCAGCTACAGCTCCGATTTGACCCCTAGCCTGGGAACCCTCATATGCCATAGGTACAGCCCTAAGAAGAAGAAAAAAAAAAGAAATCTGCAATCATAGAAGTGATAGAAAATTGAAATAACTTCCCATGAAGTTAGCCCCTGAGGCAAAACAAGCCTCTTCCTCACTCACCTGGACAAGCATCCTGCATCTCATATAAGCACCAGCTTCTGAAACACAACAGATTTGGCCTCACACCCAATTTTAGGGAAAGAATGTCTTCCAGATTATTCCTCAGACAAGCCAGGACTACCCTAACCCACCAGCCTTCTAAAACTCTTATAAGTATACAACGCACTGAAAGAATTTAATAACTGTAACAGCAAGCAATAATAATACCAATGGCTGACACCTGTAGACCACATCAGACACTCTTCTAAGCGCTTTACATGTATTGAGTCATTAATCCTCTTATTAACAGGGGGAATCATTGTTATGTCCAAAGTCACAGAGCAAGTAGAATTTAAACTCGGACAATGTGGATCCCAAGTCTGATCAAGGTCTGTCCATTGCCTCCACTGGAAGACAGCATGGAAAACAGAGTCACACTGATGAGTACTAAACACGAAATGACTACATTTCAAATAGTAGGCATGCAAAGTAATTTTCTGGAACCCCCCCATAATCAGTGCATAAAATACTCAGGACTGGGCAGCCTTCAATTCTGTCCTAGATGATTTAGAAGACATAAAAGAGGTGAAGCTTTCATCCCTACCCTGGAGGAACTTTGAGTTGAGGAGAAAAGACAGTCTCCATGGACCATGAGGAAGAAAAATGTCTATGAGAGAAGAATCAGCTTTGTAGCCTTGGGGTGGGAGGGCGTTCAATGTGGCTCAGTGGAGAATCCAGAGAGGCAGTTCCAGCAGAAAAACCTGAGAGGTCTAGTTCAGGTCCCACCCCACTCCTCATTTTATAGGTGAGCAAGATGATGAACAGCCCCGAAAGGAGAAGGAGGCTGTCCTTTAAATATAGGAAAGATTTTTTTTTATTTGCTAAAGTCAACAACAAAACCAATAATGGCAGCTAACATTTGCACAGCACTTATTCTGTGCAGGCTATGTTCCAAGCATTTTCATCTAAGAACTCATTTAATCTCTGAGTGAGGGTCAATTACGAGGAGATCCAAAGAAGTTAAACAGTTTTCTATAGTTTGCCTAACTTTATCAAGTATAAAGGGCAGGGACAGGATTTCAACCCAGACCAGTTGGTTGCCAAGTCCTAATAAACTCTACAGACAGGCAGAAAGAGCAAGCCTGCCGAAGGTGTTGATGGGTTAAAAAGGGCTGCTGACGTCACATGAGCCTGCCTACAGCCCACCCAGGAGGCCATCTGCAACAACAGATGTTGGAACATCTGATTCTGAGATGTAGGATGACTGGGTGTCTTTGGGCCTCCTGAGATACTGCTGCTGGTCACACACACTCCCTTGGAGACGCCAGAGATGAGGGAAAATGCATGTACTATTCTTTCTGCCGGGAACTCTCATCTCCTTGTCCAAGAAGATGTACATCCAGCCATCAAAGGTTACCTCCTCTGAAAGCTCACTTCCAATTACCCCACATGAAACATCACTTCCCTGCATTCCCCACCAATGTTACCCTGCTTGACATGTATTTATCTTATTATCTGTCTCTCTTGCTTCCCGCACTGGAGAAGGTAAACTCCTCCAGGAGAAACTCAGCCTCTGTTCACTCTAAGTGCAAGTGCCTAGAACAGTACCTGGCACATAGCAGGTCTCCATAAATATGTGTGCAATGAACAGGTGCAGGATCCTTTAAATAATATATGGTGGGATTCAGAAGAGAAATAAAGGAAAGGGATCATTTGCTTCCCTTTGAGAAGCCTCTGGAATAATATAAAGGCCACTGGTTGCCATCATTAGGAAACTCCATCTGAAAGGAAGACATAAATTTCATCTAGAGGAGAGAAGACTCTACTGTAGGGACGTGGTCTCCATCTTTGAGGAATTCACCATAACAGGGAAGCAGGAATGACTCCTTCCAGTGACTGTGAGCCCAAAAAAAAAGGAGAATCCTCATGGGACAATTAACTAAGGGGAGAAGGCTCTGTTCTTTTCATGGCAACCCACCCAGGGATCAGGAGAATTAAATTATGAGGCCAGGACGCAGCACCCACGGAGGGAAAAAAAAGGCAGGGCCGTGTCCCCATCTGACCTGCCTCCAACTAAAGCCAGCCCACTGTATGTATGGATTGTTTTCCAGCTTCAGCCTTTGGGAAGCTCAACGCTCCCTCCTTTTTAAATATCTGATTCAGCTTCTCCTAATGGCCCCTCAAACCCACACAGGGGCACTGGAAAGACTGAACAACCACCTCTGCCAGCTACGTGCCTCATTAACTAGAGCATCTCATTAATCTTACCATTACCAAGCTAATTAGAGGGCTCCCTCCTCCTCTCCTTCCTCTTTCTTTCCACCCCATTCCCTCCCTAACCCCTTCTCTTTCATATCGCCTTCTCTTTCTAGGTAAGAACTCCCAACACCACAGTTCATTTATTTGAGATGGCAACTCAAGATCCTATGTGCAGAGTGGGGTGGGGTGGGGGGACAGACACTAAAATCAACCCAACCAATGTGTAACATAAAGAAATAACAATCAGACAAGCAATACATCATGTTTTTATTTACCTACCAAGTTCCATAGCAGATTTTTCCCTCTTTATACAAAGGTATTGGTCCCGATTCAAGTCTTCAATGTCTATGAGCTCAAAATAATCCTGATCGATAGCAACGTACCAGAAACAGCATGGGCCGTTTTGGTCTTTGCATTGTAGGAAAGCATTTCCTCTATAATTATCCCATTTTTAATAGTTTTTCCTTGCTTGGGCAGGGTCCTGTTTTTATTTTTGTTTTATAGTTTCTATCCTGACAAGCCACCTCAAATCATCCATGATACAAAGTAGGGTATTAAAATTAAATTGCAATGCATACATGCAGACATGTCACCTGCATACCAATGGAAAATAAAGAATGTGTAATAGAATTAAAGACAGTCCAGGAGAAGACAAGAAAAGCTGCTCATGGATTTGAGTTTATAGGGGCTACTGTAATGATGACAGAAAATACTGGGATTCCAGCATCTGAGGAGATAGAGCCGAAAGGAAAAAACAGACACTGATTAAAAAACAAAAAAAGCAAACCTTCATCAATGGGGGTGTTGTCCCCCAAACACCAGAACTGGGAAGCCGCCCTTCAGACTTGAGGCATTTCACACTGGAAAGAGTCAGTGGAAAAACCTCTTTGTCCTCGTAAGTGGTTCATGATTAAAATATAAATGGACTTAAATAAATTGAGATGAATATACATATGCCAAAGCCATGATGGATTATCATAATAAACTAAGATGTGCATTTGGGAGAAAGCCCAGAACCTCTGGAATGAACAGAATTATAAGGTTCCAGAGTGATGGTTTCCTGGAGGTCCTCTGGGAGAAATATAGTTTCATGGGAAGAAATAATTCTGCCTCTTGACTTGAGAGTAGCTGTCCCTTGACGGAAGCAGGAACGCCAACATACTTCACCCAGAAAGCAAGAACAATAGCTCCCTTCTGAGATTTGCAAGCCTCCATTAGGATCTGCATGGACAGTTCAGAGGACAGAAATGTATGGCAGTGGGACCAGCAGAAAATCCAGTTTTTTTGCCTTTCTTCCCTGGCTCTGCATGCCTTTGGAAGCCTAATATATGTATGGACCAAAAATAATAATAATAATAATAATAAGATCCCTTATAGTCTCAAGGAGAGATGGCTAGTCATTTCCCAGGATCCTTCTTCATTTTTAACTTATTCCATATGCTTTGCTACCCACAGACCCCAGCCTCAGCAGCAAAGCAATCTATGCTGCCCTGCCATTTAAGTGTGAGGAGCCCCAGCGCTATTGAAGCTTGTCATCTTGCCTATTAGCTTGATGTCTTTATTCACAGACCATCTGTACCACCGAGAGATACAGAGGCAGCTAATGTCAACAGGAACAAATGCCTCCTCTTTTACAAGAAATGTCAAACACAGGACAGGCTAAGAATGACCTCAGGAATACCAACAGATGTTCACTACAAGCCTCTCAAAAATCAATCCTTTCTACAGGGACTAATTAAGATGAAATAAGGAGCAAAAGTAAAGAAATTTGTGTCATATTATCAGGAACTTCATCCTCACTTTCCAAGCTCATTATGGGCAGATTGGCCTGTGCCCTTTGAAAAAATGCTGAAAGAGGGGCTGCAGTTACCGGTTCACATGGGAGGCCTTCATTTGCCTCCAGTTCCAAACTGCAAAAAAAGAAAATCACTCCATCAAAAAAAAGTGTTAACTTAGCCTGATTTTTCTGGTCTCGTTCCTTTAAACAACCACACACAGAAAGAAGCCATTTTCAGCAAGTCTCCCCCAAAATAAATAACAGGATGGAAAAGAAGATTGTGATGTTTTTCCATCTGAAAGGGGATTATCGGGTTTGGCATCCCAGGCTTGAGAGTCCAGGCTGATGGGGCCACAGAATGGTCAGTCCTGCAAGGGACCTCTGCGAGAGCATCTTTGGTACTCTCAAAGTTTTTTGTTCGTTTTCATCCTTCGTGAAAGGGCAGAATCTCATATTTGTGCTAGCCTCAAGTGAACAGAGGTTGGCATTTCCTGAACTTTAAATATAACTCATCTTTGCCTTTAAGTCAAGAAATATCTGACATCCAGTATATTTGCTGTTCTTCATTAAGCTATTTGTCACGGTCTCCGGTTGTATAATGACATTAGCATACTATATCCTAATAGAGTGTCATCAAACACTTCTCTGCTAAAACACTTGGAGAATTATTTCATTGAGCCCAACCTACTCAGAGGAGGTCTCTTAAGGTGAGATGCCACACCCCAGAAGGAATTAACTGCACCCCTGCTCACTGCTCAAGAAATGACAGAGGGAGGCAGGCAACGTGGATCTGTTCTAATTTAGATTAACGTGCATCATTTGCAAACTTCAGTATTTTATCATCAGTAAACATTTGTTCATGGCTGCTTTCGTGAAACAATTCCTAAATTTTACCACTGAGTCATAGTAAGACCTCAAACTCTCTTTGGGGTCTACCAACAGCAAAGCCTGGGACCACAGCCTCGTGGCTTACCCATAAAGTCTTAAGCATAAAGCAGTAAAGGGGGAATGGGTTAACATTTTGGCAAATGAGTTCTATTTGCAGGTCAAGAGAGGCTCAATTTATAGCATCTCAACCTATACAGCAACAGGAGAAAGGCACAAAGACTTCACGATCCACCAAGGCCACTGATTCACTCCGTACTATAAAAACATCACACTCCACCACCAAGATCACGCCAGCCACAGCAGAACTCCTGTCAATATGCTGGAGGCTACAGCCAGGGCTGGACATCTCTTGCCATGTCTGCCAAAGTTTTCTTCAATCTTTCTATCAATTCACAGGAGAGTTTAGTCCTGGATGACTCCTTTTGACCTTGCAAGTGATTCAGTCTTCTGTATGACCTCCTCAAAGATTGCAAGAGTCAAGTTCAAATGACTGTTCTTGGAACTCCAATTCACTTTCTGCCTGGCCTGGTAAGTCTATTATGATGCCTGGGTGATGTGTGTAGAAGTAATCAAAATGTACCAGAATTCTAAAATGAATGAGCATTTATTTATACATAATTGATCCCTCAATTTGGAGAGAGATCATCACTGGGAGTGTCTTCCTTCCAAGGCACCAGTTCTGTAATGCTGCCCCAGAGACTCTGTTAACCCTGGGATGGTTTCAGTGTCCTTTATACTCCACCCTTTAAGGATAACCCACATAAAAATGCCATGCGATAAATTACTTTTGGGATACTGAAGCATGAACGTGCCTTGGTTGGGTGTCTTATCCAACCTACTCCCTTGCTGATATAATCCAATACAGTCTGCATTCTTCCATCTCCCTCCCCCATGATCATGACAGTGAACTTGGCTTTGCTTCTAAGTCCATTACTCACTGAAAACCATCTCCGCCTATTAAGTCTGTATGGACAAAACAATGCTAAAAGGTGCTCCTTCTTCCTAGAAAAGACTTCCACTCTGTAAACTCCTGTCCTGGGGATCAAGCAGGTGCAGGGAACTTGTTACCACCCAGTCCAAGAGCTAACCCAGTTACTATCACAGTTGTGTGAACACAAGGTCAAGCGTTATGAGACATATAGACAGAGAAGGACTCTGGCAGCTCAGGAGCCTCCCAGAGAGTGGTTGAAGTTGGATATTTTACCAGATCCCATTATAGCTCTGGAATGGCTCTCAAATAGGGGTGACGAACAGAAAGATCATGCAATACAGAGAGAGAGAAAGAGAGAGAAGCTACACTTGACAGGTGAACCTCAACAAAATCCAAATTCTCTTTTGTGTCAAAACGGTCACCCTCAGGTACCTTGTCAATCACAGTGGCATTCATGGAAACACAGTCTTCTCTCAAAGATGCCACATGGGAAGACTGCTTGCCCCAAGGGGACTCGGTAAGACTCCACTTCAAATGGAGGTCCAAGTGCTTCTGGGAATATGATAAAGGAAGTGAAGATCGAAGTCTTGCTTGGAAACTCATGCCTAATAAAGTCTGAGACTTCTGACCCACAGAGTCATCAAGGGTTTGTGATGTGAACCCAGGAACAGGAAGAATAGTTTCCCATCCTGACCACTACTGTGTAAGTTATTTACCTTCTCTGAGCCTCAGTTTTCTCACCTGCAACCACAGCTACCTGAATTAAAAAATGTCCACAGTTCACTCTAGATCTGAAAAGGTATAACATTTTGGATCCATTTTAATCTTCCATTTTTCTAAGTAGAGCATTCAAGATAGTGCATGTACATTGACCCCCCCCCAACTAAAAGCAATAGAGTGAAATATCAGCTCTACCTATTTGATTGGTACTTGATCCCCCTAGCGGTGTGCAGCCCTTGCTCTGGCACATCTGAAGGAATACACCTGCTTACAAGGCACACATGTAAGCATCTCACTTAATACCACCAAGGCCCACAGTAGCCCCCTCCTGTTCCATCTCAGCACATAAACGGTGAGTGATAACTCGCCGTGTCACACTGTGCTTTCTGCACGTCCAAGCTGGCAGTGCTTGCTGCATCCAGGACCTGGGAAACATCTGCAGTTCTGTGATTCTTCCTCGTTTTCATTCCCATGATGCTCCCCGAGCCTGCTTGGATCAGAGAAAGGTCACCGGTTCCATCTGGCCACCCTGCCCCCCTCCATTCTCTCCCTCACCACTCCTGTCCCCCCTAAGGAGTTCCTACCCATTTTGTCACTTCCACCTGTTCTGACAGGTCCCCCTGCCTGACCCCAAGATAGCCCTTGGGGACATTAATCATATAACAGCCGGAGCCATGAAAGAAACAAGGGTTTGGCTGGATACTGTTACCGTCTCTGTCACCTACTAATCATGTCCTGTGACACGGAGGAGCTTAATCAGATGGTCTGCTCTCTCATTAATCATCCTGGGCTCACTCAAACTTCACAGAGAGATTAAAGTTTAGCCCCACTGGCTTCCTGCATGGCCTCCCATCTCCTCCTCCTCTAAGGCAGTTTCACCCGGGCTCCCTCTCAGGTTCCTTTTGCTTGGCCAACTGGCAGGGCCATTGGAAATGTCGGGTACCTTACCACAGCCGCAATGTGCAGGGAGAGGGGGACTGCCCCCTGCTTCCTTTCTCTTCTCCCCTCTCTGCCTCCCAATCCACACAACAGGCTCAGAGATAGGCAGATCAAAAACCCATTGAATGGGAAGGCTGGGAATCGCAGCCTGTACTGAAGAGGCAAACGACGAGGCACATACATGAGCCTTAAAGAACTACTAAAGGAGACTTTTCCTGTACGTAACCAAGAGTGAGGAAAAATGAAATGAAACTGTCATTTACCGTGTGGTAAATGACACAACTGGCTGGAGTGTGGCTCCACCAGGGGACAAGGCCCTCCGCCTCTGAGGGTGCCAGCCTGGGATCATCCTCACTTGCCACTCAACTGAAACGACAGCTTCGGGCCAGTCAAAAATAGCCTGTATCCTTGACCGGTTCTTTCCAGGCCAAAATTAAAATTATTGAAGGGCCCTCCAGAGATACCCCGTACGGGAGAGTTGGAATACATTTTTGTTCGGCTGGCTCACTCTTATCCCATTGGCAATTTTCTGGGCTTCAAAGCAGTAAAAGCAAGTCCCGGCAAAGGGCCGCTCTCCGAGTGTTGGTTTTGTACTTGCTCTGGGTGCTGTTGACTTTTGCAGCGCTGTACGATTATGGGAAACAAGGATAATATTTGCCCTCAGAGCCAGGAAAGAACAAATATTTTACCAACATCTACATCATCTCTCCTCTGGCAGGGGAGCAGGGGCTGAATGCTCGGTGGTTACGCACGTTAAGCTGATGAGGGCAAGGAGTGGGCTGCTGGGGGAAAATCCTACCTGTGTAAACTTGACCTATCAATATCCGAGAGCTCATCCTCGGCAAAGAGAGCTCTCTGCGAAAACCCCAAACACTTCCTTCTTTCCAGGTGCCCCCGCCACTACCCCTCATCCCAGAATACCTGCCGTCATGCCATCCGGCTGTCTTTTCCATTGCCAAATGGACAAGCCAGCTTGGGACTGGGGAAGGTAGGGTATTTCTGTGGCTATTTGGGGGATGAGGAGGGCTTGCCCTGTTGTTATGTTTGTTTCTATTCACTGATCCTCCACCACTAGCCCAGAAATGACAGTAGGTGGAAACACTATCTTTCATTACACAAAGTATAAATAGTGTAATCTATCAGCGCCGTCAATCACAATGATTGATTACAGGCTGTCATAGAGAAGAGTGACATATTAGAAAAGTTTTGTTAACAATGCCTATTGCTAGTCAGCCTGCCACAGAGGCTGGTGATTAATGTGTTGTCAGCCTGTAATCCCACACCCTTGGCTAATGAGGCAGGAATTTATCATCTTTACAGAGTGGCAGATGTCAGGGAGAAAGGAATCCAAGTGCTGGAAACAATATACTTTTTCTTACTAGGCCTGACAAGTCTGACAGGCCGAAAAAAACCACAAAGCAGCTTTGTATAAGCACCAACTTAAAACGAGGAACTTTTCATTTGGCATCTTTGCTTTAAATAGTGCTGCGAACCAGCCTCAATCCCTCCAAAAAAAAAAAAAAAAAAAAAAGGGCCTGAAGAGAGGAGGGCACAATGCTGAGTTCTATGAACTTTGCACCCTGTTGTTGACAGCCGAGACCCCAGGACGAGGTTGCCATGGCGAGCAGACAGCTTTCTCTGGAAGAGAAGCCGAGGCTAACTTTTCACTTTTACCTGTGACCTTGTGACTGGGAGGCAAACACAGCGTCCAGTGGAAGCTGGGACCACAGTTTCCCTGCCACTGCCTTGGGACAACTTTTACCTGGACACACATCTCCCTCCCTAGAAACACTGCCCTTTCTGTTGGGGCTGAGAAATGGGGGGCGGCAGGGGGAGCTAAGAAAGGGGGCTTTTCATTGGTCAAAAACCAACAACAACAACAGAGGAGGGGAGGGAATTTCCCTGATGCTCTGCTCCCATTTGAAACTACTTTCAGGCTTGTTTGTTCCACCTCCTCTTTTCCCCTCTCATCCATCTCTTACAGTTTTCCTATGGGGCAATGACTGAAAATTCTCAAAACCAGAGAAATGCAAGCCCGGTGAAGAAGAAGAATTCTCTGCAGGCTCTCTGAATAAATGCCATGTCCCTGTGCATCCCGTCCCTTCAACTGCATCTGCCATCTCTCCACACAATTCCAAAAACAGGAGACCCCGGGCCCTTGTTAAGACCCTTTGGGGAATCTTGGATCTTCTAAGACATTGAGGTGCTTCTGAATCTTGACTGTGTATTTCAACTGTGCCTGGATTGTCCCTTCTGTTCCAAACAACTCTTAAGCACCTCCTCACATAGGAAGACATCCAGTCTCATCCACGCAGTATTGAAGATATTTCCAAGTGAAGACTGCAGCTCTTCTCTCAGCACTGATGCATTCTGCCCACACTCGAGCTAGGAAGAGAGCCGAGCGGGAAAGGCCTGTCTGGTCTGGAAACTTCTCCAGGCCAGTACCCAGCGAAGATGCAGCGTGATGCTTGTTCTCATGTCAGTCTCCAAAGAAGGGGGCAAATCTCAAGTGGCAACATTCTGATGGATGTAATCCTTTTTCAAACACAGATACCTCTGCTTATGTACACAGATGCAAAGCAAGAAAACAAAGAGGGAGACAGCAACCAGAGGAGAAAAACTCTGCCTTCTGTCAACAGCACCCTCAGGCTAGAACACACAGCAAAGCATGAAGTCATTTCATCTCCAAAAGGCAGCATTCTGGCATTAAGATGCGCAGTTAGCCCTGGAGCCCAGACACACCCCAAGCACTGAGAGATGGGCTAAGGGGCCCAAGAACCCACAAACCCTAGAAGAAGCTCGGGGCAATGCCTGTGCCTCCTGGGTCTTCCCCAGATCCAACACGCCGAGGGCTGTAGACCTCTGAGGGGCCTGGGGTCAGAGGCTGGACAGCTGGAGTCCCTGGGTGGTAGCACCCCGCCAGCTCTTTGGGGGATCGGCACAGGAGGCGAGTTCAACCCTGATGTTAATCAGACAGCTCTGAGTGAAGGGTGACGAGGGCCGGCGCCAGCTCCACTCTGCCCAGGCTGCCGCCGTCCTGGCCCCAGATCTCACTGAGCGATAAGCTGGGAGCTGTGCAGACGCCCCCTCCCCTTATCCTGCAGGCGCAAGGTGCTGAGTGAGCCTCCCGCCCAGAGCCTCCTCGCCATGGAAGGGTGCCCTGTGGGTCTCCCCCAGCCCTGATCCTTCCAGCGACAAGGAGCTAGAGCCCCACTTGGCCCTTCTGCTACCACCTCCTCCTCTAAGCCTGCCAACCTCCCCCCTTCCCCGCGCGCTCATGCAGCTTTCATTAACTCCCGGCTGGCAGTTTCCATCTATCTGACGACAGATTCAAAGTGGAATTCAAAAAGAAAGTCTCTTGACCTCCCATAATGTGCTTCTCTTAATTACATTAAAGATTTTCAAACGTAGCCGTACTGGGTTTGACAGGTAAGGCTTTAATCAACTTCAGGTGGCTATTTTAAGTGCTCCCTACACTGGTGCCATGATGTTGGCGTCACCTACACCCAACGTGGTTCTAATTTAAATGGCTAATTGTGACACGAGGGAAAGATAAGGGCCCACTGAGCCCCCACCACTTTGGTGGGGGTGATTTCTAAATTAGGATTAATACAGCAAGCCAAAACCTGGGTGGAGGTTTATTTTATGGAGGTTGCAGCAAGTAAATAACATTTATCCTTTGTATACGTCTGCATATAATTACAGTAAAGTTTTCTTGTGTGTTAAATTACACAAACTCTTCAAAAGTGGGTGCCTAATGTCTTTTTCTAAAGCTGTGTTATTATTTTGGTCAAAAGTTGTTTACATTCAACAAATTCAATTTACTAAACTTTGACATGTTTGCACAACTGCATATAATTTATGCTAGAGGACTGAAACATGACTTTCAAATGAACTTTCTCGGTTCAAACTCTGGGTTGGGGTTGGAATGTTTAGGTGTGGTGGACTGCTCAATCACGTTTTCATGGCCATTGCTTGATTTTATTATCCTCTCCTAAAGTCTTTTAATCATTTGGTAAATAATTATTGAGTATCTACTATGGCTGAAGAACCATGCTGGGTGCTGAGGATATAATGATAAACAAAGAAAAGCTATGGTCTCTGCCCTGAGAAGCTTAGAGATGATTTAAATGAGATGGCTAAGTAAAATAATACATAAAGACAAACATGTTAAATTGCAAAGGCAAGAAGGGCTAGGGAGGAGAGGTATATACTGCTTTGAGAACCTATTAAAAAAAAATGCAGGATCTGGTCTTATCTTGGAAGAAGGCTTCCTTGGGGAAGTGATACAATGAGGTAAAAATAGAAGGAGAACGACTAAACAGACAATTCCCAAATATGGCAGGCAGATAACCAAAAACACATGAAAAGGTGCCCAAAATTACTAATTATTAGAGAAATGCAAATCAAAACTATGATGAGGTATCACCTTATACCAGTCAGAACGGCGATCATCAAAATGTCTACAAACAATAAATGCTAGAGACGGTGTGGACAAAAGGGAACCCTCCTATACTGTTGGGAGGAATGTAAATTGATGCAACCACTATGGAAAACAGTATGGAGGTTCCTTAAAAAAAAGAACTATAGAACTACCATATGATCCAGCAATCCCACTCCTGAGCATCTATCCTGAGGAAACCATAATTTGAAAAAAAATACATGCACCCCAATGTTCACTGCAGCACAATTTATAAGAGCCAAGACATGGAAGCAACCTACATGTCCATGAGCAGAAGAATGGATGAAGAAGAT
This sequence comes from Catagonus wagneri, assembly GCA_004024745.2. Lineage (NCBI taxonomy): Eukaryota > Metazoa > Chordata > Mammalia > Artiodactyla > Tayassuidae > Catagonus > Catagonus wagneri. Next base: position 9,680,930 of record PVHT021183726.1, read on the forward strand.
GTGTTACCTATATACAGTAGAATATTACTTAGCCATAAAAAAGAATGACAAAATACCATTTACAGCCATAAAGAAGAACTTAGAGATTATCATACTAAGTCAGTCAGACAAAGACAAACATCATGTGCTATTACTTACATGTAGACTCTTTTAAAAAAGCATACAGATGAACTTATTTGCAGAACAGAAAAGGACTGAGACTTTGTGAACAAACTTATGGTTACCAAAAGCAACAGGTAGAGGGGGAGGGGTGGATTAGGTGTTTGGGACTGGCATATGCACCCTGTGGTATACAGAATGACTGGCCAATGGGAACTGCTCTATAGCCCTGGGAACTCTAACCCAATATTCTGTGATAATCCAAATGGGAAAAAAATCTCAAAAAGAATGGATGTGTTTACATGTCATAAAAAAGAAAGGGAGGAGGAGAATGATAAAGTTAATGTAGTTACTGAGAGGGAATTCCAAGTGAGTTTAGGCAGAAGGAACAGCATGGGCGAAGGCTCATGACAGGATTTATAGGGGCACTTTAGCAAGACTAAAAAGCAAACGAGTATGTGGGTGGGGCAGGGGATGGAGAACATGAGTGTATGTGAGGGTTGCTGATGTTGTGAAGTGGAGGTGGAAAGTTGGTAATAGTTCCAGGTTTTGCAGGGTGGCGTAGACAAGGCTAAGGAGTTCGGACTTTATCCTAAAGGCAAGACTAGGCAGTACAAAGTTTGAAGCAGGAGAATGATCTCATTCGTTCGCATTTGACCAAGATCTGTAAGGGAGCAGAACAGACTGTGAGGGGTCAAAGGCTAATAAAGGGAAATCAGTTTGGAGGCTATTTGAGTAGTCCCGAATTTAAGAAATACAAACCACTAACATGGTATGGTTTGAACTTGGGTGATGAGGGTGAAAGACGAGAGCGGGCGGCTTTAAGAAGTGGGAAAGAAGGAAACTGGCAGGATGTTGGGGCCAAAGGGTTAACTCTTAGGTCTCCAACAAGAAGGCACAGACACCTCTGGAGCTTAGAGGATGTGCCCTTGAGTGCATACAGGTGTTAGTTGAAACTGTAAATATGGATGAGGCCACCAGGAAAGTGATCAAACCAAGAAGAAGAGAGGTGCCTGGGCTGAAACATCTCAACATTTACTGTGGCTGAGTGGGAATGAGCCTATAGAGAGATGGTGTAAGAGGGGTCAGGGAGGTGGTCAAAAAACCACAAGGTCACAAAAGCCAAGAAAAGACTGTGTTTCAAGAAGAAGGTGTGCACAGTAGGTTTTACTACCACTAAAAAGCTGAGCAAGACAAAACCAAAAGGCCCCCTTGGATTTAGCCACTTGGAGGTCGCTGGGAACTAAGCTAATGGTGGAATAATGGATTCAAAACCTGCACTGATGTAGAATGGAGTGAGTTATGGACCAAGCTGAAGGTAAAGAAATGGAGATTATAGTCACAGGCAAACCTTTTGACAAGTTTGACGCTAAGGAGAGAAGAGAAAGGGCTGTAAAGGGCTACAGGGAGAGTCCTTGGTTGTTTGTTTAAAGCGGAGAGCTAAGAGTTCTCAAAATCTGATGGGAAAGACTGGGTTGTGAGGGAGCGGTTGACAATACAAGATAAAGACAGAAAAAACGACTCTGCTTCAGTAGAGCGGGGGAAGCAATTGATGGTATCCATCCTCAGGTAGGAGGAAGACATGATTGATTTCGCTGTATATTCCTGCAAGAGATTTCTCTATGGAACGGAATGAACGTTCCTTTCATAATCAGCAGACCAAGAGTTATTCAAGGATAAAGGCCTTGTCACCAACAGTGGTAAAGTCATGAAATGTCTTCCTTGGGCTTTATGAAAATTGGTCAGCATTTTGGAAGAAGAGGAGATAAGGAGACAGTTCTTAGGCAGGCCCACTGGTGATTCAGGATGTGCTCTGAGGCCCTACAGCACTGACAGTGCGCTGGAGTCCTGACCTGTTGTTGAAGGACGGCCACAGCCAAGGGGAGTTAGGACTGTGGATGAGCAGATGGCATTTTGGTCTGTTTTTCATATTTTCTTGTCTTTTCTGTCCTTTCAGGGATATGCTGCTCATTGACCAAGAAGTAATCTACAATGTGATCAGGTACACTTGACCCCGTGGGAAACAGGGAGAAAGTAAAAAGCGTAACTGTTGTCTTTGCATAACTCATAGGGCAATCAGAATAATAAGACAAACATACTTGAAATAAGAACAATTACTTAAGTAAGAGTACCTTCCAAGATTTAGAGGGAAAGGGTTCATTTGGAAAAGGCTTCCTGGAGGAGATAAAACCCCAGATGTGTGGCAGGTTAAGTAGGATTTGCATTGGTGCTAAGTACAGGTCATGGCAGTGAACTCTATTTCCTGTGCCACACTTAATACTTTTTCCCTAACAATCATAATAAAAATGTAATTGAAGAAAAAAAATAGAAAACAAAAAAATACATAAAGAAACCCCAAACCACCTGCAATTCCAGTGTCCAAAGATAAAAACGATTGATATCTGAGTAATTTTCCTTTCACTCTTTAGTTTTGTACATGTGGGTGTACATGTGTGGGTGTCAACACTCATATCACATGCACATCCCCATGTAACATGGATCTGTCTACCCAAGTCTCTTGTTGCCCAGACAGCTTGCTGGTTTTCTGATACGAAGATGAGGGTTGCTTTATATTACAGACATGCATAATGTGGAAATGAAATCCCCCCACAATCACACCTCCAGAGGCCATATCTAGTCCAGTCATGGAGGCACCATGTGTTGGACCCAGGTTAGGTGGCCCAATGACTCACTGATGACAGATTTGTTGACCCATCAGCTGGCTCAGAGACCCTATTACTGAAAAACACCTGTCCAGGCTGCAAGCAAGCCCTCTCTCTTCCCTGGCTCTGGTGACGGGACATTTAGAGGCAGGTATTTCCCAAAGCTTGAAATAAACTGAGATAAAGCTGCCCATATTTCCATTCGGTATAAATTTCTGACTTCTCCAATTTCTTTTAGACTCAGCAGTAATTCTAGCTTACACTGTGGGTGACAAGACTGCTCTTGGGATAAAGACCTAATGATTCTGGCTAGGTGTCTGCCGAGAAAAGACTCTTCTCCCCTGAGGAGAGAAATATTCCAGGAGAGGGTCCTTGTAGGAACCAGAATTCAACACAAGGGGTTCAAATGCAGAAACATAAAAGAAAAGACACTTTTAAGGGCAGGGTGAGAAGAAGCTAGTAGGCAGGAGGTACTCACAGACTATCAAGAGGAGAAGGAGTTACCACCCAGGGCTGAAGGGCCAGGGGAGGAAACGGTGTTGATAGAGGGCGGTGAGGACAAGAATTATGCAGGAAGGTCTCCCCTCCTCAGCGTAGATGGAGGCAACCAACATGAACAGGATGCAGAGATCAAGAGACGTTTTTACTGCATTCGAGAAACAGGGTGAGAGTGAGGTCCTGGTCCAACCCCCCCAAAGTCCCAACTGTCTGACGGGATGACTGGAGCCAGGACCAGGTGGCAAAGAACACAAGAATATCATCTCTGCATCTAAGCCCGTGGCTCTCACACTGTGGTCCCTGAGTCAGCAATCTCACCATCACTGGGGCACTTGTGAGAGATGCAACTTCTTGGGCCCATTCCAGATCTGCTAAGTTAGAAACTCTGGGCATGGGGCTCAGAAAACTCTTCTAACAAGCCCTGCAATCTACAGTTTGGGAAGTCCTGCTCTAAGCGAAGAGGCTGTCTTTGAAGAGGTCTAATGAGCCCCAGGAGGGGCTGATCCAGCACAGCCAAGGCAACTGATTAGCCACAAGCGGGCCTCTGCCCTGTCCCCCTGCACTCCCTATTCCCCTCCCCCCAAATTAGGGAAGCCCAGAATCTGGGAAGCAAGGAGCCTCTTGTGAAAGAACAATGCTTACAATAAGCTTTCTGAAGTTTAGGCTGCGTCCAGGCAGAAATAGCTGTTCTGGGACTCCAGGGGTGGATATTTTAGAATGATGGAGACTCTGTTTCTAGCAGCCTCTGCCTCTGAGGACTCTCTCCTCACTCTGGCAAAAGAATGGACACGACCAGGTCTCTGCTATTGCTAACACCACTGGGAGATGATGTATTTCTGTTAATGGCACCTTCTGTCACTACAGAGACGCTGCTCCAGCTGCCTCTTGTCCCGCAGAGAATCTGGCAGCCTCCAGAAGATGTAATAGAGACCTGAGGACATTTGGAAGATGCACTACACAGGAAGGGTGTTTTCAATTTGATTTACCTTCCGTCTCCTGCAAGGAACCAATAGTTAGTACCATACTGCATCACAAGCCCAGCACGCACGGAGAGTGGGCCTGGGGGAGACTAAATAACCCTTGTCAAGTGTACAAAGGGTGATCACATAGAGGCTTGTGACTGGCTCCTCCAAAGACACAATAACCAAGAATTAGCTTAAGTACAGCAGGAGGGACATGGGATGGAAATGGGGAAATGACACAGGGATATTTTATGGATAGAGACCAACAGGAGTTCCCATCCACTGCCTGAAGAACAAATAGTCTGTGAATTCATTCTCACTACACTCTTGACGGGCTGAGAGGGAAAGCAATCATTCGGGGGCTAAGTAAGACCTTAAGCTTTTAAGTAGAGTGAGTGAAAATATTCAGGAGCTGAGATTTGTACCGCAGAAGTGGGTTGCACACAACATTGGAATACCTCTTAAATGTCAGCTGTGTTCACTCTTAGGTACAGGTACTGATAACCTCTGAAGGCACAGGAATTATTTCAAATGGAGGCCACTGGGTCAAAAAGGTTTGCATTCACTCACTTGTTTTCTCATTCAATAAATGTTTACGGGGCACTGTCTTAGTTTCCTAAGGCTGATATAAAAACTCACTGCAAAAGGATGGCTTGAACAACCAAAATTTATTTTCTTACAGTTATAGAAGCGGGAAGGCTGAATTCAAAGTGTCAACGGGGACACTCAGCGAGATCCAGGGCAGAATCTCTCCCAGCCTCTTTCAGGCTCTGGTAGCTACAGGTAGTCCTTGGCTCAAGGCTGTATCACTCCACCTCGTCCTCCATCTTCCCCTGGCCTCTCCCCATGTTTCTGTGTCTGTGTGCCCTTCTCTTCCCTTGTAAGAACCTATCACTTAGGGCCCATCCTAATTCAGGATTTCATCTTGGGAATCCCTTATTATATCTGCAAAGACTCTCTCTCTCTCTCTCTCTCTCTCTCTCTCTCTCTATATATATATATATATGTATGTATGTGTGTATATTTTAACAGCCACACCCGAGGCATATGGAAGTTCCTGGGCTTAGGGTCAAATTGAAGCTGTACAGCAATGCCAGATCCAAGCTACATCTGAGACCCATGCTGCAGCTTGTGGCAAGGCCTGATATTTAACCCACAGAGGAGGCCCATGTTTGTGATGCCAGTGAAGACCTGGCCAAAAGCAGAAGGCACAGTCAACTGGGGTTTTTAAAAGAAGGGATATACTTATGTACAGGAGTTTGGTTAAGAGAAAGGAAATCAAGGGGGATGCTGAGACCCCAGGACTGGCGATGGCAGAAATCCAGGACTAAGACATGTGTGAGATCTGGGACCATGGAAATATGGAAGGGACCATGTAACCTAAACTGTAGTCCTCATGGAAACATCCAGAACCATAAACTGCAGAGCAGGAATGGGGAAAGAAATAGCCGCACTTCTCTCTCCTCCAGCTTTCTGGTCTGGTGGTGCCACTCATTGTCCAAATCCAAACAGAAGCTAGAAGATAATGGAGCCTAGGAGTCAGGGCAGAGCCCACCCACCAGGACACAGAGCCAGGTTAAGGAGGGAAAAGAGAGCCTGGGATGGAAAACAGGAAATAGGTGACACAGGCTAGTACCATCTCCGTAGATTCTGTGGAGGGCAAAAACCTGCAGTCCCTGCTCACATGGCACTTGTGTTCCAGTGATGGACCAACATTCAACAAAAACCTTTTTAAAAAAAGCAAGCAGATCCCAGAAGAAATTCCGTCCTTCCATCCCTACTTGGAAGAAAGGAACAGTTAGGAGATTTAGCCTAAGGGCAGACACCAGTTTGCATCCTGTTGAGGCAGCTAAGACTCAGATAGAAAAATGTGTGGTCATTTTGACTTGAATAATCAGAAGACAGGTACCACTATCTACTACAATTTGGGAACAGGGCCTGGACTTATTCTTACATCACTACAATGTGCTCCTACCACCAAAAGGGCTGGAAACAGGTTCATTGGCCTTAAGAAGTATGTGAGAGGAGTTCCCATCGTGGCTCAGTGGTTAACGAATCTGACTAAGAACCATGAGGTTGCGGGTTCGATCCCTGGCCTTGCTCAGTGGGTTAAGGATCCGGTGTTGCCGTGAGCTGTGGTGTAGGTTGCAGACGCGGCTTGGATCCCGCGTTGCTGTAGCTGCGGTGAAGGCCGGCAGCTGCAGCTCCTGTTAGACCCCTAGCCTGGGAACCTCCATATGCCGCGGGTGTGGCTCTAGATGAGGTAAAAACACAAAAATAAATAAATAAATTAATAAATAAATAAACAAACAAACAAACAAACAAATAAGAAGTATGTGAGAATAAGACAGATTTCATTAAGCTGTCCTTATTCAAAACCTGCACACCCAGCCCCACAGCCAGAAATGCCTCTGTGGTTCCATATGCCACACCCACAGTGAGAGAACAAAGGCTCCCTGGATCTCAGAAGAACAGTAAACATCAGGTAGTCCAACACCTGCAGGATGGGGAATCCCCCCATTAACACCTTAAAGCACCCCTTGTAACGGGAAACTCATTACCTTTGGAGGGAGCTCTGATTGTTAAAAACAGCTTCTTCATGCCTGAACTGCACTGCACCATGTTATCTCTTCCATGTAGGAAGGTGATGAAATTGCTAGACTGTCTGCAAGAGTTGTGAAAAATCATCCTAGGAGCAGCTGGGAGGGCTCCTATGTGAGACCAGTCAAGATGCCCACCATGCTTTCTTGTTTCAGTCAACGAAAAGTCATGGCCCTCTGTGAAGTCTAAAACTCAAAAAGTGATATGATGAAATTTCATAGAGTCGAAGGTAGAGAGGATGCCTCAAAAAGTTAAATGTAGAATTATCAAATCATCTTGCCATTCTGCCCCTAAGGATAGAGTCAAAAATATGGAAATGGTATTCCAAAAAGCACATGCATGTTCATAGCAGTGCTATTCACAAGATCCAAAAGATGGAAACAGTCCAAATGTCCATGAATGAACTGATTAACTGAAGTATACACGATTGCCCTTCCATAGCTTTGGTTTTTGCATCCACAGATTCAACCAACTGCACATATAAAACATGAAAAAAAATTTCCAGAAAATTCCCAAAAGCAAAACTTAATTTTGTCCCTTACAGGCAACTATTTATAACATTTAGATTGTATGAGGTTTTATAAGTAATCTAGAGATAATTTAATGTATACAGGTTACATGCAAGCACTACATCATTTTATATGAGACTTAAGTATCCATGTATCTTAGAAACAATCTTACATAGAGACTGGGGGATGACCGTATACATAGTGAATTATTATATAGCCACAAAAAAGAATAAAGTACTGCTACATGCAATAATATAGATGACCCACAAAAATATACTAACTGAAAGAAACCAGTAAAGAAAGGTGATGTATTGCAAGACTCAATTTATAGGAAATATCCACAAGAGATAAATACAGAAAGCCAGGATATAGATTGGTGACTGTGGGAAGTAGGAAGAAGAGGGAATAGGGAGACAATGGTTAATGGGTGAAGGACTTAAATTTGAAATGATCAAAATGTTTGCAACTAGATGGAAGTGATGAGCACACAACACTGTGAATGTAGTAACTGCCACTGAATTGTTCACTTTAGAATGGTTAATTTTACGTTTTATGGATTTCACCTCAACAAGGTATTTTAAGTCAGATAGCAGAGTGAGTACAGATGTGGACATCAAATTCTACCATATTAGAATTTTCACTAAAGCTAAATTTACTGTCAGATAACAAATCTAAGAACCTAATTATACCAAAAGTTACACTAGATAAAAACTTATTTCAATGGACATAGAGATTCTCATACTAAGTAAAGTAAGCCAGGTAGAGAAAGACAAATATCATATAATATCACTTAAATGTGGAATCTAAAAAATGATACAAATGAATTCATATACAAAACAGAAATAGACACACAGACATAGAAAAGAAATTTATGTTTACCAAAGGAGAAGGGTGGTGGGGTAGGGTGGATTAATGAGGAGTTTGGAATTAGCATATACACACTACTACATATAAAATATGTAACCAACATGGACCTACTGTACAGCCCAGGAAATTGTATTCAACATTTTGTAATAACCTATAAGAGAAAAGAATCTGAAAAAAATAGGTATGTATGTATAACTAAATCACTTTGCTATACACCTGAAACTAACACACTGTAAATGAACTATACTTAAATATTTTAAAATTCAATACATATTTAAATATATAATTATATAAATATTATATACGTATTTAATAATATATACTATTTTATGTAAATATATATTGTGTGTGTGTGTGTGTGTGTGTGTGTGTGTGTGTGTGTGTGTGTATACACACCTTGGTTCAAAAAGTTATAGACCAGTACTTCTAAACAATCTGTAGTGGAGGAGAAATTTTATTGTTGTTGCCATTTTGAATTAAATTTTCAATCTGTTAAGGGTCAATACTTTTGCAAAATAAAAATGAATTATTAGGACTGTCAGCTTCCATCTAGAATATAGAAAGCTGGAAAGAATATCACTCATGGAGTTCCCATTGTAGCTCAGTGGCAACGAACCTGACTAGTATCCATGAGGATGCAGGTCTGATTCCTGGCCTTCCTTAGTGGGTTAAGGATTCTATGTTGCTGTGAGCTGTGGTGTAGGTGACAGATGCAGCTCCGATATGGTGCTGCTGTAGCTGTGGCGTAGGCTGACAGCTAGAGCTCTGATTTCACCCCTAGCCTGGGAATATCCATGTACTCCAGGTCTGGCCCTAAAAAGACAAAAAAAAAAAAAAAAAAAGAATACCACTCATGCACCAACAAGAAAAATCTGGGTAATTTGCAATATCCTTGTCTTCATCCTATTAAGAAACTGAGGAAGATGAGGCCTTCATACAAGTAGGTAAGAATACATTCACATTCTCAGGGGACTGCTGAACTCCAAGTGGGGGCTAAGAGGACGGAATAAACAAACTCCTGGAATCTGCAAACCCAGAGGAGTTCACACCTGCTCTTCTCCAAAGACCTCACTGTGTGTTCACAGAGAAAGACGCAGGGAGCAAGACTGGGGTGCAGGGCAGCTGCTCTCAAGGATGCAGGCCTGGAGAAGGGGACAGATGCAGCTATTGGAAAAACACAGAGCTCTTTACAATAAATTCTCCCCATTATATTACTGGTGTTATATAGCAAGTTCTGTCATGTAGGGGCAGAGATAAAGACCCACTGCACTTGGGGACAGAGTAAAGAATAAAGACCCTCTACCCTGGGGAGAGAGAGAGAGGAGAACAGGCGGGCCCAGACTACGAAAGGTCTGCAGTGCGGAGGGGTCATCCATGAGCAAGTCCCACCCCTTATGGAGAAAAGACTGCTACCAAGATAGAGAGAGACACTCACAGTGAAAAGAGATCAGTTCACTAAGATGGCATAGCAATCCTGCAACATTAGAGTTTCAACAGAGCTTCAAAATACATGAAGCAAGAATGGAACGGAAAGGAAAAACAGACAAATTTACAATTATAGGTGGAGATTTCATCACTCTCCTCTTAGTCATCAATAGAGTAAGTAGACAAAATCAGAACAGATGTGGAAGACCTGAACAACACCATCAACCAGCTTGGCCTAACTGATATTAGGAAGCTCTACATGCACACAGAACAGGTATTGAAATAACCACATTCTGAGCCATAAGCAAACCTCAACCAATTTAAAAGAATTTAAGGCATACAAACTTTATTATATGACCATTAAATTGCTAATGCATTAGAAAACTGTCTGGAATATTGCTAAATATTTGGAAATTAAGCAACACTGGTCTACAGAACACATGGGTCCAAGGGGAAGTCATAATGGTACATAGACAATATTTTTAATTGAATGAAAATAAGAAAATATAAAATTTGTCAGCTTTAGATAAAGTAGTGGTTAGAGGGAAATTTACAGGACCAAATGCTTATTATATTAGAAACAAAGAAATGTGTCAAATCAATAATCTAAGTTGCCTATTAATAATCCTAAGAAATGAGAAAAATAACAGCAAATTAAATGCAAAGCCAGCAAGAAGAAAAGCTAAAAAAGATTAAAGCAAATGTTTTTTAATTATGGAAAAGTCAATAGTACCAAAAATTTACTCCTTGAAAAGAGCAATACAATTTGATAAACCTCTAGGCAGAACCAGATAAAAAAAGGCAAGATACAAATTATTAATATCAGGATTTAAAAAGGCATATCAAAGACAGTAAAAAGATAATGAAAGAATATTCTAAACTAGGCATCAGATTTTAACTTAGATTAAAATGACATCTTTTTGAAGATAAAATTACCAAAGCTCATCCAAAAAAAAAGAAAAAGACAACCCAAATAGACCTATATTAATCAAAGATTTTAAATCCCTAGTTAGAAATCTTCTGACAATGACTATGACAACAAAACAAATAAAAAATTATAGTATCAGGTAACTTTACCAATGAATTTTACCAAGCATGTAGATAGAAAATAATACTAAAGATAGAAACCCATCCATAAATTAGAATAGGAGGTAATATTTCTCAATTTATATTATAAGGCATTATCTCTACATCAAAACTAAATGAAAATATTAAAACCATAGACCAATATTCATCATGAACATAGATTAAAATTTTTCAACAAATATGAGTGAATCAGCTGCAGCAATATATTAAAATATAATCATGGTCAAATAGCATATATACAGGGAGTGTAAGCCTGGTTCAACATTGAAAAAAAAACAATACAATTTCCTATATACACAATCTAAAGAAGGTGAAGTGTATATTCACCTCAATAAAGAAGAAAGCATTGGACAAAAGACAACATCATTTATAACAAAAACAAGCAACAAACTAGAGAGGGAACCCCCTCAAGCTGATAAAGTTTTGACAAAAATGTACAGCTAACTTGATACTTATTTGTGAGAGACTAAATGGTTTCCCATTAAGACTGAAAACAAGACAAAGATATCTTTTCTCACTACAATAATCACCCACTATCTGTGAGGAGATATGTTCCAAGACTCCCACGGATGCCCAGAAACCACAGTCAATACTGACACTCTACTTTTTTTCATATACATACCTACGGTAAACTTAACTTATTCATTGGGCAAAGTAAGAGATTAACAATAACAGCTAATAATAAAATAGAATAATTACAACAATGCCCTGCAATTGCACTTCATTGTTAGTCTCTCTCTCTCTCAGAATAGTTTATTGTACAAATGTAATGCCATTTTCATCTTAAGTGCTTATCATGTACTGTGGCCATAACTTTTACAGTCTGTGTGGGACAGCAAAACTGACCCAGTTTATTTTTCCTTCTTTACAATTTAATGGATAGAAGACTCATTCATACCATCAGTCTTAGCAACATCAGCATAAAGTTTTTTCCTTTTCTTATTACCTCAAGAACTTTCACCTTTTCACTGAATACTTTATAGCTTCTCTTTGGTATATCTGAATTGCCAGCATCACTACTCTTGTGTTTTGGGGCTATTATTAAGTAAAATAAGTGTTATATAATGCAAGCACTGCAGTAATGATGAAGTTGATCTGATAACAATCACAACTACTAAGTGACTAGCTGGTGGGACACACTGAGCAAAAGGGATGATTCACATCCTTTTGTGGGACAGTGTGAGGTTTCATCCTGCTACTCAGAATGACCTGCCATTTAAAACTTATAAATCACTTATTTCTGGAATTTTCCATTTAATACTTTTAGACCAGAGTTGAAGAAGGGTAACTGAAATAGAGAAAGCAAAACCGCTAGTAATGAGAAATTACTATAATCCCTATTCTACACAGCACTGTGGAATCACAGTACTAAGATATTGCCTTCTAAGTACTATAGTTCTAAGCTGCAGAAGACAGCAATAAATAGAAATAAAGGACATACAAACTGGAAGGAGGAAAGTAAACATGTGCCTGTTCACAGATAACATGACTGTCTACATAGGAAAACCTCAAATGATTCACAGAAACACTCCCAGGAGTAGTAAGTGAGCTTAGCAAAGTCACAAAAGACTGTAGTTCTATAACCTAGCAGTGAACAGCTAGAATTTGAAATTTTAAAAATATAGCATGATTTAAAACAACAAAACCCACAAAAAATACTTACATATAAATCTAACAAAACATGAGCAAAATCTATATCCTGAAAACTCCAAAACAAAACTGAAAACAATCAAAGATCAAAATGAGGCAACAGAGATCTCGTTTGTGGACTTGCTATCCGTATTGTTAAAAGGCCCTTTCTCTCCAAAATGCTCTTTACATTCAAAACAACTCCACTCAAAGCTCCCATAAAATACTTTATAGAAATCATACTAAAATGTATAGGGAAAGGCAAAGGAGCTTAAATAGCCAAATATATTTTTGAAAAAGAACAATAGCAATAAGATACACAATAAAGCTACAATAATAATGACAATGTGCTATTTGTGAAAGAAGAGAACCCTAAAGCAGTGAGACAGAATCAAGAGTCTGGAGGTATATCTACATATACATGGCTAGTTAATATTGACAAAAGTACAAAGGTAATTAACTAGAGAAAGAATAACCTTTCAATGGATGAAGCTGGAACAACTGAGCCCTAGACGCAAAAAAAAAAAAAAACAAACCCTGACCTGTAGTTTGTATAAAGTAACTAAAAATATATTATAGACTTAAATGTAAAACCACAATTATAAAGCCTCTAGAAGAAAACACAAAGAAAATCTTTTTGATCTTATGTTAATTCCTAGATATGACACCAAAAGTATGATCTATGAAAGAAAAATTGGATAAATTGGACTTCACTGAAACTGAAAAATTCCGCTCTTCAAAAGACACTGTTAATAAAATGAAAAGGTAAGCTACAGACTGGGACGAAATATTTACAAAACACATTTGTGATAAATAGCTTGTATCTCAATTATGTCAAGAACTCTCAAGCTCAATAAACATAAATCAAATAATCCAATTAAAAATGGGCAAAAGATTTGAACAGACACTTCAGCAAAGAAGATGTATGAATTTCAATAACCACATGAAAAGATAGTCAACATCATTAGTCATTAGGGAAACGTACACTAAAGCCCCAGTGAAATATTACTACACACCGATTGGAATGGCAGGAATTAAAACAAAAACAACAAAATTCTGACAGTGTCAAGTCCTGGCAAGCATATGGAACAACTGGAACTTTCATACCTTGCTGACTACAATGCAAAGTACAGCCGCCACTTTGGAAATCAGTCTGACAACTCCTTACGGGTTAAACATAAACTCATGAGACCCAGCAATTATACTTCCAGATATTTGCCCGAAAGAAATGAAAGTGTATGTCAAGGCACAAGTTTCATATTCAAAAAAACTGCACACAAATACTGTCTGTAGTTTTATTCACAATAACCCAAATTTGGAGACGACCAAATATCCTCTAACTTATAAACGGATGAAAAAGCAGCAGGATATCCAAATCATGAATATTCTTAGCAATAAAAAAGAATGAACTGAGTTCCCTTTGTGGCTCAGCAGTTAATGAACCCAGCTAGTATCCATGAGGATGCGGGTTCGATCCCTGGCCTTGCTCAGTGGGTCAATGATCTGGTGTTGCTCTGAGCTGTGGAGTGGGTTGCAGATGTGGCTTCGATCTGGCATTGCTATGGCTGTGGTATAGGCCAGTGACTGTAGCTCCGATTTGACCCCTAGCCTGAGAACTTCCATATGCCACAGGTATAGCCCTAAAAACTGCCCCCCCCAAAATACAATTATGCAATGGGGTAAAAAAGGGTCTTTACTTAATAAGTCATGGAACAAAGTATTTGGAGCACATCTTTTCATTTTGGAAGCCAAGCTCATCAAAGACCTATAGATTCTTTCACAGTATGTCAGTAAGCATTCCTGGGAGGCCAAATTTTGGGTTCACCTCTTCTGGAAAGCACTGTTGCTTTCAAACGCGTGTTGCCTACATTGCTACTGTGTGAAGTATATGCCAGATGCTACAGAGGATGCAAAAATGTGTGAGAGAATCTGTGCCTTCAAAGACCTCTGAGTATTTTAGTGGTGATGTGGAGAGGAGGGTTGAGCTCCCCATAGCCTGTATGGGAGAAGGAAACTCAGGATGAGCCACTGATATTGTTATAATTAATGAGACTGGGAGAGGTGAAGCTGGTCTAGGAACAGCCAAAGCATCATGTAGGGGAGTGTGAGACCTCACACCGTTGTGACTATGACGTGGGTGCCTGAATGAAGCTGGGTCGGAAAAGTCAGTTGAGGCCAAATCACAAGGAGTAGTAAGGGCTCAGATGAGGAGTTTGGGCTGGTCTACCCTGGGAAGCCACTGAAGACTTCTACAGGGAAGACAGACCCAGAAGAGCCACATGAAGGTGCACTTTGGTTGCTGCGTGAGGAGTACCATGTAGTGAAGCAGGACTGGTCCAGGGAGAATCTGGAGGTGGTGGACCAGTTATCTGAGGGGAGGATAATTAGGATTTTAACCAGAGTAGGATACATAGAGGAGAAGACAAGGGGAGGCCCTGGGAGGTATTAGTTGTTCAAATGAGCATATTGAAAGGATGAAGAAAGAAGAAGGGGAACAAGTTTGAGGTGCAGGTGAGATATCCAGGGGGAAATGGAGATGTTCACTAACAAATAACCAGTGAAGTGGGAAGAACGGTATCAGAGACAGTTCTGTGGGTGACTGAAATCAGATATGGCTTTCTGGGACACCAGGAGAAATTTCTTTAAACAGGGGTTATGGAAGGGGAGTCTTAAAAGGCATATCTCAGAGGTAAGACACTGGGGTTTCATGTCAGTGGAAAGATTTGGATGGATACAGGCAGTGAGGGGCGTTGCCAGATGGGAAAGGGCGGGGATGCCTGCACGGTTTATGCTGGAAGAGAAGATGAGCTAACCAACCAAGAAAAAAAAAGGTGAGGCCGGGGCAGGGAGGGGGACAGCAGCAGAGGCTTGAAGCCAAGGGAGGCTCACAGATGTTTGTGTGAACTAGTGAAAAGCAGGGCCCAACAGAGAGGACGAGGGACAGTATGGAGATGCCTCCACAAGCTAAAAGTAGAACTACCATATGATCAACCAATTCCACTCTTAGGCATCTATCCAGAGAAAATCATAATTTGAAAAGATACATACATCCCAATGTTCCTGGCAACACTATTTGCAATATCCAAGACATGGAAACAACCTAACTGTCCATCAACAGAGGAATGGATAAAGATGTGGTACATATATACAATGGAATATTATTCAGACATAAAAAAGAAAGAAAGAATGCCATTTGCAGCAATGTAG
This sequence comes from Catagonus wagneri, assembly GCA_004024745.2. Lineage (NCBI taxonomy): Eukaryota > Metazoa > Chordata > Mammalia > Artiodactyla > Tayassuidae > Catagonus > Catagonus wagneri. The sequence goes on from PVHT021183726.1 coordinate 9,696,476, forward strand.
ACTGACCCAGAGATTATCATACCAAGTAAAGTAAGTCAGAGAAGGATAAGCATCATAGGATATCAGTTATATGTGAAATCTAATAAAAATGATAAAAAGAACTTATTTATAAAACAGAAATAAGTTCACAGATTTCAAAATCAAAGGGGAAACCATGGGGGATAAATTAGAGGGATGGGATTAACATATACATGCTGCTCTGTACTCAATGTGCACTCAATATTCTGTAATAACCTAAAAAAGAAAAAAGAACAAAGAAAAAAGAACAAAGGGTGTGTGTGTGTATGTGTGTGTGTGTGTGTGTGTGTGTGTGTGTGTGTAGATGATTTTACTTTGTTGTATACTTGAAATTAATACAACATTGTAAGTCAACTATACTCCAATATATTTTTTAAAGAAAGGCTAACGCTATTTGCAGAGGTGGCAAGGTCATGAGGATAATGAAGGATGGGTAAGCAGAAGAAAGCTTCAGACAGTGGCTGGTAATAAATCAGGACCGAGAAGAGACCTCATGTGGTCCTTTGGAACTTGTGTGAGACCCTGGGCAGAGCTGTGTCTACAGAGAGCCAAAGGAAAAGCCAGACAAGTTTTAGGACCCTAGGCATTATGTGAAAGGTGAAGGGTAGGGATGAAGCTGTTCTGTAAGGCAATGAGGGCAAGAGGGACATTGAGGAGGAGGAGGTGGAAGAGGAGGAGGTGGAAGAAGGCACTGGCTTAGAGCAGGGGTGGTGATCAAATTAGGCAAAACTTTCTTTTTTAAAAAAAAAATGGAATTCACTTTTCCAGGTGGGAGAAGAACTAGTGCTAAGGGAAGAGAGATAGAAAGGCTGGAATAATGATGTCCAAAAGGAAGGTAGGTGCTTTCAAGAGGTCTGTTGGAGGTAAGGGAATATATATCTCATCTTTGGCCAAAACAAAGGTTCTCAGACCTTCTCAGTTCATGATGTACTTAGCATCTCAGTATCTTTTTTTCTTTTTTTTTATGGAGCACTAACAGACCAAAAGAAATATCTAATAGTTCCACTTATGTCCTAACAACTTAATAGCCATTCGACAATAATAATATACATAAAGTGAAAGAAAATATTTTTATTCCACTCTTCAAGGCTCACACTTATTGACTAAGGGGAGGTTAGTGCCTGTTTGGCCCTGCACAACTTCCCAAGCCTCGGAATCATTCGTGATGGGCACTGGTACCTGCATTTCCTGTTTCAGATTGATTTCACGCTGAACTCACTTTTTAATCACAGCAACAGCCGCCAGAATGCACCTTTGCAAAGGTATGATGTCATGATCTAATGCTGAAAGTGCGTGTTACCTCAAAAGGCAGGTCACACAGTGCCTGACTGATGATGCTTATTTGCTACACTGCATTCAAACATTTAAAATATCCTCTAACATCCCAGTGACTATACTGTGGAGCTTTGGGAAGCCTCAGCACATTGTCTGGGAATGACAGGGTACAGGATGGGGGTGTCAGGAAGAGAGAGAGAGAGAGGGAGGGAGGGAGAGAGAGGGAGAGAATGAATGAATGAAGGGAGGATGGATACAGGGCTTACTGAGGTACAGAGCAGGGATACTGAAGAGGCTCAGGAAAGCAGGCATCCAGGTCATCACCCAGTGGTTCTGCAGGGTAGCAGCCTTTATACCATTAACTTACTTTTGAAATGAGGCTCTAAGAACCAGAAAGGTGTGCTGAGCAGGTCCCTTATTGTATGGCCAGTATAACTTAATACAATTTCAGGATTACCAGTTCTTACCACCCTGGCTTACCTGCAGGGTGTGAAAGTCCTCAGCTAATTTGCCACATGACTCATTAACCAGGGGAAATCATTTAAGTGAACACTGGCTAAACATTGACCAAGGTCACCATTTAACCTTCAGGGGAAAATGACCCTTGACCACCTGCATGTGGCCAAATTGTGCCACAGGTCCCGGAAATGCCAACACCCTGCTCCTGAAATATGTCCAAGGCTTGCTTGGCCCTGGGCCTAGAGAGGTCAAGGGAGTGTCAGGAGCCGGTGAAGCGGGGGACAGGTGGCAGGATGGAAGGAGTTGTGGGGGATGGGTGCGGCAAGGAGGGAGCACCGGGAAGGCAGCGCCCACCCTGGATGGGATGGTCAGAGTAGGCTCCCTTGGGTGCCTGTGAGTCAGCTGCCCAAGGCCACCACGCTAACAAGGAGTGAGGGACACAAATGCCAAGATGTCAACCTCCCACTTGACTCAGACCTCACCCTCCCCAGGACACCCCATCCACTTGCCACGCCTTCAATTAAAGACATGAAGGGGAAGCAGAAAAAGGACAGAGAACAAGTCAAAGACAAGTGAAGGAATCTTTCTGAAGGAAAAGAGTCCAAATTTTCCCCAGAAAGGCAGGCACGGGTGATTCACCATATGTTCAAGGATTTATCTTACACACACACACACACACACACACACACACACGCAGACACCCAGCACATTTCCTTCAGGGGATACACCATACTCTAAAGCAAGAACATCTGGGGTGAGCAGGACACCAAAGTGAAGGATACTCCCATTTACTGAATACTCACACTTTTACAACCTGAGCGTAGGTATCACTTCACAGTTGAGGAGAGTGAGCTCATAGAGCTTACTAACTTGTTAAAAGTCACAGAACAAGTAAACGGTGGCTGTGAATCCAAAGCTTTACTCCTTTCCTAACTCATTTGCACCACCCACCTAACTTCCCATCACCAGATTAAAATTCAGAGGTCTCAAAATGTGGTGTTCTCAAATGGTAAGAGAACCAATATTTCCTGCCATCCTGCATATACTTACTCTTTTACTCCTTTCCTAACTCATTTACACCACCCATCTAGCTTCCCATTACCAGATTAAAATTCAGAGGTCTCAAAATGTGGCGTTCTCAAATGGTAAGAGAACCAATATTTTCTGCCATCCTGCGTATACTCAGTATTGTATCTGTCATGTATTTCCTAACTTTGGAATTCTTTTAAAAATTTAAAATACAAATCATTTTGAAAATACAAAAAAAAAGAAAGAACATAGCAGATGCTTTGACACCCTCTGCCACTAAACACAGGTTCACGTTTGACTTGATTGGACTTGACTGACTTCAAATATTCCCTGTATCTATAAAACACATCTATTCTTTCTCCATTACCCAGGGTCCCAGGGTTAGTATATAACATCCCATATTTGTTTGAGTCATTTTATTTCATTAGTATGTGTCTATAAACAATATATACTTTTGAACATATTTACACACATGGGATCATACGAGAAGTATATTTCTGCAACTTGTTTAACTTACTATCATGTTTTAAGATTGAGAACCTGTTTGCTTAACTGTTGCACAGCATCCATGATACCAATAAATTACACATTTTTCCTTTTCTCCTATGCAGCGGCAGCTGACCTGTGTATTAGTAACCTAAGGCTTTCATAACAAAGTACCACAAACGTGACAGCTTACACAACAGAGACTTATTTTCTCACGGTTCTAGAGACTAGATTTCTGAAGTCAAGGTGCCTGCAGGGCGATGTTCCTTACAAAGGCTCTAAAGGGGACAACTTCCCTTGCCTATTCTAACTCCTTGTGGCCCCAGGCGTTCTTGGCTTGTGGCTGCATCACTCCCATCCTTGCCTCCATCATTCACGTGGTCTTCTTTTCTACATGTCTCTGCAGCCAAATCTCCCTCTCCTCATTTCTCTTGTGAAGACTCAGTAATTGAATTTAGGGTTCACCGTAGTCCAGGATGATCTCATCTCCGTTCTTACCTTTGATTACAATCAGAATGTGACTTGATCTGGAATGGAAGTCTCTGTCTCGGGGATTGAAAAGTGATAGGGATATTTGGGAGGATGTCTTTTAACTCACTATCACCTGTTCTATTCTGTTGCTATTATCCCCATGTTGCAGGGAACAGCCTTACACATATCTCACCTCTTCATAGGCACAGAATGAGGGTTTTTCCAGGGCTGCCACCCAGAAGTAAAATTGCTGAAGAACAAGTTTTACTTTCACTATGTGACGCCAAATGGAAAAACCAGGTACCACGTCACAATAGCCTCAGTAACAGATGTGTTCCCCTCTCTGCACCTCCTTGCCCAAACCTGGCAGTGGTATTATTTTTTTCCAGATTGATGGGTATGAAATAGCATTTAATTACTGTGTTATTTTGTCTTTACCCCATGAATCTGTATTTCTTCAGGGGGAAAATACACAACCTCCACTTGACGATGTTGACAAGAGGTTGGGAGGAGTAATAGGTAAGGTTTTCTATCCAGATTCTTCCTGGTACTAGGGTCCGAAGCCCCTGTGTGAACTGGTTTCCTCTCTTGGATGACCTGACTCAACTCAGATTGACTGTTTTTCTTCATATCTAAGGTCAGGCGAAGCACTGCAGTGGAGATAAAAAAAGTAAGACAAGATTCTTACCACTGAAGAACTTAAGGTACTGTGGTGGAAAAAAGGACCTTTATGTACACAACAAATATGAGGACAGGTGTCAAAGAAACCATGCAGAAAACAAATAGTCTACAGAGTGCTCGAGGGTTAAGAACTGGGTCCTTTTCCCACTGTGTTCCCACCATTCTGGCTCACAGTAGGTCCTCAGCAAAGGCTTGTTAAATGGACATGTGAAGAGCTGTACAGTTGAGTCATTAAATAAACATGGCTTGTGGCGGTGATAACACATTTCATGAAGGGATGGGGTACGAGGCTGGGCACTGCTGAATGAGCAGGATCTGGAGGCAGAGAGTCAGGGTGACTGGAGTGAGGGGAGCAGGGCTTCAGAACATCTCTGAGATGGAATACTACCATCTGGATGTACACCAACCAAGCCCCACTCCTAGTCATGGGGTAGACAGACGCAGCAGCAACAACAGCTAATACCTCGTCTAGGTCTTTGCTGCAGCCCAGGCATGTAATGAATGCCTACCAAACATTTCATTTAATCCTCATAGCAGTCCTAAGAAGGAGGCACTATTATTATCACCACTATACGGAGGTCAGAGAGTAGTTTAAGTGAATTGCCCATGGGTCCCCAGCTTGTCAGTGGCAGCGCCAAGATTCAAGCACAGATCTTTTCCTCTCTGAGGGCCATGTTCTACCACCTCTTTTCAATTTTTCAATTGTGGTGAAATGCACATAAGCTATCATATTAGCCACTTTACGTAGACAGTTCAGTTGTGTTAAGTACATTTGCACCGTCTTACAACCAGTCATCCCCTCCTTCCCCAAGCTGCTAGCAACCCCCATTTTATGTTCCATCCCTGTAAACCCCTACCTCGTATAAGTAGAACCACACAGTATTTGTCATTTTGTGACTGGCTCATTTCACTACATATCATGTCTTTAAGGGTCATCCAAGTTACAGCATGGATTGGAATATCCTTCCTTTTTAAGGCCGAGTAATATTCCACGGCATGTGTATGCCACATTTGATTTAGCCATTCATCCACCAAAGGATACCTTTTGGCTACTGTGAATAATTCTGCCATGAACATGGGTGTCCAAATACCTTTTCAAGACCTTGATTTGGATTCTTTGGGGTACAGACCCAGAAGTGGAAATGGACTGGATCATATTAAAATTCTCATTTTAATTTTTTGAGGAACCACCATGCTGCTTTCCATAGCATTTTGCAGTCCCACCCATAGTGTACAAAGATTCCAGTTTCCTCCTATCTCTTAACCTCTCTCTTATACTGTTGCCCGTAAGCAGTCTCATAATGAAATGGCTGCTCAGTTAACCACACATCCACAAACTAAACCTAGCCCAAGCAAGACTGGCTGAAGCCATCAGTCAGCTGCCAGCCACCAACCCACGGCAAGACAGAGCTAGTGCTTCAGAAAATAAGCCCATCTTCTAATGCAGGAAGGTATGCCAGGTAACCCTGCCTGGGTCCCCACCATTTGCAGTGGCTTCCATGAGCTCAGAGACGTTTCCTGGGTACCCAGGAAACACGAAGCCAGAGCCCAGGCTGTACCTCCCTGGGTCTTTCATGACCTCCCTCTTCCTCCAGGATTCAGTGTATTTCTCGTTGCCCGCACTGTCAGTGACTACACGGAAAAGCTGTGTCAGTTGCTTCTTTGTCTGAGGGAAGGACATTTATCATTTGCTGTTCTAAATCTGAAAACATCGTAACCAGCCCGTGGGCGTTGGCTCACATTACACTCTGTAATTTCAGTTAGTGAGTTAATGGGAAAGACGCATTAGTATTCTGCTTGTGGTTTAAAATACATATTTACACAGTCTGACTTTTCAGATCCCCAAACTTATAATTTATTCATCATTATGTTCCCTGTTTTCTACTCTTAAACAATAACTGCCCTCATTTAGGTGATGAAAGATGGGAAGGCAAGCTGCGGTGGTTCCGCGCATATGGAAAGCCGATCATCGCCAAGCCGAGCGGAGCATGCCTGCCCGGTGGTTGGGGAAGGAAAAGGCTCTGGCCGATATCCCTGAGTTAATGGGTTCGTGCAGAGCTCTTGCCTCCAAACATAACAGACAGGGATGACTGAGCAGGGGCCCTGAGGCAACTCCACCATTTTATGCGCAGGGGCCAGACAGAGCCTGGACTCTGACCGTGCATACCAAGGGCTCAGATTCCCACCCAGAGCGGCTGTGGAGAATCCCAGGACACTGGTAAACTTCCTGCCTCATCTTCCTATTTGTTTTACTATAAAATGTCTGCTTCGTTTTTGACCAGTGCATTTAACTTCTCCAACTCACTCTTAAAGCCCAAATATTTCCCTCTATTTTCACTGATGGTTGAATAAAGGAAGGAAAACTTGCCCCCTGATAGAAGAGATGCAGACTTTGGGGTCAGACTTGGGTTCAGATCCAGGATCTGCTTTTTTTCTTTCTTTCTTCCTTCCTTCTTTCCTTTCTTTCTTTCTTTCTTTCTTTCTTTTTGGTGGCTTTTAGGGCCACATTTACGGCATATGGCAGTCCCCAGGCTGGAGGGTGAATCGGAGCTGTAGCTGCCTGCCTATACCACACCCACAGCAACACCAGATCCAAGCCACATCTGCGACCTATACCACAGCTCATGGCCACACTGGATCCTTAACCCACTGAACAAGTCCAGGGATCGAACCCTCATCCTCATGGACACTAGTTGAGTTCTCTACTGCTGAGCTATGATGGAACTCCCTAGGCTCCGGTATTTACCAGCCATAGGACCATGGGTTAGTCAGTGAAATTTGGAGAGGCTCAGTGATTTCAGCCCCAACAGAAGGGAGCTAAGAGCTGCCTCATGAGCAATAGTCGGTAATTATGGTACATGTTCTCTGTGCCAGGAAACAGCACCTCACCTATTATCCCTCACTGGTTCTACTGCAATCCTGTCTAAAGAATGGCAAGGAAAGGACCTTTTTCACTTCTAGTCTCGGCCTCTCACTTGATGATTTCCGGAGACTAGAAACTTAATAAAGGTTTGGTGCCCACTGAATTAATCACAGGTACAGAAGAATCATCATTGCTGACTAATGAGGTCAGCGAAGAAGACATGTCTAGAACGTCAAAGCCTGAGAAAGGATCCCATCAGAACCAACAGAATCACAATGAGGATAAATAAAAAACACTCATTCATTTTATCCTGGAATACGGGAAGGGGGATAAGAATCTTGAAACTTGAGTGGGGAAAGAGATTTTAAGACGACAGGAGAATTATTTTATTGATTTTATAAACTCACTGCCCCCTGAGTCAGTACAGGCAGAAAAGACTAATATATTCCCAAAAGGGATTGTGTAAACTCACCAACAACAGACCTTTAAGGAATTAATTGGCCGTTAACAAAATAAATACTCAGGAAATAAACTGAGTACCCACCAGACTTCCCTTTAGAGGGCCTCCCTTCCCTCCTGCCTGGCTTCTTATTCAGACACTGTCAGGTCCTAACTCACGTTCCATTCCCTCGGGGCCTTTCTGCTGGCTGGAAACCAATTACGTCCTACCTCCAAAGTCTCAAGATACCATCGCTCCCAAGAGCAGACAAATTTTAATGGAACCCTCCCAGAGAGAAATGAATCCACCCTGAATCAGAGGAACAAAGCTTTGCTGGGCAGAGGAAGGTACTTTGGGGAAGGGAACTTCTCCTCCCTCTGGTCACCCAGGCACCTCCTATTCCAGAGACAGAGAGAGAGAAGGAGGCTCTGGAAGGAGCTGAACAGAACGTTCTCTCTGCTGCAGCCCTGAGACTTGTTTCTCCAAGATTACAGCAGTGATGGATCAGTCTCTTCTCCAGCAGACTTCGCTGCCATACTGGGCAGCTCTGATGGTTAAAGAGTTCTTTCCACACCTTGGAACACTGAGCAAACCAAAGTCTGTATCCTTGAGCATTGGCATGATGGTTACTGGTTGATGGCCTCTCTCCTTTTGGGGGGCTGTATCTTGGTCATGTTTCTGACCTCTGGTGTGGAACAGAAGACACTGATGGCCTCTTTTCCTTGAGGCCCTTCAGAAGCTGAACGCACTCCAGGAATCCCCCTAAGTTCTTTCATTTCCAGCCTGAAAGTCTTCAGCTCTTTCTACAGTAGCTTTGATGATCTATATTTGAGAGTCCCCGCTCATCCCCCTAAAGGGATGCCATACGACCGATTTTTAATGGTAGATAGAACTTCTATCTCCCTTGGGACAATCACCAGGATACGCTGTGAGATGCAAATGCTTATCCTACACAGAAGTTATAAAAAACATGAGGGCAATACAATCAGTGTCAGAGCCTCTAGGTACCTTGAAGATAACCCAGTCCTCATCCTACTCTGTTGAGGGTTTAAAGGTCACAGAGCAAGTAAGTGGAAAAAATCCAGGTATAAGTCCCGCCCTCCACATTCCTAGGGCACAGAACAGGGTTCTGCTTGACACTGCTTCCTTGGATAAAGATAACAGGAGAGAACCCATCAGGTATTAGCGATCACATGAGCGTCCTTCTGTAATTCCTCCACCTGACACTGGGGTGCACTGGCACACCACCCACCCCCCAGGCAGATCTGCCTGCCTGCCAAGGCTGGGGATGATTTACAGAGCTGGGGAGATGATTTTCCAAGAAAACACTCCATATAATTGGCCTTTGGTATATCTTCTCAGTGGTGATTTATGTGTCTAGGACAAGCCAGAGAACATCTCTCCCCACCTCTGCAGAGCCTCCAGTCCCTGGCCTTCAGAGTTCAGCAAGTTTCTGGCCAGAGAATGTTCTTCCTCTCCGCCCACTCAGCCTTTTTTTCTGTGGTTTGCAATCTCATTTGCTAAATATACTAAGATGCCCTATACACAGTGGTCTGCAGTTTCAAAGTGTGCCTGACTTCCTTTGGCTGGGAGCATCACTCATAAATCTCTGGGCTGGCAGCTGCCATCCATTTATATCCATGACCCACCAGACTTAAAAGTTCAAGTTCTTCCATAGCGGTGCCTTTCTCATTCAAGACCCTCCATGAGAGAAGAGCCCCCAGGCCCTCACTCCACCACCCGAGGATATAGCAGAGTGGTAGGCACACGGAAGACACTCAGCGAACATTCACAGAATAGAATAGAATGCTTAAAAATATTTAAGGAGTAACTTTAAACTTGGGCACTTACTTATGAATGTCGAGTGACAATGGCAGGCTGAAGCTAAATGACCCTGATGCAAACCCAGATGATGAGTAAGATGAAGTACATCCTGAGTGGAGGAAGCCAGGTCTTGTTGAACAAACAAGCAGTAAGAAGTTTCCCAGTCTTGCAAAGAGCTTTCAGACTTTTACTGCTTTTTACCAGCCCCACTGACATAGTGTCTGCCAAGCAAACCCTGGAGGATTTTCTGAAAGGTGAGGATCTCCTAGGAAGGGAAAGGTAGAAAGTGTGGGTTGGCAAGGGCAGGACGCTTTTACAACAGTTTGGAAGGACCTTTGTGGGTTAAACTTACCCTGCTGAACAGCACCACCAGCAGTGAAGTGCTCTGAACTCAGGCAGGGCTGGGCCTCTCTGAGAAAATGAGGTGGGGGTGGGGGCTGGAAGAAAACCAGAGTAAGTGCTTACTGGCCCCCAGGAGGGAAGTTCAGCTTCATACAGGTCAAGGGCTGTCTTTGAAAGGACGAAAAAATGGGGGGTGGGAAGGATGGAGAAGGAGGAGGTGTAAGGGGTGGACAGAATCACTCATTGACCCCCCACCCCCACCAACACCCAGGTAGGAACAACAGCTGAGGACAGATGTTTGTGTTTCCTCAAACATTCCTTCATCTACAAACAGGCTCTTTTCTGGTGAAATCCTGGCAGAGTAGGGGAGAGAGTCAGGATCTCTAAGAAAGATGGCAAATGTTTAGGTTACATACAAATGTACACCTGGAGCTGAGTGTTACCTGCAGATCAGAGGGACTCCCCCTGCAGGACTGTCCCACCTTTGCCATCTCCAGAAAGCACATCAATAAGATGGTAATAACTGGACCAGGACAGAAAGCTGGTCTCCAAGGAGACAGGGTAGGGGTGGAGCTACCCTGGAGAAATGAAAATGTCCCACCTCTGTGGGGTGGGTGTCATAGGGCAATAAAGTGGCCCCTGCTGCACTCACCCACCCCCACCCCAACAAGGCCAGTCTTCAGGAGAGCAAGCATGGGGCGAGCAGACTTGTTCTTGGCTAGCAAAAGAGGCTTTCTCCTCCCAGCTGCTCCAGGGGACTGTGGAAAATACAGTGCAAGATTGCATTACCAATTTCTGTTGGCCTAACACAATGAAAACCCATATCTAATTTGCTGTCCACTATCCCCCAGGTCCCCTTCAGCATTTACTGCTTTCCAAATATCTTCCTCCCATTGAATATCTGTGTTTCAGATTATTTGTCCCCAGATGTATTAGGATGCATTTACTGCAGCTGAATCTCATTTAGTGATTTCCTGTCCATATGCCTGACAGCTCCAGGTCCCTTTATGTCACGTCTCTGTCATTGGTAGAGCTTGTAATACCTCTCCATTTAGGGCAATATACAGATTTAATTAGCATATACTTTATAACCTTTTCTAAGTTATTAACAAGGATGCAGAACACAAGTGACACAGCAATCCCCGTGGCACTCTGTGGCCTCTGAATCACTTTATATCCTTCTCTCCAGTGCCACAATGAAGTGGTCCGTTCAGTACACCAAAAGAGCTTTTTTGCCAAGTTCCTTTAATCATGAAATAGGCAAAAGGATCCTTGATTCAGGGTAATGAAAATTACATTGAATCAGGACCTGGGACAGGCAGATCCAGGCCCAGCTCTGCTAATAGCTGTGAGCTGTATGACCTTGAATCAGCCCCTTCTGTGTTCATTTTAGTTCGTAGTAGTGAATACGTTAGCTATTAGTCTTCAAAAAAGATTTAAGAATTAATAATTCTGATAACTATAACTTTTTTACATGCGTATTTTAAAAAACATTAAGCAAGTATATCTGATTTACAATATTGTGTTAGTTTAAGGTTACAGCAAAGTGATTCAGTAATATTTTTTTCCCTATTCTTTTCCACTGTAAGTAATGTCAAGATATTAAATATAATTCCCTACGTTATATAGTATATTTCTGTTGTTTATCTATTTTATATATAGTAGTTTGAGTCTGCTAATCCCATATTCCTAATCCATTAAGGCTCATCTTTCCCCTTTAGTAATCACAGTTTGTTTTCTATGTCTGTCTGTTTCTGTTTTGTCATTTGTATTGTTTTTAGATTCCACATATAAGTGAATCATATAATATTTGTCTTCATGTATCTGACTTAGCTCACTTAGTATCATATTCTCTAGGTCTGTTCATGTTTCTGCAAATGGTATTATTTCATTCTTTATTTATGGCTGGGTAATATCCGTGTGTGTGTGTGTGTGTGTGTGTGTGTGTGTGTGTGTACATACCACATATTCATTATCCACTCATTTGTTGATGGACACTTATGTTGCTTCTATGTCTTGGCTAACAATAGCTAATTTTTATGAACCCACTACTACTTGCCAGGTACACTACATAACATTATTTCTAATTATTACTTCGCCATGCACCTATGAAGTTAAGTGTTGTAACCTGCATTCTACAGATGAGAAAACTGAACCAAATTTAAAGGATGAGCTGAAGGTCATAATGGATAAAAGCTGGTTTTTGAACTTTTATTTTTCTGATTTAAAAAAAAAATGATTCTTGTTGAACACCCTCAATTCTAAGAAAGAAGTATCATGGAAGTCAAGGGCTTCTTTTCCAAGTTTTCCTGTCCCTGAGCCACTTGTCCATCTCTTCCTGGGTTCATAAATGTTACTTGGGAGATTGCTGTGTGCCAAGCCCTCTGCTAGACAGAGTCTTCAGCCATGAGTGATTCAAGTTTCTCAGAGGTTCACCCCTGAACCTCATCCTTCTCATAGTAACCAGATAAATAGGTGTCACAAGGAAGGATTTCATGGTCAAATGCATTTGGAAGACACAGAGTTAAGTAAGGTTCAACCAATACTTCCCCACAGTACCCTAGAGCCTTTGATGGTATCCCAGTATATGCCCAAAATAAGTTAGATAGCTCCCAACAAGGGCAGGGGATGCAGGAACGTTTTAGGTACAGCATCTCAAAAAAAAGCAGTCCTCTCTGGAAAAGAATGCTGCAGTAATGGACCTGAAGGGAACAGGTGTCTTCCAAAGCACTAAGCCTGCAGCAAGTCCCTGTCCACCCCTGAATTCCTGTAGCATGGCCTGTCCAGAGGAGGCCTGGCATCCATAGACGCTATTGTCTAGGGTTACCAGATAAATTGCCCTGTTTATGGCTGCAGGTGAAAGCTCACATAAGTCAGAGAAGGTATTCCCTCCATGCTCCCTATCTCCAGGGCTTCTCTTTTATTCATTCCTTTCTTTTATCCCCCTATATATTCCATTTTAATTCCCTTTCCCACCACACATACCCACTCTAATGTTAAAATGAGTCCTTACAAAACATGTTTCTGGTTTTCTTTCTCTATGTTTTATAATATTTAAATAGCTCCATGCATCATATATTTTGTTTCTCCGTTTTAAAATTAAGCACTATTTTTTAACATCAATATTTTAAAATGTAGACTTTATTATTATTATTCGGGTACGGTGGGGCCATCAGACCAGGAGATGTCTGCCACTGAGAAGAAAGCTCATTAATCACTTCTTATAAGTGAAGGGTGGGGGGTGTCACACCATGCAGGGTCACATGGGGAAACACCAGGGCTCATTAGGAGGCAGAGGCCTTGAGAGGAAAATATGGGCAAGAGACGTGCGTGTGCGTTGTGTGTGTGTGTGTGTGTGTGTTTCAAAAAGTAATGGGTGAGGAAAGGTAAGCAGGCTGAGGCATGGCTAGTGTGGATGACTTCAGCAGGCTCTGGGGTGTAGTGGCTATTGTAAGTTGACTGGTACCTGGCTCTGGGATGCTGAGGGCAAAGGAATATTGCCTCCTGGACTGTAGGTGCAAGATAGAGTATGGGCCTGGTTAGGCGTCCCAGGTGAGTCATGAACCATCTCTAGGAACTGGTAGTCCCTGGGAGGAGGCATGTTTTGTTTCCAGAGTCAGCCCCAGACACCAAGGCATCAAGAATACAGAAAATCAGAAAATGTAGTTAATGCAATCTAACCCCTCTCACCATGCACCCACCTAATCCTTGCTTCAAATGGCTGCATGGTTCTCCAAGGCAGGCGTCCCCATAATCCTCTAGTACTGCCTTCACCTCTCCACAATCACAAATAATACTGTAATGAAAATCCTCATACATACCTCCTATGGTAATGTGAGAATTGTGTTGGGATGTGTATCTTCGAGTGGAATTGCTGGATCAGAGGGTCTGAGTATATTAATTCAACTCAATAGGGCTAGCCTGGATTCCTACCAGCAATGCATGAGGGTCCCCATAGGCCCATATCCCACCAACATTTACCATTATCTGGCTTTGTAGTTATTCTAGTCTAATAGGTGCAAACTTACAACTTATCCTTATATTAATTTGCATTGCTCTGACTTCTAGTACATTTGATCTCACTTAGCTTTGTTCCCTGTAATTATTTGATACACACTGGCTAAACTAATTCTAGGTGAGCAATGAACAACTAATGGAAAATGCTAGACAGGTTTTCTTTGAGTTACTGGTGCAAAGGCTTTCTAACTCTGGCTCATCACACCAGAAATCCATGAGCAATGGCACAAACTATAACTGAAACAAATAAATCTTTGTTTTGGGCTTTTGTGAGTGAGAGCAGAGACTGATGCAACCATTTAGGAGGCAAACATCTTCATTTTGAATAGCTTGCTCCAGAGTGACAGACACAGACGCCTAGGCTGAGAAAAGGCTGGGTCAAGTTAGTAGTTGGAGGCTGAAGGACTAAGATTTGGAAGTGCAAAGAACTATCTCATTTGCATGTTACTGGGTTCTCTGGCAAGATGTCATTGAAATCTTTAAATTGGAGGAGGTGTAATCAATTAAGTGTGAGCTAATCAAAGTAGAAGTCTACACAACAGAATAAGAGAATTTTTAACATCCATATTAGGTAACACGCATATAGTGCATATATTGCTATACATGCAATATATATGAACATATAAATGTGCTCCTCTGGTAAACAATTATGTTCATACATATATGTTTCGTATTCATATATCAGTGTGTTTCTGTGGATGATTCTCCTCCCTTCCAAATAAACTACAAATCTAGTACCTAAGTTGGACCATTAAAAGGAACGAATTACCAACATTTATAGCAACATGGATGTACCTAGAAATTATCATGCGAAGTGAAACCAGTCAGACAATTAGACAGCAACACCCAAAGTTGGAACCAGTTTAGTCCATATTCTCAAATCCACCTACACAAATGGATTTCTTTTGTCTCAGGCAATTAGTAGGGTTAAAAAGAAAATGAAAACATAACACATAAGTAAAATGGATGTCTACAGAATATATATCATTCTGTACGCTACCCATGGCTGGATCTGATTTTATGTAAACAAACACACCATAGGCAACCTAACAGTGATACTTTTATTTAAGAAGTGGACATGTATTAAATGTGAATAATACTAACTGGAGGCTGATAAAAAAATTTGATGCTGAACATACTGGGAAACATAAAGATGCCACCAGGGCCCTTCCAGATATTTCTCTCTCAACTTTCTTCTTCTGCCAATATGGAAGCCTTTTAATGGAGCTGCTAAAAGTAAACTGGCTGTTGCAGCCATGCTTCCCATCAGGGTTCTTGGATGGAGGTGTCATAAAGAAATAGCCCACCCTGAGACGAAAGATGGCTCATCTGCTCATTTCAAACATAAGCACACCTTCAAAGATGACATGCAGATAGCCAACAGGCACATGAAAAGATGCTCAACATCACTAATTATGAGAGAATGGAAATCAAAACCACAAGGAGGTATCACATCACACTTGTCAGAATGCTGGTATCATCAAAAGTCCACAAATAATAAATGTTGGAGAAGAAATGGAGAAAAGAAAACTCTTGTACACTGCCAGTGGGAATATAAATTGGTATAGCCACTATGGAGAACAGTATGAAGGTTTCTCTAAAAGCTAAAAATAGAACAGCCATGTGATTAAGTAATTCCACTCCTAGGTATATACCTAGAAAAAATAAAAACACTGATTCAAAAAGATACATGCATACCCATGTTCATAGCAGTACTATTTACAATTGCCAAGACACAGAAGCAACCCAAATGTTTATCAACAGTTGAATGGGTAAAGAAGACGTGGTATACATATACAGTAGAATGCTATTCAGCCATAAAAAAGAACAAAATTCTGCCATTTACAGCAACATGGATGGCCTACAGAATATTATGCTTAGTGAAATAAATCACAAAGACAAACACCATATGATATCACTTACATGTAGAATCTAAAAAAAAAATGAACTCATATATCAAAGCAGAAATGTATTCAGAAATATAGAAAACCAAACAGTGGTTACCAAAGAGGAGAGGGAAGAGGGTAGAAACAAGTTAGGGATGTGAGATTAAGAGATACAAACTACCATGTATAAAATAGATAAGCAACAAGGATATGTTGCATAGCACAGGGAATTATAGCCATTTTCCGGTAGTAACTTTTAAAAGAGTATACCTGTAAAGGTACTGAATCACTAAGCTATACCCCTGGAACTCTATAATATATTAGAATTCAACTATCTGTCAATAAAAATGTTTAATGAAAATAATAAAAAAATAAAACATAAGCACGCTCCAACTTGCCATAGGCCTTTGGAAGAGGCATTTCTTTCTGAGGGCACAGCCTCATCTACTCCCTGCCTTATGGAGATGGGACAAATGGCACCCTGGGTACATGCATCCACACATCGGCCTGAATTAGCTAGTAAATCACAATGCAGTAGCTAATAACAGCCATAAAGCCTTTTGAGTTTTACAAGGTGTTTATAATGGACAACTCACTATGATTTATATGAAAAACACGAGTCAGCTTCTGAGACAAAGCTGCTATGTGGACAATGGCCTTGTGGTGTGAACTCTAGCAAGCATCCAAATAAATTACAGAATTTCCCTCTGGCCCAAGGCTAGTCAGTGTCTCACAAACACAGGTTCAGAATACCATGTGATAGGAGAACTGAGTGCTGGTGCATGCCAGGTCTTCCCTGGTGACTGGCCATGACAAAGAAGTGATCTGCTAAAAGTAGCAGAAGGTTATAAACACCAAGGATAGTTTGGGGTCATCCCTATGACTGGCCCCAAGGGGTATATTATATTAGATACATTTAATACACAGAAAATATATTAGGTACTTTTCCCACCCTCCTACTTGAGAAAATAAGATGGATACATGCAAATATTAGAAAACATAATATGGTTTGTAAGTGACTAGTTAAAGGGTAGGTCTTAGGTAGGGGACTTACTAAGGCCCCAATTCCATTAGAAGCTTTCTTAAAGAGCAAGGTCTGAGTTGGGTCATGGAGGATGCAAGGAATTAATGAGTGGGAGAGAAAAGAAATGTTTGCCAGAGGGAGCATGAGTAAGTGAAGATACTAGGTCAGCAGTAATAATAGAATATCTCTCCTGATAGACAGAAAGGAAGAGTGAGGAAAAAATAAAGGAAAAGCTTGAGACATCAACTGAGTGAGGTGAAATGAAAATCACACTGAATAACAGTGAAAAGTGAGGTCAGAAATTACAATGCAAAACTCATGGCTGGCATCAAACAACCACAGGCACCCTAGACAGAAGGTTCTGTGCAATGAAGTTCACAAAAGTCTGACTAGGTAGGGACCAGCCCAACTGAAAGAGATCAGCATGATGAAGTCAGGTTCTTTTCCTTATCCCGCCACTATAAAAACTGCAACATGATGACCTAACCATAGCACTTTTTAAGCATGCCCTCTCCATTGTTACCAGATGATTCTAGATTTGAGACATAGCTTCATCTCCGTGTACTCTGATACTCTGGGAGAAAATATCCGTATTTCCTTTGCTTGTTTTCTTACTTCCTTCCCACAGTTCTCGTGACCTTCCCTTTGATTTACATATTTTGACATCAAGGCTTTTTCTTCTAATGAATATTTTTTCCCTGTGGTGTCCATCTAACTGAAGCCCCATCACTTTTCCAAACCACCCTAGCTCACTGGAGACTTCACCGTTGAAAGCTACATACGGCTCCTCACACAAGAACCCTGTACACCTGAAGAGACCTGCTCTTCCCAGATGGGCTGTGTTCTTTCCCTGCAGAGTCCACATGGGCAGCCCAGGGAGAGGCAAGGGACAGGCATCATTCCCAATCATCCAGAAACACACATAACTCCAACCCGACCTCTTTCTGACTCTTCCTCCCAGAGCCAAATCTCAAATAAAAACAAATCTAAAACTCCCTTTGAAAAATTCTATCCATCTGACTCTAAGAGTAAGAATGTGATTAACAAAGAGGAAATAAGAGCATAAGGTATATAATTCCAGTTCCTTAAATCATTCGATCTATAGCATCCATATACTTCCTCAGTCATCCAGATGGGGGAAAATGTGTAGAAGGCAGAAGAAACCAGTGCAGTAAGATGAAAGAAAAGCTCATCTACCTTCCCTAGAAAGTGCCCCTGTGAAGGCTCAGACTCTCTTTCAGTTGCTTTTATTATATCTCAAAGCTTTTGGAGGAGCCTAACACACTTAGTAAATGTAAGAGAGAGGGAGGGAGGAAGAGAGGGAGAAAGGAAGGAAGGGATGGATAGATGGATGGATGGATGGATGGGATGGGATGGGATGGGAGCATGCATACGTGAATGGGTGAGTGGGTGGATGGATGGGTGGACGATGGATGCATGGATGGATGCATGGATGGAGAAAGAACCAAAAAACAGCCTTTTAGACAAATGGGTACCAACTTTGGGAAGAGGGTGACAAAGAAAGCCCTCCAACAAGGATGAACCTAAGATCCCTTTTTGGCTGTTTCATGTAAGGAGAGGAAAGGGAGATACTCCTAAGTATTAACTCTCTCACATCCTTGACAAATGTCTCCATCACTTACTGCTGGTTCTCCTTCTTCCAATGAATGAACAGCCCCTATAAGATTCCCAAGAGCTGGGAGTTCCTGGTGCCCCACTTCCATTATTAGAGTAGGAGGTAGAGGTGAGAGTATAAGTTCTATATACCTGGGCCAAGAATACTAGAGTTTATGTCCTGAGAAACATCTTCTTTTACAGCTTGATAATACCAGTCTTGGGTCTGGGAGATTTAATTTTCATTCCTAGCCTGAAAATGCTACCCATCTTGAGACTTCATCCATGTCTCTTTCCATCTAAACCTCTGGATGAGGATGCCAACCCTGCTTGGCAAAACTAAAAAGTACCTTATTTCCTTAAAAGTCCAGGATCTCCATCAGCTTCTTTGGCCCTCATCCCTCGAAACTCTTTTTCAAAAGACACCAGAAAAATTCTTCCTATCTTGAAACTCAAACAATTAGATCATAAATAAATGGTGACCTCTTAGTAAAGACTGAGAAACCACGACCTTGGAAACTTAACTTCCTCCCTTCTAGCCTGACCATGTCCCCAGTCAGAAGAGTTCTGTCTTTGTGAATTTTTAAAATATGTATATTTTCCCTTCCCAGTGGTCATGGATAGCATAAATTGCCATTAGCCCTGACAAAGATAGATGACCTGACCTACAAGAGAAAAAGAACAGAAAGTCTGAATACACTGTCATTTTCCTAGGACTTGAAGCTCTCCAGCTGCCTGTGCTACATCTCAAAACTTCATCCTGTTAGTGAGTTTGCTTTGAATAAAAGAGAAGAGAAATATAATTCTTCTCTTAAAACATCCTCCAGTCTTTGCAAGTTCTAGGTATGAGCAGAGTAGCCTGGCCTTAAAGCTGAAGCACTGTAGGTGGAACCAGGACAAACTCATCTCAATCCCACTATGCCTCTCTGTCCTTGGCACTTCTTGCTCAGCCTATGGTTTGGGCAGGAATATGTCACCCTGGGCCCTTCTGCAGTTTACAAAAGCAGACACTGGTGGTTTGGAGATGGGAGCTGTTGCAAGCTGAACACACAAGAGCAAACATGACGGCAGGATTACACCCCTGTCTCCCATGAATGTGGAGAAAGTGGAGTCCCCCCCCCCCAAAAAAAAGAGAGGAAAACGTGATCCTAGTTCAACACAGTCCCCATTAGGCAGATCTGGGACCATGTGGAAGTCAGCCATTCTATTCTTGAGCATAGAATTTTTTTTTTTTTTTTGCACAATACAATCAACTGCTCTGATTGGCCCTTGGAAAAATGATAGCCCACTTGGGGAGGTGTGACCTGGCCTGAGTTCCACGGTGCCCCCTTTGGAAGATCTGCCACTGCCATGTTGTGCCCACTGAGGAGACTTTATGGACAGTGACAGCATGTCCTGAATACCCAAGCTCTCCTTGCCTGAACCCTGTCCTCTTGTCCTAAGTCCAGAAATCCTCAGAACAGCTTGTATATTATACAATAGCAAAGTACTGGGCCAGGGGAAATCTTGAGTTCTAATCTGACCTTCATTTCTCTCAGTGAATACTCAGTGAATCTCACAAACTCTTTCTCTTTCTATCCTGTATTTGTCAAACAAGGGGCGGCCTAGATTTCATTGCTCTCATCAGCAATGTGAGGATCAAATGAGATCATGTGTGAAAATGCTTCCAAAATTAGTCTCACTCCACGGCCCAAGGAAACCACAGGGCCATTGGACAGAAGAAACCGAGGTCCCTGACAGACAAGGTGCTCCTCACTGTCCACCCAGAAACCTTCAGAAGTCACAAGACATGGTGGCTATTTGTTACAGCAGTTGGTCTTTCCTGACTAATCCACCCCAACCAATATTCTTTCCATAACATACCAAGGGTCAGTGGATTTTACGTACCCAAGATGAGAAGGAAAATAACACTGATACCAGCTCCAAGGTCAATGAGCAACCCAGAAGGGCTGAAAACAAAAAAAAACGAGGGGGAAAGCACTGCCTCTCTGTGGGGAACCAAGCATCTCTGAAAGCGCAGCCCCTGGAACCTCCTCTCACAGACTCCCAGAGGGTCTCCCAGCCCCTCCTCCCTACATAGGCTAATAACTGGGAGGGGGAGGTAGGGTGCACAGGATAATGATCCCTTTCTTATTTAAACAGGCCATTTTTCTTCCCAATAAATGCTTCTTTTTTGTCAGCTCAAATATTCCCCTTTGATAGAAACCTGAAAATAATTAGCCTTAATAGCTCTGCTGTGAATAATGCCGCACAAGAAGGAGGTAGATGTTAATAGGAACCTTCCACTCCAAAACTAAGTCACCCTCTTGGCCTCCATCCCCCCAAAAAGAAATGTAACAAGAAAATGATTATAGGTTTAGCACTACTTGGGAAGAAATGTATATTTGAAATAAATGTATGAAATCGTTTAAAAACAACACATGCTGAAAACTTCATATTTAGTTTGATTTGCTTTCCAAATCACACAGGCTGCACAGTTGCAGACAATCTTTAAACAAGTACAACCCCTGAGAAGTGTGGATAGATTTAAGAGAAATAAAAGCAAGATCAGCCAGCTTGTAATCTTCTTTTCTCTTTTTGCCTCCCCAAAGCTGCATTAAACTGCCTATTGAGAACAATAACATATTTGTGCTTTTATAGGTGGAATGATTGGTATTATGCAAAGATTTGGCTAACAGTCTAAAGGCACAGTCACACTGATCGGGATTGCATACTGTTAATAATTTTCAGGATGCTCTAGGGAATCCGTAATTCCCTGGGACTGCAACTTAGCAGGTCAGTGCATGCTTTGTGGGAACTCCTGCAGATTCCAATATACTAACCAGTAAGACTTTGGGAAGTCCTTTCCAAAAGACGGCCTTGGAAAGGTTAAGTGTCCTTTTTGACCTACATTCTGCTTCCAGCCTTGTAGGTCCAATGACTCATTTGGGATAGACTGCCTGCCAACTTGAAAATGGTACCTAGGCATTCTTATATAGAGCTTAAAACTGTTCTTCTGACCATAGCCAATAAAACCATCCCTGGAAAATTATCCTAAGTATAATTTAAAGGAAGCACACATTCACACACACACATTCTCACACACACACACACACACACACACACACACACACACACAACTAGCAGTATTTTATATATAAGGTTAAATTCAGCAAAGAGGGAAAATGGTTTGGTAACTGATGGTACTTATATCAATTTGATGAAAAACTATAGATTCCATAAAAATAATACATTTGAAGACAACAAAGTAGCACAATAAAAATGTTAGGTAAAAATGTAGAGCATAAAGCACACATAAAATACCTATAGAACAGGATAAGGTTTGGAAGGGAAAAAAGCAAAATAAAAAGGCAGAGAGTTAGCATGTCAGGAATACAGCTGAAAGATGTCCTTTGTTGATTTGCCTTAATGGGATTATAACACTGCTTAAAAAAAAAAAAAAGCATACCAAAATGAAACAAAATAAAATGGTCCCAGGGCCTTTTAATCTCCCATTACCACACCTAAGTGTGAGCCCTGAGATCCAAAGACTGAGCTCAAACCTAACTCACAATTTCCTTTTTAGGAAATTCAGAAATCCCTTCCTCAGGAAGTTTGTGGAGGGTAGAATGTTGAGTTGTACGGACAAACACAATCAAACTCCTGCCAGACTGGCTGTTTCCTCTGAGAGACAGAAAAGTTGCACATAAGCAACCGGAAACATGGAAGCTGTACTTCCCAGCTAGGCCACAGAGAGATCTGTTTACACACACACACAGCGATGACAGCACTGGAAGACCTTTTGCTGTGATGCAGGACAGCTTACAAGAAGATCTCTCATTTTCCAGGAACTGGAAGTCTAGAAGGCGGGAAGAGGCTGCACCACACTCCTCACTTCCGTTTCTAGGAACAGCTAAGCGACGGTGGCCTCAACACAGCTCCTGCTCCCCCAACCCAGATATGTCTTCCTGTCGGTTCTGACATGCCTGTACTTTTCCCAGGGGGGTGAGGCAAGGAGCTGCCCATTCATTCTCTGTGAGGCTCACGCTGAGCCCTGGCTAAGCAGCATACCTTTTCTAAGTGCCCTCCTAGAGTTGTAATAGAACTTCACTGCTACGGGGACCAGATGATCTGGCCTAATTCCTTTTTTTTTTTTTTTGGCCTGTGCCTGTGGCACCCAGAAGTTCTCATGCCAGGGATCGGACCCAAGACACTGCAGTGATAATGCCGGATGCTTAATCTGCTGTGCCACCAGGGAACTCCTAAACCTTTTCATTAAAGAATGTTTTCAAAAGAATTGCTTGTTTTACTGAGCACCTACTATGTGCCAGGCCCTGGGTCAGATGCTTTCGCACATTTGCTTCTCATCATCACGACAAACCTGCATGGCAGGCGATACTGTCTCTGTGACACAGACACTGAAAATTATTCAAACAGTGCAACTTGGCCAAAGTCACACCCCTTTAAGTGGTGGAGAGGGATCTGAACCCAGCTCTCTGAGTATCAAACCAGGACTCTCAACAAAACTATTGTGCCTCTTTGACACATTCAGGGGGACTCTGCCTGAACTGCTTTTGTGCAAGGGTTACAATTAGTTGCCTGGTCCCAGTTGCTTAGAGGGTAAACAACGTCTGATAAACCCACAATGCTGTAAGTATTTATTACATTGCAAACCCAGCTGCCAACTGTCTAACCATTTTAATAAAAAGCTATTTTCTAAGGTTTAGGTTTTATTGCATGTATGACTCCCTTATTGGTTAGCATTTTGGAGTTGTGGAAAAGGTTATGAATTTAGAAACTGGCTGCATTCATATCATATTTAAAACTTAATGCTATTTTATTAAAGACATATGGGCCTCCAAAGTACACATATTAAATGTCATGTAAGAAAAGTAGCAGTTTAAATCATGGTCAAATTCATTTTTGACGTGACTCCTGAGGCTTCCCAAGATCTGAACTATTTCTTTGTAAATCTGGCAGTTTAACCACACTCATAAATCACTTTCAAAGCATATTATTTCTTAATTTTACTGCATTAGAGAGCGTTTGGCCTACACAGTGAACTGTTTGTAGCAGTTATGTGAACAAAGTTGCACATTTAGCCATATAACGTGGAAAAGAGGAGGGGAGGGGAAGCAAAGAAGGCACAGCTTTTCATTCCTTCGTCTGTTTTACTGATTTTACTCATTTTCACCTAAGCAAATGAATCACAATACATAGCCTTCAGTTAGGCCCCTGTAATCTCAAAGTGCACAAGTCACAAATTGAGATTGAGTCTTTTCTGAATACAAGGAAGAAAAAATAATTTGTAATTTAATCTTTTCCAAAACATCCCATGACTAAAAATTAGAATGAGGACAGAAGTCAGACTCTTTTTTTTTTTTTTTTTAAACATTACACTGAACTGAAACATGTTTTTGGAGTGAAAAAAGCTGTGGCTTGGTGTTATACATACAGCTCTTGGTTGTTTTCTAATTATTCAGAGATCCAATACCTCAACCTTGGGTTTTCAAAGCCCCTCTAATGATGAGATAATACCCTTTGGACATGTGTAACAGGCCCCCAGATTTCACTCCCTAATTTTCTCCATTTTACTATGGGCAAAAGGGAACTAGCTCCAATGACAATTTCCAGGATCTCGACAACGACCTTGACTTCCAGATTCACCAACGGAGCTGGGGGAGGATTAAGGGAGTTGAGTCCAAGGTCACCCAAAGGAAAGGGCTTAAAAGCTTATTTGTGCACCAGGCATCCTTTGCTCGACTGGGGCTCTATAGGGAGACACCTCTATCTCACTGCTGTTCCCTGGGGACGCTGCACCACTAGCTCCTATTTGCATCTGCAACCCTAGAACTCCCTCTGTCTTCCATCCTCCACCAACTTTTCTTGTGCCCCCTCTTTGTCCCGGCTCCTTCCCTTCACCATCACCATAAGAACAAGAAGACCTGTGTAGTGCCTAGGGAGACCCCCAAACTTAGGGGCGCGGCCCCCCCAGGTTGAACAAGAGGCCCTCCTTTTCCACCCACATTCCTTTCGTCCATATATTTTACTCTCATCAGGAAGTAGATGTTTGGTACAACCTTAGAAACATTTACGTATAAATCCCAGAAAACTCGGTTAACTCACCAGAAATATAGGGGGAATACACCCATCTAGGAACTGAATTATGAGCCCCCAAACTCATAGGTTTATGTATTCATATAAAGCTCTCATACCCAATGTGACTATATCTGGAGATAGGGTCTTGGGGAGGTAATTAAGGTTAAATGAGAACATAAGGATGGGGCCCCCATCCAACAGCACCATAGCCTTATAAAAGGAAGATCTATCAATCAATCAGTCAATCAATGTTGCTCACACATGCTCACGCTCTCTCCGTCCCTCTCTTCCCCTCCCTCCTTCCCCCTTTTCTCCCTACTCTCCTCCTCCTTCTCCCGCCACCTGAGGACATGGTGGGAGGTGACCATCTGTAAGCTGGGAAGAGGGCTTTCACCAGAACCTGACCGTGTGCCACCCTGATCTTGACCTTCCAGCCTCCAGAACTGTGAGAAAATAAAATTCTGTTGTTCAAGCTCCCCAGTTTATGATAGGTTATTATGGCAGCCCCCAGGCAACCAATAAGCCCCTCAATTCAAGCTGACATTACCTTCCTCATGTTCCCACACAAGCAGAAGAAAAAGCAATGCCACAAAAACACAGCTGTTCTAAAACGACACACGTAAGAACCCTAGCTACGCACCAGAGAGACAGGTTTTGCTTCTTACACACATCATCTCACTGAATTCTCATAACAGACCTGTTTCGTTCCCGCTATTAACAATGGAGAAACAGACGGCAGAAGATAGAAGCTATCATCCCGAAACTTGGAATAAGACTGGCCTCCAAGCAGAAAAGCAAATTTGTTGACAACCCGTGAACAAAGTAAAAGTCATAGGTTTGCTGTGGAATACAGAAGCCACAATAAATTCAGATTTTAAACTTTCCCAAAAGAACAGCCAGAGGTAACTTCTTGAATCACATCAAGAACAAAAATGAAAGTTGGGTGGGGGAAAGAAAGGAGTAAAAATGGGCCAAATATACCATGGGAGAGGTCACTCTGCCAGATAGCCCCTGTGACAATCTAGAATGCTGGCAAAAAAAACAAGGGACTCACTTCTAAGTTTCACTCGTGAGTTAATAGCTGCATGAGGTAGAAGCTCCACTTCAAAATTCCCCACTTCAAAAAAAGAAAAATAAAGATACAGCTCTGGAGCCTAGACAGAGAGTATTAGTTTGCTGTTGAAAGAAATAATGAGTTCTAATTCAGGTAATGTAGTTCGAAATTTACTGCGATATTTTAAAATGCACATGAAAAATAAAATTATCCTAAAATGTCCTTGGTGAAAAGGCTGCGCATAATTGCTATCACTGACAATAGCACTGAACTTCGCTAAATTAACATCAAAGGAAGCCCCAATTACAGAGCATCTGTGCATTATTGATGGTGCCCTGTCTGTTCATCTAAGACACTCTGCTGTAAGGAGCAGAAAAGCAAATAAAAGAGCTAATTGTACCACCAGCCTTCAAGGACCCCAAGGGCAGACCTGCCCCACCGTGCTTCTGAGACATCACTGTGCCTGGTCTGAGAGACAGTGATGATGGATCTAGAGAGTGTGGGCACGGGCTGGAAGCCAGCCATGGTGGCCACAGGTAGACAAAACAGTGAAGAGGCAAAAAACACATGTCTGAGAGACTTGGAACCAGTTCATAAGCAGGATCCAACAGCTACCTGGGAACCTGATGCTCCTGGAGGTCTTGACAGTGAGAAATGTGTTCTGGAGAAACAGAGAGGGAACAGTGGACACATGTCAAGACTTTTCTCCCTCATAATGAGAAACTGCTTCTTTTTACTCCACAAGGAAATATCTGGGGCAGAGGGCATCTCTAGGGGTAATTTTTTTCACATGAGAAGAAGCTCTCCTCTGAGCATCAGGCTTCTCACTGAGCCTGCTGTGCGGGGCAGATGCCATTCCTGGAGCTCTCCACTAATACTGGTTATTACCTTCGCGTACCTGCTCGGCACTCACCTGGCTGAGATTCTGAAGTGTATACATCAGCCACACCCAGGCAAACAGATGAAATTTCTATTTCAATTCAACTTTGTGAAGACTTTTACCTCTGTTCAAGTTGGATAACCTATGGTTATCCTACCACTTTTGTCTATTTGCTGACTCTGCTTCTAAGACTTTGCGGGACCATGAAAAGAACAAGAAAATGTTAAATGTCAGAGATATACCTTTCATCACTAAACTTACATGAGTTTTCTTTCCTAGTCTCTTCTTAAAGTTCACTCTTCTTTTCTGGTTTTAGGGACTGAATCGCATCCTCCACAAAGGGCTATGTTGAAGTCTAAGCTCCAGTATCTCAGAACGTGACTATGGTTGGAGATCGGGCCCTTAAAGAGGTGACTGAGATAAAATGAGGCCGTTGTGTGAGCTCCTATCCAATGAGACATGTCTTTATAAGAGGACACACAGAACAGGGATATATGTGCCCAAGCAGAGGGCCATATGAAGACATGGCAAGAAGGCAGCCCCCTCCAAGCCAAGGGAAGGGGCCCAAGAAACCAATCCCACCAACTCCTTCAGCTTTAAATTAGAGCCTCCAGGACTATGAGAAAAGGAATCTCTCTTGTTGAAACCACATAGTCTGTGGTATTTTGTTACGGCAACCCTAGCAAACTAGGACATCTGCTATTAGTTGCAGGCAATTTGGAAATAACCAGAAACCAAGAGCAGAAATTGGGACCATGCCGCCATCTTAATTTTCTCCTTCCCTGTTGGCCATGGTCTTGCAGGTAATATTAACATGTAATCCAAGTTAGCTTCAGAGCAATGTTCCTGACTTCCCTGGTGAGCCATCCATCCAGCAGGCCTCCTTGCCTTCTAGGGCTATCTGCCCAAGGGTTTAGTCCCCACCATCTAATGTTGCCATAGGCCCAGAAGGGACTTTCTCAGCAAGGCAGAGATTCATGAAGCCACAGATGTCAGAAGGGTGGAGAGCAAAGCCCTCGGCTGGCTGCACTGAGGCTGTCAGAATGTTTTTCCTGGACTTTTTCCTCTATTCCAGACAAGTGGGCCCTGGACCTCCAGCCCACTCCTCCTTATCACTGACCTGGAATCAGAAAGCTCAAAGCAAAGCATGTGTGTATATGTTTGTGTGCTGGGGGAGGTGTCAAATGGAGTAAAGCGTGTAAAGGATAAGGGGTTGGTCCAGCTGATCAACACACATGCTCTGGAGGGCAGCTCCCTCTCAAGCCCCAAGCTGCACACAGAACACAGGGTGATGTGCGATCTAAACATGGGTCACTTGAGATCAGCACCCCAATTGCATTCTCTGAGAACACACTTTAAGGAAACATCTTTATTTACTTCTTCTCCTCACCAAGCTAATTAAAAAAAAAAAAAAAAACTGAGTTGCAAGAGCAAAACAAGAAAAACCATATTCTAAAGTGGATCAAGGCAATGTCAAGCTGGAATCATACAGATTACAGACATAATCGGCTATTAAGGCTCCATCTCAGTCATTAGCAGGGATCACACGAATGAGGATTTCTCAGGGCTCAGTTAAGAAGGCTTAAATTCACTCCTCAAAACTAAGGCAATTGATAGCATGGGGACAGGATCTCCTGGGTAAGAATCTATCAAAGGACTTAGAATGCCAAAGACCAGTGGAGTTACTGGTTGTTCTCTGACACCTGCTGGCTTTCTCCTCTTGCTAGCCTCCGAGCTGCTCCCCACCACCCATACTTCACCCTGTAGTCAGGGCAGGACTCTCAGGCCCAGCTCTTTGACCTCTGTGGCCACCTGAGCACCAACGCTGGCCTGGGTGCTCTGGATACTAGGCAGCCTCAGGCCAGCAGCTGCCTCTTCACAGATTTCCAAAATACCTGTTGTGCACAGGGCACTACTTCTCCCCTCCCAGACACCCGGGGATCCAAACACAGATCTGCCCATACTTTCCTCCTACTTCAGGCCCATCCCAGGTGCCCCCTAATCCTCAAAATGAGGTTGCAAACAGGCCTAATAAACTGAGACCTCTACCGCCCAGCTCCCACTATTCTCTGCTGAGCCCATGCACGTTGCCAAAATGCATTGGAGGAAGTAGTCACAGGGTCCAACGTGAAAATTACAAAGTTAGCTCTGGCTCTGTTCCATGTCCTCATCTCCCCACTCTTTCACTCCTGCCTGTCATCATATCTCCATGTCTAGTTGATGTAATTAAGTCTTTGGGAAAGTAGATGGGTGTGAGTTTAGGAGCTTAAGCAGGCATGAGGAAGAACCTGAATCCATGTTGCCCTTTCATTTTAAATGATGTACGTAAGTTCCTGGATCATCAACTGTAAATTCAAGTTGAAGGAGAAATTCAGAGACAATGCTGTTCAGTTGCTAGTACAATAGCTAATACACAGTGGACACAATATATGCTAGGTATTGTTCTGACTCACATTATCAGGAAAGTTTCATTACAATGAATAATAAACCCTAGGCAGTCAGTCGACCTGAGGCTGGCCTTGTGATCCTAACTAGTTCAGCAACCAGAAAGCCTACCAGTGTTGCTGCTGTGACATCAAAAACTGCCATTCACTTCGCTAAGCCCCAAGTCATGTCTCCGTTAAGAGCCCTGGTGCAAGTAACCAGGGAAGAGTTGGAGGACACAATGTGAGTGCCGACGGCCTATTCATCAAGCTTCTACAGTCACACTACTCCCCAAAGTCCTGGTGGCTTGTGATAAGCATGTCTCCCTTGTACAGAGCTCCATGGTTGGCTGGAATATTTCTGCTTCAGGCTTCAGGCCGGTTCAGGTCTGCTCAATGCCTATCTCATATTGTTTCCATAGAAAATGGCACATGTGCAAGAGGGGTGAGTGGTAACACACGGTACCTCACGAGGCCTGGGCCTAGAGCTGGCGTGCTGTCACTTGCACTCACATCCCTTTGACTCGAGTGTCAACATAGCCAAGGCCAAAGTCAATGGGATGGAGTTGTATACTCCTCCCTGAGATGGGGAGTCATGGCAAGGGCAGAGGGAAAGGAAAACTTTAGACCAAAAATAAAATCTACCACACTTTTCCCCAACTGGTAGGTTGCAGAGTCTATCCAGGCTCCAAGGAACACTTATCTCAATCCCCCCAAAGTGCCACTTATTTCCATGATCCTAACATATGTCTCTCCAAATGTATTTGGAAAAACGCCAGCATGTTGGCGGCCACAAAGAGGAAGAATGTGTAGTTGGGCCACGGCGGTGCTGTGCAAGCCAGTGACTCCAACCCAGTAATTTCTCACCAGGCATTGGGCTTAATGGACGGTGATACCTACCATGTGCTCAGCACCGGCCAGGCCCCAAGGACCTCCAGAAGTGGCTCCTAGAGGCCACTACCATCACCTACAGTTCTATTTCACTTTTCTTCTCCTGCGGACTTTAGTTTTCTATCTCTAGGATTTTGCTGAGGTGGTGGAGACACAACTCCCCTACAAGAACCTATCTTTGATTTCAGAAGGTTGCTATCCAAGGCCACGGTCAAGAAAAGCTACCAAAATTGTCTCCAAAAAAGCAATACTTTGAAAGCGTGTATTTGAGATCCAGGATGCCATGGTGCTAATGACGAAAAAAAATACAAAATCTTTAAGTGATTCCTCTATCAAATGAATGTGGCAAACTGTGAAATCAGAAAGAAGAATGAAAAACAAACAAACTGCAATTTTTTTTTTTTTTGGCTGGTGAGGTTGTTTCTCAACACAACACTAAAACATCTTCCAAAAAAGAAATTAATTAAAAAGAAACTTCCTCCCTTCAAAATTTATGATAAAAGTAACTGAAAATAGAACCTAAATATGTTTCTAGACAAGAAACATCTGTGTGAAAACAGAAAAGAACCATAAAACATTAACATATTCAGGTAGTTAGGAATATCCAGAAAACCAGCTGACATTTTTAGTTTTCTTCTGAATGCCTGGCACAGTAGAGAATTTTCAAGGTATACTGGCTTATTGTGTATTTAACTACATGTTCATGTGGTTTACAATATTTATACACAGGCATGCCCTTGCTTTATGTAAAATATATATTCTTAAAAATATTGAGGATGGAGGAAATGTTAGTAATTGCAACCAATCTAGAGGTAGCTTTGGGTAAACTTTTACATGTTTGCAATTGGCTACATGGGGTAAGAGAAGATATGAAAGACGTAGACACTGTGCTCTAGAACAAGGTAGCGCTTAGCAAAGAACTAGGCTAGGCAGTTTAAAAAAAAAAAAAAAAAAACGGAAACAAACAAGCCAGGAGGCAGTCCTCCTTTATTGCACAGACAAAAAGTACAATAGCAACTAAGACAGGGAAAACCTCATTTTAACTACACATGGACTTCTGGAGTACCCCAACATATTTTCTAAGAAAAGCTACCTTCTGTTTCTTAAAAGCCCTAACGTGAGCAGGTGGATTCTGAGAAAAGGACTGGGAAAACATGGGGGCAGTGACAGGGAGCACAAGCTCAGATCGCACCCCTGCCCCCCACCCCCCAGCGATGCTGCCCCTGGAGAAGACATGGCAGCTGGGGAGCATGGCAGCTGTGGGTTGTGCCATCATAAGTAATCCCAGGGTAAGGTCTTTGGAGAAAACAATGAGGCAGCCCAGAATCTCTCTTTTCTGCCAAAACACAGATCCAAGCTATTCCATTTTCTTAAGGCAAAAGTCTTAAGAAAATGGAATAGCTTGGATCTGTGTCTCCCCGCTTTCGCAGAGGACCACATCAAGGCATTTAAAAAATGAGCTCTCTTTCATGACGGACCTTCCAATATGGTCTGTTCACAGTGCACTGTTTTAACAAGTGCTGGCTGAACCTCTGTGAGAGACCAGGCCCTGGAGATACAGGAAGAAATAAAACCAAGGTCCTGCCCTCATGGAGCTGCCACCCTGAGGGTGAGCAGCTGTTTTGTTCCGACCAAAGAGCGGGGTTCCAGATGCTTCCATGCCCTGTCTTTATCCTAGGTTGCCGTCTTTATGCAAAACCAAAAACACAGATAGAGAGGGAAGAAACTAAAGGTACCCAGGAAAACCTGGGCTCAAGTCTCAACAGCACAGTGGTGCAGCAGAATCAGGGAAGCACAGGGTCCTCGTACCCAGATAGCTTTTAACTTTAAGGACAAGAATAAAAAAGATTTCCTGAAGGCATATGTTTAGTCCTTTAACACATTTCCTTTCTTCCTCCCTCCTTCCCTCTCTCCCTCTCTCACTCACATACACACATACATAAACGCATACACTATAGCCCCTGCAAAATACCCAGAGAGATACACACACATACAAATATTCCTAACTGTGCAAAGCCACACAAATCCACAAGATACACACGACCAGAAACCTAGGCATGCCCACGTAAAGACACAGAAGACATATTTTTAGGGACACATCAACACTCACAAACCTACGACCCTCTCTTACCTATAAGAGAATCGCCATGATTATAAGTAAAAACACACATGTTTAAACACTTCCTGATACAGCCTGTGGTTCGCAGTCCAGCTGCCCTGATAGCTGCTCCCCGCCCCCATCACTTCTATAAATTCCAAAGATTAAACAGTTGGTAGCCAACTTTCTATATGTGCCTGTAAACAAGAGGGCTCAGCTTTAAATAATTATGTCAAAGAAATGACAAGTGTGCTCTTTGCCAGAACAGGGATGAATAATTACAAAGCCAGGACATAATTAAGCAATTCTGACTGTCGGATGCTCGCACCATCTCTCTGATGTGCAGGGCTGGAGGGCCCGCCACGCACACCCTCCTGGACGGGCTTCTGCACCACTTTGATCTCCATTTCCAGGAGCGAGGGGGTGGGGGTCACAGTCTGGTCATTACAGAAGCCTTTCTTTGGGGGCTACAACCGTCTGTGCATCTAGCTTGGTGCTCTCTGCACTGACAGTGCCTTGATCCAATGGCTCATATTTGAAAAATATATTTTTTTCTCTAAAATTTCTAGAAATGAGCAAAGCCTAACTGTTGCAGGTCAATTAATCAAACACATACATGTGTGTGCTCACACGTGCATGCACGGCCGCACACAGACACGGCATTTAGAAGAGTCCATTGTAACATCAGCTATCACTTCCTAATGAATGACAGCATCCTTCTATAGAACAATCAGAGCTCAGATGGAAGGCAGCTTTTAAACAAAAGCCAGAAAGCAGCAGTGAAGGAGACACATGTCATCATGAGCAGCAGCTAGAGCCAACTCACACTTCGAGCGCCAGGGCCTGCCAGGTACCAGAACAAGCCTTTGTGACATGGCAAGGGGTTACCAGTTGCTGGATGATTTTGCATTTGCGTCAGCGAAGAACACCCAGACTATCCCGGCCCTACCTCCCAGGCAAGGGCTGTGATTGGAGAGGCATTTTCCATTCTCCCAAATACTTTATGTCAGGAATAAAATGAAAACAGCTCCCCAAATCACGGGCCTCTGGATCATCCATCAGAGCATTCTGCCGAGTAAGCATAACAGGCTGCCACTGCCTTGGAAAGGACAGAAGCCAACTTGAGATTCTGATTCTGTGATGAAAAATAGGTCTTCACCAAGTGTGCGCGGCGCAGCGTCGGCAATTCACCAGGAGGAAATTGCTCTCCACTTAGGAGCTGACTCCAAGTGTACACAGACCTCCCAGAACATACATATGTATAGATACACAGAGATGGAGAGCTTATATACACACCTGCAAGGAACAAACAGAGGTCTGTACATACTGTGAGCAGGCGAGAACCAGCCTTTTTAACATCGATTTATTAATTCAGCAAGGAGTTCATTTGGCCTCTTTCTATCTGCAAGAAAATACCAATGCCTCTCTCTGCAAACAGCAGACAAAAGGGAATTGCCTGCCATTCAAGAGAGGCGTACAGTGTGATGGGAAACCAAGAACACAGAGAAATCCTCTAGTTCACTTAAAGGATCACTGTGTAAGGAGAACACTTAACTGGCAGCCCATGTGGCTGGGTTCTGGTCCCCAGTGCTGCCTCTGGGGGATGGTGGAGCTTCAGGGAACTAGACCTCTCCCGGTGCCTCTTCCTGCCCTGTGAGAGCACAGACCAGGTGACTTCTGAAGCCCTTTCCAGTTCGGCAACCACGTAGTCTACAAGAGGGCAACCAGCAAACGTCCTCCTGCTCTGTCAGAGTATTTCGGTCTCTCCTCACATAATTAATGGATGTTTTAAAGCTTAGGACAGTTAGGAAAGATGGTAGAGTCACTCACACAAACATGAGCTAATGAGCTAACTCGATAACTGATGAGAAACGGATTTGGAGCTTTGCAGAGCATTTCTGCTGATGGTGCTAATGACTCAGGGAAATGGCTCCTGCTGGATGTTAAGAAGCCATTCCCTGCAGTCAAAGGCAGGGAAGGACTCCGGGTCCCTCCCCGCTTCTACTCTGTCAGAGCAGCCCGTCTTTTACCTGCCTTCTTCACTGAGGCCTTCCTTGGAGGTTCTGTTTGGACAGAGAGATGCCCCGGTACAAGGCTAACCTCAGTGCTCAGGGGTCACGGATCACAGATCGGGGCAGGAGGTGGACTCTGCTGTCAGACACACAGGTAAAGCTCAGGCTCAGCAATTACGGGCCAGTGACTCAGGCAGCCCAAATAATGTGTCCAGGCCTGACTTACCTCATCAGTACAGTAAGCCAGTGCTCCATACTTTGCACATTAAAAGGTTACATGAGGATTCACCAATCTGGATCCAAAGAACCTAAGAACAGCTGTGGATACCTTTGAGTGACACCCACCCCTGAATATGATGGGGATCATTTTTAGGGCCCCTCCAGGTTTCCAGTCCCAGCAGAGAGCTTCCATGTCAAAGACAATGACAGGAGAAGTAGCATCTAGCCTATAAAATGCACATACACACACGACAGTGAGAAATGGAGGATGGGCAGAAACCCAAGATATTATAAACGGTCCCTTTGTTGTACTTTGATTTGGTGATGTGGGCTGTCTCGGCAATCTTTTCACCAAAAAAAAAAAAAAAAAGGGAGACCAAGAAATAAATTATTTCATTTGGACAAAATTACAAAAGCTGTAATAACTAAAGGCAGTCATGAGCAATACATCAAACTGGTACCTCGATAAGGAAAACTGTTAACACTTTAATAGCTACAAAAGGAATCACTCAATTAATTTCCCACATGCTGAAACATGTAACAATACATTTATCTGCCAGGATTCTACTCTCCATATCATATATTTCCACAACTGTTAGCGATTTTATTCAGCATAACGGGAAATAAGTTGCACCTCGTGGATTCAGGGAAAGAAAGTGGCCCGAGGTCTGCTGCCAGCTGAGCAACTTGATGGAAGAGGTTTCATTTTTCTGTTTTGGTTCTGTTTGTTTTTCCCTCTTTCCCTCTTAATCATTCCCAATGCATGTGGCGAACGCTCTAAGTCAATCAGTGAGGACAAATAAGACCTCAAAGATTTCCGGGCCAGTGTTTTCAACACAGCCAGGATCCCCCAGGAAGGGACTTTGGCCCCACAGAGCTCCAGGGCAGTGATGGACCTCAAAGGGGTCATCAGGTCCATTCCCCAGCCCTAGGCTTCACCAAGGGACCCCAGTTCCTCCCATGTCCTTAATAACCTCCTTGTGTCTGACTCCAAGACCCAAAGCCACATCTCCCTCGCCTCATCAATGCTGTCATTAAGATGACACCATGTTCAATCCCCAAGGCCTTGAAGGAGACTCAGCTGGTAAAGGAAAGGTCAGTAAACATTGGTCCCATGAGCTCTGGGGAGCTACGTCAAGGAAGCATACACCAGTCCCAGGTCACATTGTCCAAAACACCGCCTTCCCTGCTAAGGATATTTCCTTTCGGAGAGCTGCTGAGCCCTCACCTGTGGACAGAAGAAAATCACTCTCCCCCAGCTACTCTGTGGTCCCAGGAAAGAAGGTTCACAGCGGCACTTGAAGAATCCCACCCACCTGAGGAACAGTAAATGCCCAGTGCTTCCCTTTTTCCCCTATCTCAGCTCCATACCTGCAGAGGGTTCCACATTGCAAATGAAACATCTTCAAGGAGGCCCATATTTGTCCCCAGGAATGTCACCATTGGACTGTGTATGATGTTGCTTTATTGGTAAAAGAGCCTGAAATCACCTTAGCAATAAGATCCCCTAGACTGGATCACAGAGAAACCTAGTTTATACCCAGTCTTGCTTCTCGTTCAGCCAACAGTGTATCGATGGATGAAATCCTGGTGTGACACCCCACCTGCAGCCTAAACACACAGGAGGACTTCCTCCGGGCTTGAAGGGGACCTGACAAGCAAGGTGAAGAACAGTATTGGGCTTACCTTGAGCTTCACCACCTTCATGAACGCCCCTCTAACCAAAGCTTCCTCTCGTTCTTGTTTGGTTACTTTCCGAGCATCCAGAAACTTCAAATTGGGCAGCTTGTGCAGAACAAAGTATCTGGAAGAGAACAGTCAGAAACAACTTAGAAATACTGGAGTGATGGCTTCAAAGGTTCAAGCACTTTGTCTGATGCTCAGGAATCTACACCATTAGATCTTTAGTAAGTCAGATCTTGGCTGCAGCCTCTCCTCTCTTCTCTTCTTTCATGAAAGAATGAATAATCACTCTTTGGGGATATCCAAATGGTTATATTTTATACAGATGTACAACTAAACTTTCAAAATATACACTAATAGGAGTTCCCGTCATGGCTCAGTGGTTAACGAATCTGACTAGGAACCATGAGGTTGCAGGTTCGATCCCTGGCCTTGCTCAGTGGGTTGAGGATCCGGCGTTGCCGTGAGCTGTGGTGTAGGTCGCAGACGCGGCTCGGATCCCGCGTTGCTGTGGCTGTGGTGTAGGCCAGCGGCTACAGCTCCTGTTAGACCCCTAGCCTGGGAACCTCCATATGCCGCGGGTGCGGCCCTAGATAAGGCAAAAAGACAAAAAAAAAAAAAAAAATATATATATATATATATATATATATATATATATATACACTAATAGTTGCTCTTGACTCAAAGGCAGACATACACACACACATACACACACAACCTGAATTAGCCAGTAAGATTCTATCAATGTGTTTACCTTCTTCCCTTCTGGAAAATGGACCCAACATCTTTGCTATATAAAAAGTTCTCAGTGAAAATAAGCTACAACTTGATTATATCATTTATGCCACTGCCTTTCCTCCAGGTCATCTGTATTATTTTCATCTCTGAGATACCAACAAATCTTCATTTCGAAGTTGAGACAGGAGTCTTTAATTTGCCATCAAGATGATAATAATAAGCTGGACAGCTTTGGGACAAAAGTAAGGGACACATATGGCTGAGAAATGCCTCCTTAAGGAATGAAACAGGTGTCATAAGGCCTTTTTTCTCATTATCCCTGAGTTCACTATCAAGATTATCACACCAATGAGAAACAAGAGGAGTTGGTTTCCAGGAGACATTAATACCCCCCCCCCCAAAAAAATACTGTACGTTCTCCATTTTTCTGAAAAGAGCCTTTGGGATCCATTATGACCTCCAAGGATAACCCAACGATGGACTACTTGTATGATGAACTGTCTTCAAGCAGGTGAGCAAGAAGATTCACCTGGTCAAGAGAGAGGGTACATAAACATATAAATACACATACAAAATCCATAGACTCCTGCCTATACCTCTTCCTCAGTGACAGACACCAACCCAGATGCTTTCTATCAAGCTCCCATATTCCATCCATCGGAGAAGCAATTATTTATACCCTGCCCTGCTTAGGAAGAAGAGGTGATTACCCAAGGTCAAGAGCAAGAGCTTATCTCCATGGGAACCTGACATTGCCTTCCTGCCCCCAGTGGCCTCTGCATTCATTCATCTTTAAATTCCCAATCCTCGTGAAGTTTTCTTCTGCACCTCCAGCCCACATTGCTTTCTCCCTTCTCAGCACTCCCAGGAGGCATTTTCAGCACCACACAGTCTAACATTTTATTGTTTTTCAATTGTTTGCTTGGTGTTCAGTTAATGCCCTTACCTAAACTATAAGCTTCTTGAAAGCAGGGACCAATTTTTTCTCACCCTCATACCATTTTGGAAAGTGGCATTAGAACAGACTCCATAAAATACCAGTTCATTTCAGTTGCACAAATGTTTCTTAAGCACCTACTGTATGCTACGCCCAAGGCGTACAAAGGCGATCACAAAATGGTGCTTCTCTTAAAGGGGTTCTCTGTGTAACGGGGAAGATTGACTCACACAGAGAAATTAGAATCAGCATAGCTAAGTGCCAACATTGAGGTGATGCACCAAGTAGCTTTGGGAGCACAGAGAAAGAACAGGAAATCCCAAGAAGGCTTCAAAGAACCAAGCCCTAAAGCGGTTAGCTTTTTCTCAGTGCAAATGTCACCTGGAGTACAGAGCATGCCTTCTCAGGGGAGCCTTGGCCTTCCTAGGCCAGATCCCACATTCATAAGGTAGCTTTACATCATCAGGTGACCTCCCACTTGCTCATCCACGTAAAAGACTCAGCTGATCCTCAAATGGCAGAAATAACAGCTTAAAGGCCTCCAGTCAGAGCCTTCATAGTACACTTTTTAAAGTAAGGATACTCTCAGTTCTCTTGCAGTATACTTTCCCCCCCAAAAATGACCACACCAACATCTGAGATGCTGGAAATTTGTCTGTTTCCTGTTTCCTTCTTGGCCTCCATCTATCTCTTACCTTCTTTCCTCTCTCTCCCTGAGCTCCTATCCCATCTCCAAATGCCACCCAAGTTTACCCTAAATCAGACACATTCCCCAAAGGCCCAAATGACCTTTCTATCCTCCAGGAGAACTCCCACTGGCCCCCCTCAGTGTCAGAGAAAACTTCCATCTTCCGCTTTGGCAGCAAAGTCTTCATGACAACAGAGTCTTTCAAATAAAGACATGTGCAGATGGAAACAATATGTCAGAAGTGACGCTCAAAGGAGCAAAGACACCCACTAAGTGTAGGGTGGGAAAAGATGAATATTCAGGTGAAGAAAACATCAGTATGCAAAAATCAGCCAATGTTTAATGATGGAATGAAATATGTCTTCACGGGGCTGGCAGAAACCACGGTGACAACAGACAGCACGTTGTCATTTTGCCCCACTTTGGATCACAGCCCTGAGAATCAAAGGAGAGAGAGAGAGAGAGAGAGAGAGAGAGAGAGAGAGAGAGAGAGAGAGAGGTGTCGGCTTTTAAGCTACTTAAAAATTTTAGATGACAAAGAACTGCTGTTCTCAGTGCACTTTTCTTAGGGAACCAAAGAAACATCCATGAAAGAGGCTGACAGTCACCCCTGAAACTAAGGGTAACTGGACTCCCGTCCTGCTGGCCAGCCTGGGGTTTCCAGGTGGTTGAGACTTAAAGATGCTTGAGGGACACTAGGAAGGCTTGTCCCAAAGAGTTCAGTCTGAGACTCAGCTCAGGGCCCAAAGCTCGGACCTTAACAGATGTCTTCTTTCATTTCCTTCCTAGTCGCTCACCCAACAAATAACCATGGAGCAGCTACTGCTTGCCAGGAACTGTGCGGGACGCTGAGAACAGGTGATGCGCAAAACAGACCAGGACCGTACTCTCAGGGAGCTTATATTCTCTCACCCTGATTCTCACAGCATCCCCCAGAGGCTGTGCTGAAACAGAGAACTCAGGGCCCCACCCCCAGATGCTGATTTCTTACATCTGGAGTGTAGTCTAGAATTGACATTTCTCGTAAATTCCCAGGTGAGGCAGATGCTGTGGGCCCTGCTGAGAAGCACTGTCTAAGTGCAAATAACACCACGAGGAATAACAGTACAGGAATTCTGAGGTTGGTGAAGCAGCGAAGAGTTTCCTTCCCAGTTCTGCTAACGGGAGCCCCTTCCCAGTGTCTGTGGTACACAGCACCCAGATAGCAGCCGCAAATACCAAATCTTCCTGCCCTTCGGTGGTTTGGAACTGGCTCCAAATGTTACTGCCAAGTGATAAGTCAGTGGGCTTTCTGCCTGCTTGTCCCAGTCTGGTCCTGGGAGATCTATTTCCCTTTGTTCTAGGTCATGTCAGGGTGTCAAACGCTGCAGCTTCAATCCTGAGTATAATACAAGTTTGCCATAAAAATACGAGAGGATTCCCGAAGCCACAGAATGAAGGCTTTTACAATATCAATTCAACCCTTGTAAATTTAATCCAGGGTTATTTGTTGCACCCAAATCTCTTTACTGTGATGTATTACTTAGTTACTGGGGTTATCACAGCCGTATCCTAAAGTTGCATAGTACATAAAACATTTCAGTTAACAATGCAGGAAGGTTAACTCCCCCAGATAACCTGCAATCACAAGGGCTAGTCCAGATGACATGCCTCTGTCAGCTTCCACGAGCTATTGATGGTTCAATCAGTTTGTTTTGAAGGTAAAGTACAACAAAAGGGCAGTAAACTTATTCAGACTGTCAACAGGGGCTATCGGGAATGGGGCTTGCAGGTAAGTAATTCTGGGTGTTTTAAGGCTATTATCAAACAGCAATGGTTGAAGGAAGAGACAGCTACTAATAACACAGAAGGCAGCCATCATAAACCACTTTATGGCAGAAACCCCCGTCTATAAATCCTGCGACACCCGGAGACAGCTTCAGATTTATAAAACTGCTTGTTAAGCCAGGGCACTGCTTAATGAAAAGAGATCCGTCTAAGTTCTAAGGCTCACGTCGCCAGCTCCAGAGGGCAATGCCAATTTTCCTGACCTTCCCAAGGTGGCTGGTAGACAGCCTCAGGGTGGGAGGTGGGGAGCGAAGTTGGGCTGTGATACGGAAGGTGGGGTTATCAAGAGAAGGCCAGGGGTCCTGGGAAGGTGTTTAAAGACCCATCTGTCTCTGTCCGCTAGCAGATTCTCTAACAGTCAGACCTGCACACAGAGCGGTTCGGTTCTCTCCCTTTTCACAGAGAAGGCTGTGAAAACTTAGAGAACTTCTTGAGAAGACACCTTATACTGGGAAGAAAAGGAACAGCAGAAAGGCTTTTTTGTTTATTTTGCTCCAGAATAAATTTTCTTTGAAGTTCTGGCATTTTCCATCTAGATTTCAAGGGGGAGGGGGATGTTCTTCTCTCCTGCCCGTATCTGCTCCCCAGTGGGGATCTGGTTTCTCCCCAGAACAGATCTCCATTGTCTGCTCCTGGGCTGGGCTGCCATGCTTCTTTCTCTAGGGAGACACTTCTCAAGAACAACCAGGATTCCAGACCCTGAGGGAACTGGATATGGGGTCAGTGCAGTGTTTCCATTTACAGCATTCTATGCTTCCTCCTTTCATGCCTTACTGATTTCCTGCTCCCATGCATAGAACGTGGGGAGACATGGCGCAAGTGACCCTCCGAGGGTAGCGATGGGTGACCCATGAACTGTCAGCCTTTCCCAAGGCTTAACAGAATAGTGTGAACATGCCAAAAAAACATCCAGCTTCTTCGCTCTTGAGTAGATGACCTCAGCCCTGTTTGGTAACACTGCTTACCTCATGCTGGTTAAAAGCACTGATCGACCACCAGATGTGTCTGACTAATTTTGACCAGTTAGCCTTGGTTTAAATGCAGCATGGTTAGGAGTCAGGAGCTCTAAAGTGTGGGAGGAGAAAATTAAAAAGGGGAGGTCTTCCAAACAAAAGCACAGGGACTAACAGGGCAGAGGAAAGAGTCCAGACTCCAGGTGAGCTTGCTGTGTGATCCTGGTTCAATACCTTGCCACCTTCCTGAACCTCAGTTTCTCCACCTGTGCAAGGAAGGGAATAGGCTGAAGGTTGCCTCACCCTCTCTTCAGCTTTAGCCTGTTTGACTTCTACTTGCCCCCGAGTTAATTTATAATAAATGCATTCACGTCCGCCTTTCTTATTGCTCCAATCTCCTTGTGGAATCACCCCCTCACACCTCCAGGTAAAGGAGGACTGTGAGGCCAAGTCAATAAAGCCCCGAGAGTAATAAGCAAACACTGTGAGTGGGATATGTCCACATGCTCAGAGAGATGACATGCTGCCGCCCTAATGAGCCGAGGTGAGCTTACCTACAGCATTAATGATGCCAGATAACTGGCCCAGGCCACCTGACTCCCCTCACAGTTCACTGCAGCACGTTTGAAGTCTCAGGGCAAACAATACACCCACAGGACAGACGGAGGCCCTCTGCAGAGGGGAACCGGCAATTACTCTGTGGGCTTCTGTCCCTTTGATCTCTGGGTCGTGACCTTTGCTTTCTTGTGATCTTCAAAGCCCAGATTGTAGATTAGCTGAAGAATGCTAGCTGGGTTATGTAAGCCACAAGTTTTACTGCTGCTGGATGGCCGGGAAATGGTGGGCGCCCTGGATGGCCAACAGACAACGAGGGTCCCTTCCTCCCTCCCCTTGGCTGAGTGTTAGAGACACTGGGCAGGCCCCAGAGCTGCTCCCTGCAAGGGGACAAACAAAGGGTATCATGTTTTTAAATAACCGAAAGTTGTAAGGGAGACAGGGGGGGGGGAGGTGCGCTTGCTGACGAGGAGGGAGGAAGGACAGGCCAGCTAGAGATGGGAGAGGCAGGAGAGAATAAAGGATTTAATGATGGAAGGAGCACTAAGAGGCCACAAAACCAACTCCCTTATTGGATACGTGACATCTAGCACTTGGGTCTGCTGACCTTCATTCTACTGTCTTTCCTGCCATCAGAGGAAAGCGAAGAAAGGCAAGGGAAGACAAGAGTAGACCGTACAGGGCATCCAAGTTCCCCAAACTTGATTCTTTGTCTGACCAGGGCTGAAGTCCACAGGAGGCCCCAAGTGGATCCTGGATAGGATGGTATGATGGTGGTCACTCGGGCTCAGCCTGGCCTCACCACTCTCCTCCTGCCCCAGTCCTGGATGCTGCTAGTGATCACACGCACCTCCATTCAACATTCATTCCAAAATAGAAACCCAGCATGCGCCCACAGCAAAGCCTGGGCAGGTTTAAGCTCCTATAATAACATGGCAATGGCCATATTTCAGCCACGTACTATGATGAATAGCACAGAGAAACCCCAGGCTCACTTTTGCTACCACCCCAGCAGGACCAGGACGCAGCTCGACATCTTGGTGGTAGGTTCATGCTCATATACAGATTTAATGAGCCCGTTTCGCTGTGGTGATGTGTGCCAGAAACTCCAACCAGGAGCCCTGGGGGTAAGTGAGGAAGGAAAAGGGGTGATGTGGGGAGAGGGGAGGAAAGAATCAGTAGAAACTGAAGCATCTGCGGAGCCATTTCCCATAGCTCTATAAATCTAGTCACTTCCCATTTCTGGTCCAGTGGTTGGCCACAACATGACCTAAAACTGGGCTGACCTCTCTGAAATCAACATCTCTCATGGAAATGAAACAACAGACATACTTGTTTGATGTATGGCTGGGTGACATATTATAAATATTACATCACATAACCACAGAGGATGCCAATCAATAAGAACTTTTTTTTTTCAGACAGCACTAAATGAACCATGGGTTCTTACTTCTGAATACACCCCTTTAAGGCTCCTACTATTGCTTAAATGATTAATATAAGACATATTGTCAGAAAATGTACTTAAAGTGAAAAACAGTAAACTGTAGAAATATCACTCATTTTTAAGCAATTTTCTAGTGAAAACGTCACATAAATTTACATAGAAGCCTTACCATTAGGTTCTGGGTAACAGCTAGAAGGAAGGCAGACCTCACACTTTGTGGACAAAGGGCCAGGAAAGTATTTTACCACAGGGGAAAAAAAGGTAGCTACACTGTTTTGTAGAAACCCAAATGCCAAAGCAACTCAGGATTCAAAAGCCTCACTATGAAGCTCTAAAACGTCTCAGAGG
Organism: Catagonus wagneri; assembly: GCA_004024745.2. NCBI lineage: Eukaryota > Metazoa > Chordata > Mammalia > Artiodactyla > Tayassuidae > Catagonus > Catagonus wagneri. Next base: position 9,739,735 of record PVHT021183726.1, read on the forward strand.
CAAATGAAGCCCAAAGTCCAGGATGAACAAAGCAGGGGTGTTTACAGACCACAGAATAGAACAGCATCATCCACACATTCATTGCATGCAAATGCAAGAGTGAGAGTGCATGTTATATCAGAAATCAAAAACAAATAAAATAAATAAAACATTTAGAATTGCTGGAGAATGGGCCCACTGCTGCACTCAACCATCAGATGCCATCCAGTTCACTGGGTGGCACACATTTAACATTCCCTCCACTGTTCTCGGTTTCTGCTTCTCTTGGAGGGTGAGCCTCTTGTCACTGTTGTGGGTGATTAATGGATGTTCTCAGGTAAGTGTGACCAGATGTGGCTTCAAGAATCCAGGTCCTCAAGGCAACCTCCCCATATGTGCACTAACACACAGCCTCCCCAGCCCCATCCCTCAACAGCTTCCAGGGTAACAGACCTGGAGTGGGGAGGGTATGCTTAGAGGGTACCCAGGACAGACCATGAGAAGGATCACTCTTGTTGAGTAAAGCCTTCCCTCAAGAATCATGACCCAACAACCAGTACTTGGGTGGAGTCTGAAGGGTGGTTCCTTGTGTGTCGATGGCATTTGTTAATATTGAAGTGGATCTAATTCCAAATAGGTGGTGTGCCCCTGAGATGCTCAAAGGCATCCAAAGGTTTCTCTATAAGTACTCAGCAGCTCAGAGGGAAGGGTGATTTCAAGCCACCTCTCGTAAACAGTTACCAAGCCCCTATTCCATGGCCAGGACCACTTTTGCTCTCGATAAGGATTCAAAAGGAAAGAAGACCAAATCTTGACCTGGAAGCCATTCTCCAGATGTCTACATACCTGAAGCAACGAGAGAAATTTACAGGATGGGATATATAAAATGACATGAGATATTTAAAGAGGATATGTAATTGCTTAGGAGGACAGTGCCCCAGAATGCCAGAACTGACAGGGAGTTTAAATACTCTGTAGTCCAACAGGTCTTAATTGAACTTTAAAGTCACCTATTGACTATTTTGTTGCATTTGCACTAAATGAATCAAAACATTTTGATGATCCAGAAGTATGGCCTTGGTTAAGGCTCACTGATCTAAACTGTCATCCCCATTTTAAAGGTCTCACTGGCAAAACTGGACTCCAAGTCAGATCTTTTGATCTGACTCCTTATAACATGGGTCTAAGTATTTTTGCCAATGTGACTAGTTACAATAACAAGAAAAACAGTATTAGCTTGTCTTTTCGCCTTAGTCGTTATAAACCTTCTCTTTAAGACTGAATGGAATAAGCTGGAGTGGGAGACATTCCTCAGTCTTCTCTCATTCTAAAAAAAAAAAAGACAGCAAAAAATGTACCTACAGTTCAGTTCACATACAGCACCATGAATGAGTGATTGAGTGAATGTGTGCATATACAAATACACACACATACACCCACATGCACATATACTTATGTATATACAATTTATTGGGTAACTTTAAAAAATTAGAACTAGGAGTTCCCGTTGTGGCTCAGTGGTTAATGAATCAGACTAGAAACCATGAGATTGCGGATTCGATCCCTGGCCTTGCTCAGGGGGTTAAGGATCCGGTGTTGCCAAGACCTGTGGTGTAGGTTGCAGACGCGGCTAGGATCCCGCGTTGCTGTGGCGAAGGCCAGCAGCTACAGCTCCTGTTAGACCCCTAGCCTGGGAACCTCCATATGCCACGGGTGTGGCTCTACATAAAGGCAAAAAGACAAAAAAAAAAAAATTAGAACTAGAAATCTAAGGGGAAAATCAGAAACTAAATGAGCATTTTCCAAACAATGCTTGATTTACTAAAAAGGCTGAGAGAACTTTCTTGGATTTCCTCAACCCTTTGATACCTTATAAAAATATATTATAAATAAGGTGCTGCAAGAAGATAAAACATATATTTTTTTGTCCTTTTAGGGCCACACCCGTGGCATATGGAAGTTCCCAGGCTGGGGGTCCAATCAAGCTGTAGCTGCCAGCCTATACCACAGCCACAGAAACGCCAGATCTGAGCCACATCTGTGACCTACACCACGGCTCACGGCATCGCCAGATCCTTAACCCACTGAATAAGGCCAGGGATCAAACCCGAGTCCTCATGGATGCTAATTGGGTTTGTTAACGGCTGAGCCATGGCGGGGACTCCCAGATAAAACATATTTTAAGTAATCCTTTCATACCTGAAATCAAGCTGTTAAATGTGTCAAAGTTGATGAGACTGTCAAAGAAGAAAATTAAGTTCTAACTGATTAACCAAAGGGGTTGCTTTAGAAATTTTAACTACTCACTTGCTGGATATTAACACTATTTTCCCTTTTAGAAATCACATTCAAATTGACAGCTATAACAATCCAAATAAAAATCTTCATAAGGAAAAAAAGGCTTAGTACATTTCTTTTAAAGTAAAGTTAGAGCCTTATTTTAAGATGACTTAAAAATAACAGGATGGATGGGGAGCTTGAGGATGGTAGATGCAAACAATTACATTTAGAATGCATATGCAATGGGGTCTTATTGTATAGCACAGGAAACGATGTCCAGTCCCTTGGGATAGAACGTTATGGAAGATAGTATGAGAAAAATAATATATATGTGTATGTGTGTATATATATATATATATACACACATACACATATATACAGACATATATGAATGGGTCACTATGCTATACAGCAGAAATTGACATAACACTCTAAATCAACAATACTCTAATTTAAAAAAAATAATCTAAGACTCCAAAATTAATCAAGAAACATAGAAAATGAACTTAAAGGTACAACGTTCTTCCCACTAAAGAAATACAACAAAGTCTCTGCTGGACCCTTACCAACGTGTGTGTATGTGTACGTGCATATATATGTGTGTGTATGGATACATGTATATATGTGTTTGTGTGAGTGTATATATATATATATATATATATAAAATGTTCATTTTATAGACTCCTCCAGTATTTCTTACAGCTTTGCCCTTATGCAAAATGCATGCCCCAACCACATTCCTACATGGATCACCACAGATTTAGAAATCTGAGCCCAGTAGAACCAGTTCCTTTCAAATCATTATTTTCCCTCCCCAATCCTCTCAAACATAATTCCCTTCCTGTCTTGTATTTCCTTCCTTCCTTTCTCCTTCTCATTTTCCCTCCCTCCTTGCCACACTGACTTAGGTGGAGTGTTAATGGGAGCTTGTATCATAATGGAGAGAGAGACTACAAGTATGAAAGATCATTAAAAAACCTTTACAAAACAATAATAAAAATGAGAGTATATAGAATTCAAAGTGAAGAAGGAAAATAAAGTCAGTTTAGCAAAATGGGTAAGATCAAAAAGACTCCCTAAAAAGAGGTGAGTTTGGATCAGGTATTTCAAAGAAAATGGTTTAGAAATAGAAGAAAGAAAAGCATTTCTACCTGGAGCCCATAAAATCCCATGGTTGGTGGGCAACGAGGCATAGTTTTATGGAAAAAAAGTCGTGGGTCTTATGAGACTTTCTCTTGGTATTGTATATGAGCTCCCTAGAGTTTGGTGGGAAGTACTCTCTAAATAGTGAGTCTGAGGCAGAGAGGAAGATCTTACAATAAAGATCAGCGGCCGGCAAAATATAGCCTAGGGTCTAATCTGCCCTACCACATGGTTTTGTAAATAAAGTTTTATTGGAACATAGCATGGCCCATTCGTTTACAAATTTTTCATGGATACTTCTGCACCATAATCAAAATGTTGAGTAGTTGCAACAGAGAATGCCTAATCTTAGAAGCATAAAATACCTATTATTCAGGCCTTTACAAAAAGTTGTCAATTGCTGACCTAGACCACCCAACATCTTTTCATGTTTCTTGGCTCCCACTATCCTCATTGAAAGGAGACACTGACTATCAGGTCCCTAAAGGTGAAAGTTTAACATTATTATGAAGAAGCCACTGATACTACTCAGCTCATAGTACAGCACTGTCCCCAAAGACACTGTTTTTCCTTTCTCACACCACACTCAGACCCCCACTCACCTGTATCTCTTGTAGTCCTCCTCATCTTTCTCCAAATTGACCAGCTCATTGGGACATGCTACATTCCCCAGCAGGCTGAGGTACTCCAGAGCTGGTGTCACTTCTGCCAGGTGATCAAGCAGACACTCCAAGTCAGTGATGTGAAAAACGTTAAGGATCTCCATCCAGAAAGACAAAAGGTAACTGATAGGCACAGCCTAGCAACTGATGACCCTCCCCACCTTCTCTCATGAGATCACATGGGTGAAGGCTGCCATCCACATGCTGTGGGTGTCTGACATGGCTAGTTTTTCATTCCTACTGTTGGGAAACAGTCCCAATTTTCTCTGGGCAAGTGGAGGCTAAGTCCAGATCACTTAAGAGAGAATGAATGAACTTAATTGTTTTACTTTATGTTTCTTTCCTACATAGTTCAATTTTTGCTTTAAATGATAAAGGGTGGATTCCACGTAGTAAAACCTTTTACATTACGCAAATCCATAAAACTATATTTTTTCTAGTTTTGAAAGCAAGAAATTACTTCCAAAGCCCTCATTAAGAATATATTCTTTCTCCTTTAGGAGATAATTTATCATTAAAACATATGGAAATGGCATGGATGCAAAGAGGGATCAGCATCCTTCACAATCTGAGATTCTGTGAAGGAGTTAAGCATCACTCAGTGGCCTCACTGGGGTCAAGAGGATGTCATATTGGGTGAAAAGGAGAACAAAGTTAGGAGAAAACAGACAGAAAGTTAGCACAGGTTTGGAGAAGCCAGGAAATGCATTTCCTGAGAATCTGTTGAGCATCTAATATCCTACAAAGGACAGAATGAAAGAGAAGAGACCAAGGCAGGGCATGGTGGTGAGATTAATCTATGATCTATCCCCTTAGTGGAACCCACTGCCCACTCAAGGTGAAACCCTCAAACCAAATAAGGCAAGAGTCATAAATTCAGGGAAGCACGGGTATTAGGAATGACCAGTCCACAATCAGCCCCTGGCTTGAGCCACACAGAGATGAGCTGAGCCCTAGGTAAGCTGATGGTAGGGCAGCTTGTAAATGGCACCCATGATGACCAGCAGCCTACAAATGAGAGGCGTTAACCAGTATCAGTAGACAGAATGGGGTCCTTGCCAGGGAATGACAGCAGAGCATACAGGCACTGAACACATGATGGTAGCAATGATGGCGGATGCATCAAGCAAGACTCAAAGATAGGGTATAATTGAGTGAGGTCTACTTGACCTAGAAGAAGGAGGTAAAATAAAAGGGCCACCCTTACTCTGTGAGGCTCTAATGGTGGGATATTACCCCAATTTCTCATACTTCAGCTTGTCAACTGAACTCTGAGTCCAACCAATGTCTGAATCCAGCCCCTAACATATCTGCCAAAGAGTCAACAGAAGATAGCTCATTCTATCATTAACAACCATAAGAGAGAGTTTTCTTTTTTTTTTCCTTTCCCCGGGGATTGAATCTTCCTTGAATTCCCTCTCACTGACTCAATTCAGCTATTTTGGGTCACAAAGAATAGGTCATTCTTCTCTTCCATGTGAACAGTCCTTTAGATGGTTGAAGCTCCCATGTCTTCCTTCAATCTTATATTCTCCAAAGTCCCTCCCTTTTGCTGGAAGGGAGCAAAACTGAGGCAGCGGAAGGGGGGACACAAGTAAAAGAGGGGGGAATCAGGGTCTGAGCATACTCACCTACTGTGGGTTTCGATTTGCCAACCTCATCCCCAAGCAAAGACAGGACAATGGGCAACAAATTATCAATCCTTCAAATCTTTAACAAGTAGCACCAAAGAATGAGCAAAAGGACTACTGGAATGAGGGTGATGGGAAGAGGAACATGTGGAAAAGATGAGTGAGAAGCTCCCACCAAGAAGGTAAGCTTGAAATACAGTGGATAAGCAGCCAAGATTCAAAACACTAACGTATCTCATCACTGAACACAAAACATGCTTACTTCTTCTTAAAGTTCAATCACCACACTCTTTAAGAAAATTGTTTAACTAAACCAGTTAAAATGAGAGTGAACAATTTTAAGGAAACTGCCTTTTCCATCAGGTTCTACCTTTGGATGCTTCACAATCATTTCTACACTAAAAAAAAGAAAAAAAAGGGGGAGGGATCTTGCCAGTACTTTACCAGTGCTACCCTTCAATACAGGCTGTGCTTTGAGATGCCTTTCTCAGATTTTTTTTTTCAGTTGTAATCCAGTACCTAGGACTGGCCAGTGGCCAAAAACATCATTTAGGTAGGGTACCACATGCCCTGACTTGGACCTGCATGGCCCTCAGTCCCAATCCTGCTTTCTCTTCTTCAGGGTTCTCATTAATCCTCTACTCCACACACAGGACTCCTTGGGTACTCCAAAGAACAAGACAACTCATACCCTCGAGGTTGTCCATAAGTTTCAAACCAGGCCCTAGTTCTAGGGATCAACCAGACAAGCTGATTACTCTTACTAGCCCGTACAATATTTCTTTTGTGAGCCTGCAAGAGAGTGAACTGCCAGAATGGTGATGATGTATTGATTTGAGGTGATTCAAGTTATTGCTGTGGATAATGGTCCTAGCAAACCTAGGGGAAGCCCTTTCCACTATGGATGGCAATATCCAACCCAAATCTATTTCCAGCTCAGGGACAAACCCCTTAAACATTTATCTTTCTTTTTTTTTTAATCTACTAAGTTGAGATTATGAAGGAAAGGAACTCAAAACTGGCAAGATCTTCAAGTTAAGGAAACATTGGGCAACTGGGTTAACTTGAACTCCTGGTCATTCCTTAACATTTGATGTTATATATTTAGGAATATTTTTGAAAATGAAACCTCTCACAAGGTACAGAGACTTCTTCAAGATGACAGCATATCACTGTGGAAACTAGTCCTACCTCAGGACCCCATGCATTGGTCTCCCTACCATAGCCCAGCCGTGAATCACGCAGCACTAATCTTTCCTCCTTTTGACACTACATTTCATACTGTCTTCTTCATACATACGCTTAGGCAAACAGGAAAACAGAAAATGAATAAACGTAAGTGTGATTTAAAATGAAGCCAGCTTACCACCTTTCCCCTACCCAGCCCCAAAAGGAAGATGGGGGAGAATCGTTTGATTGTGCAAAGGTTAAATACCTCTATTTACCTGACATCTCAATTGTCCCCTTATTTGGGGGTTGGGTATTCAGATATGATATGACTGAGACCGTCCATGCTCATAGGTGAGCGCGAGAGAAAGAGGGTGAGAATTTGAGTGTTGGGAAGAGGAGGTCAATTGCATGGCCAGTGACTACTGGGCTAGTCTACATGAACCCAAGGAAGAAGAGAGAGATAAGCCATGAACCAGGAGATGAAGCAGAAGACTGGGATGACTAGGCTTTTAGGTCAATAGAGCAGGACACCAAAGCTGAGGGCTGAACAGAAGTAGAACAAACAGAGGTCAAGGAGGAGGTACACAGCCAGGAAGGGAGGTGCTGATGAATCAAGAGAAATATGCCAGATGCTTGGTTAGGGCTCTGGAATCCCTCTCTTGAGCACTCTATGTAGCTGGCAGCAGGGACAAGTGAGGCCAGACACCAGCAGCTGACTCCTCCTGCATCTTAGTTCCTCCTGGTGTGCAGTCACGACCCTTTACTTAGGTTCAGAGTCTGTGGCTAGAATTAGTATTCTTGGGTTCTAGTCTGAGTCCCACCACTGACAATTTATGCGACTTCAAATTTTCATACTCTCCTACAAATGAGAGGCGTTAACCAGTATCAGTAGACAGAATGGGGTCCTTGCCAGGGAATGACATTATTCACCAATGGTACCCGACTCACAGAATGGGATGAAAAACAATATTGAATTAGAAGTATCAAGATGGCAAGAAGTAAGATGTCACACTTACCTTCTCCCACAAACACATCAAAAAAACACATCTACATGTAAAACAATTCACACAGAATATCTACTGAATGCTGGAAGAAGAACTTAAACCTCCAAAAAGGGCAAGGAATTACTGACATAACTGGGTAGAACAAAAGAAAAAGAGAGAGGAAGAAAGAAAGAATCAGGATGGGACTAGTGTTCCTGAGAAGGCGCTGTGAAAGAGAAAAGGAACCACACCCTGGGAAGCCACCTAACCAACCAGGAGATCAGCTGACATGGAAGGACCTCAAAGTGGCCAAAAAAAGTGCAGCAGCTAGACTGAGGAGGGCAAAGTAGAGTGAGAGCCACACAGATCATCTGCACCACCAGCCTGGTTACCACAGGCTGAGACACTCGGGCAGGGGCTGGGTGCTGAGACTCAGGTTCTGGAGGTCAGTTCCAGGGGGAGGACTGGGGTTGGCTGTGTGAGGACAGACTAAGGGGCTAATGAGCAGTGTGTCGTGGGTGGGGGAACAGTGCTATGAGCTGGGGAGTGGAACACCATGGCAGAGGGAACCCAGGAGGAGGTCTGGGTCTGCAGGAGTAGCAAGGTGCCATTGTTGGGAAGGATGAGAGGAGGAGGGGTGGACCAGCATAGGAATCTCCCTGCACGCATGCACTCCGGCTCTCAGAGGGTGGGGTGCCTCTGGTGCAGCCTATGGATGGTGAGAAGCCACTTGTTCAGGCTACAGGAGACCAGGCACTTCTTGTGCATGCTATGGGTGGCCAGGTACCTCTTGTGTGGGCTAAGGGAAGCAGGGCCTAAGTGCAATGTGATGCTTCTTGTGTGATCTACAGGGGCAGGGATGGACCACGGCAGTCATCTCAGAGGCCAGAGGGAGGAGTGGTCTGCCACCACTGGGGGCCTGTGAGTGGGTTCCACCTGTGGCCCCAGTCGCCCATGGATAGGCTAAAAAAAAAAAGAGAGAGAGAGAGAGAGAACATTGCAACCGAGCACCACCCATTGTTGCTCTCACCCCCCTGGGAACATACCCACCCTGCTGCTGCCACTGCCAAATGCTCTGGGCAGCACCCAGATACTTGATCACTGTCCCTTCCCAAGACCCTGTAACGAGGACCAGCCTGTGCAGCACCTCCTGTATGGGCTAAGTGGAACGGTGTGCCTCCTGCCTGGTCTGCAAGTGGCAGGTGCAAACCACTGCAGTTATCTCTGATTCCAGAGGTGGGTGTGGCCCACCACCACTAGGGGTCCATGAACAGACACCACTTGTGATGCCAGTCACCTAAAGGGAACCATAGAGGAGGGCACTGCCACCAAACACCACCTGTTGTTGCTCTTGCACCCCTGAGAGCACACCGGGCCTGCTGCTATCACTGCTAAATGCTCTGGGCAGGGCCACAAGCTTGATCACTGTCACTTCCCAGGACCCTGCCACTAGAAGCAGCCTGTGCAGCACCTCCTGCATGGGCTAAGCAAGACAGGGTGCTTCTTGCATGGTCTATAGGTGGCGGCAGCAAACCACCACAGTTATCTCTGTCTCCAGAGGTGGGCGTGATCCACCACCAATGGGGATCCATGAACCAGGCACCACTTGCAGCCCCAATCCCCTCAGAGGGTACCACAGAGGAGGGAAATGTGACTGAACACCACCTGTTGTTGCTCTCACTCTCCTGGGAGCATACCCACCCTGCTGCTGCCACTGCCAAATGCCCTGGGCAGTTCTCACACACTTGAACACTGTCACTTCCCAAGATCCTACAACTAGGAGCAGCCTGTACAGCACCTCCTGTGTGGCCTAAGCAGGACAAGGTGCTTCTTGTGTGGTCTACAGGTGGTGGGGGCAAACCACAGCAGTTACACTGACTGCAGAGGTGGGTGAAACCCACTACCACTAGGGGTCCCTGAATAGGCACCACTTGTGGCCCCAGTCACCTCAGAGGAGGTATTGATCACAATACCTAATTTATATTACTTATTTATTGTTGCTCTTACTCCCCTGGGAACACACATACCCTGCCACGGCCACTGCCAAATGCTCTGGGAAACTCTTAAATCTGCCTAAGGCTCATTACCACTTCTCAAGGCCCTGAAACTAGGAATAGCCTGGGCCACATTCCCACAGGTCCATGCTGCTGTTAAGAGCCCAGCAAGCAGGCACTGACTACTAGCCCCACCCACTGTCTCCTTCTCTCTGGAAACTCACTCAGCACCCTGGGGATAACAGCCTGCTCACACTGAAGAAAGTGACAGCAAATATCCAAATTCCCATGCCAAAAACAAATAGTAACCCCCCACAATATGCCAAAGGGTGCTCTTGCATAGAAGTAACTTTCCAAGACTACAGTTTGGCTTCCCTAAACTCACAAAAAAAGAAAGACATAAGCAAGATGAATAAGCTCAAGAACAACTCCCAGTTAAAAGAAAAGGAGAATTCATCTGAAGCAGCAAACAATGAAACAGACCTCTGCAGTCTAACAGACATTGAGTTCAAAAGGGAGATAGTGAATATACTGAAGGAATTAAGGCTAAATATCAAGGAATTAAGAGTGGATATGAACAGTAATGCAGATTCCTTTGGAAAGGAACTAGAAAATATAAGGAGGAACACAGAAAAAATTATAAAATTCATTTGCAGAGACACAAACTGAGCTAAAAGCACTAAAGAGCAGAATTAATAATGCAGAAGAATGAATTAGTGACTTGGAAGATAGAATAATGGAAATCACTCAGTCAGAACAATGGACAGAAAACCAAATGAAAAATCATGAAAGCAATACAGACAATCTATGGTATAATATAAAGTGGGCCAATCTATGCATAATAGGAATTCCAGAAGGAGGAAGGGACTGAAAATATATTTGAAGAAATTATGTCTGAAAACTTTCCAAAATCTAAAGGGAACTGATATCAAGATACAGGAAATGAGAAAAACAAACTACATGGAGACTAAACAACATGTTACTAAGAAACCAATGGGTCAATGACAAAATCAAGAAGGAAATTAAAAAATACCTGGAGACAAATGATAATGAAGACACAACCATTCAAAACCTATGGGATGTGGCAAAAGTGGTGCTTAGAGGGAAATTCATAGCAACACAGGCCTTCCTCCAAAAAGAAGAAAAATCTCAAATTGACAATTTAACACAGCACCTAAATGAATTAGAAAAAGAACATACAAAACCTAAAGTCAGCAGAAGGAAGGAAATCATAAAGATCAGAGAGGAAATCTATAAAATAGACATTCAAAAAAATTGGAAAAAATCAATAAAACCAAGAGCTGGTTCTTTGAAAAGGTAAACAAAACTGACAAACCCCTGGCCAGATTCACCAAGAAGAGGAGAGAAAAAAAACACATAAACAAAATAAGAAATGAAAAAGAAGAAATCACAATGGATAATGCAGAAATACAAAAAAACATAAGGGAATACTATGGAGATTATATGGCAACAAATTTGACAACCTAGAAGAAATGGACAACTTCTATAGACTTACAGCCTGCCAAAACCTAATCAAGAAGAAAGAGATCAACTGAACAGACCAATCACAAGAAATGAAATTGAATATGTCATAAAAACCCTCCCTACCAAAAAAGCCCAGGATCAGATGGCTTCACAGGTGAATTCTACCAAACATACAAAGAGGAACTTATACCCATCCTCCTTAAACTTTTCCAAAATGTTGAAGAAGGAACACTCCCAAAGACATTCTATGATGCCACCATCACCCTAATACCAAAAACAAAGATACTACCAAAAAAGAAAACTACAGGCCAATATCTTTGATGAATATAGATGCAAAAATTCTCAACAAAATTTTAGCCAACCAAATCCAACAACATATCAAAAAGATCATACACCATGACCAAGTGGTATTCATCCCAGGTGCACAAGGATGGTTCAACATATGCAAATCAATCAACATCATACACCAGATTAACAAAAGAAAAATCAAAAACCACAGGATCACCTCAATAGATGCAGAAAAAGCATTTGACAAAGTCCAATATCCATTCATGATAAAAACTCTTACCAAAGTGGGTATAGAGGGAACATACCTTAACATATTAAAAGCCATTTATGACAAAAACACAGCAAATATAATACTCAGTGGAGAAAAGTTGAAAGCCTTCCCATTAAAATCTGGAACAAGGCAAGGATGCCTTCTCTCACCACTTTTATTCACGATAATATTGGAAGTCCTAGCCACAGCAATCAGACAAACAAAAGAAATAAAAGGTATCCAAATCAGAAGAGAAGGGGTAAAATTGTCACTCTATGTAGATGACATGATTCTATATATAGAAAACCCTAAGGACTCAACCCCAAAATTACTGAAACCTGATCAATAAATTCAGCAAAATAGCAGGTTATAAGATTAACATTCAGAAATCAATTGCATTTCTGTATACTAACAATGAAATATTAGAAAAGGAATATAAAATATAATACCTTTTAAAATTGCACCCCAAGAAGTTAAATACCTGGGAATAAACCTGACCAAGGAAGTCAAAGACTTATATGCTGAGATCTATAAAACATTAATCAAGGAAATTAAAGAGGATTCAAAGAAATAGAAAGATATTCCATGCTCCTGCATTGGAAAAATTAATATTGTAAAAATGGCGATACTAGCCAAAGCAATCTAAAGATTCAGTGCAATCCCGATCAAGTTACCCATGACATTTTTCACAGAACTAGAACAAACAATCCAAAAATTTATATGGAACCACAAAAGACCCAGAATTGCCAAAGCATTCCTGAGGAACAAAAGGCAAGCAGGAGGCATAACTCTCCCAAACTTCAGGCAATACTACAAAGTCACAGTAATCAAGACAGTGTGTTACTGGTATTAAAACAGACACCAGACCAATGGAACAGAATAGAGAACCCAGGAATAAACCCAGACACCTACAGTCAATTAATCTTTGACAAAGGAGGCAAGCATATAAAATGAGAAAAATACAGTCTTTTCAGCAACTGGTGCTGGGAAAACTGGACAGCTGTATGTAAATCAATGAAACTGGAACACACCCTCACATTTATGCACAAAAATAAACTCAAAATGGCTTAAAGACTTAAACGTGGAGTTCCCGTCATGACTCAGTGGTTAACGAATCTGACTAGGAACCATGAGGTTGCAGGTTTGATCCCTGGCATCACTCAGTGGGTTAAGGATCTGGCATTGCCATGAGCTGTGGTGTAGGTCACAAACACAGCTGGGATCCTGCATTGCTGTGGCTGTGGCGTTGGCCGGCAGTTACAGCTCCGATTAGACCTCTTAGCCTGGGAACCTCCATATGCCGTGGGTGTGGCCCTGAAAAGACAAAAAAAAAAAAAGGACTTAAACATAAGACAAGATACCGTCAAACTCCTAAAAGAGAACATAGGTAAAACATTCTCTGACATCAACTGTGCAAATGTTTTCTAAGGTCAGTCTCCCAAGGCAACAGAAATAAAAGCAAAAATAAGCCAGTGGGACCTAATCAAACTGACAAGCTTTTTCACAGCAAAGGAAACCAAAAGAAACAAAAAAGACAGCTTACAGAATGGGAGAACATAGTTTCAAACAATGCAACTGACAAGGGTTCAATCTCTAAAACATACCAACTTATACAACAACAGCAAAAAACCAACAACCCAATTGAAAAATGGGCAAAAGATCTGAATATATATTTCTCCAAAAAATATATGCAGATGGCTAACAAGCACATGAAAGAAAAAAAAAACTGATTATTAGAGAAATGCAAATCAAAACTATGATTTGCATTTCACCTCACACCAGTCAGAACGGCCATCATTAATAAGTCCACAAACAACAAATGCTGGAGAGGGTGTGGAGAAAAGAGAACCCTCCTGCACTGTTGGTGGGAATGTAAACTGGTACAACCACTATGGAAAAGAGTATGGAGATACCTCAGAAAACTGTATATAGAACTACCATATGACCCAGCAATTCCACTCTTGGGCATATGTCCAGACAACGCTTTCCTTGAAAAAGACACATGCACCCATATGTTCATTGCAGCACTATTCACAATAGCCAAGACATGGAAACAATCGAAATGTCCATCGACAGATGAATGAATTAAGATGTGGTATATATACACAATGGAATACCACTCAGCCATAAAAAAAGAACAAAATAATGCCATTTGCAGCAACATGGATGGAACTAGAGACTCTCAGACTAAGTGAAGTAAGTCAGAAAGAAAAAGACAAATACCATATGATATCACTTATATCTGGAACCTAATATACTGCAAAAATGAAACTTTCCACAGAAAAGAGACTCATGGACTTGGAGAACAGATTTGTCGTTGCCAAGGGGAGGGGGAGGGAAAGGGAGTGGGATGGACTGGGCATCTGGCGTTCATAGATGCAAACTATTGCCTTTGGAATGTATAAGCAATGAGATCCTGCTGTATAGCACTGGGAACTATATCTAGTCACTTATGATGGAGCATGATAATGTGAGAAAAAAGCATGTATATACGTATGTGTGACTGGGTCATCTTGCTGTACAGTAGAAAATTGACAGAACACTGTAAACCAGCTATAAAGGAAAAAATCATTAAAATTAAGTAAATAAATAAATAAGAAAATAACAGTGAACTATAAGAGTCAGGAGTTCCTGTTGTGGCTTAGCGAGTTAAGAATCCAACATAATGTCTGTGAGGATGCAGGTTTGATCCCTGGCCTCGCTCAGTGGGTTAAGGATCCAGCATTACCACAAGCTGCGGTGCAGGCTGTGATGCGGCTTACATCTGGCATTGCCATGGCTGTGGTGTAGGCCTCAACTGCAGTTCTGATTCAGGCTCTAGCATGGTAACTTCCATATGCTGCAGGTGTGTCCAAAAAGAGGAAAAAAGGAAAAACAAAGAAGCACTCTACATTTGTACTTTGGCCTTGGCTGTAATATAGCCTGAGTAAAACCAGGTAAGTTCACATAATTCTCTAGGATGATAATAATGGCAATCATACTAACCCTTACATAGAACTTGTGATGCTACCATAACTTAATATTTGTGAGATTCTTAGAATAAGGGTCACAGCAACCCGCATGGTGGATACTATGACTGTCTCCATCTTGCAGAGGAAACCAAACCACACATATATTAAATAACTTGTCCAAGACATGCAGTAAGGGAAGACCCACGTACAAGCCCAGGAAGTCTGGCCTCAGAGCGTGTTGTTCTATGCAACAGTACCCCTTGTTAAAGGACAAAAGCAGCCATAGTCTCAGGATCCAGTACCATATAGCACTGTATAGACATATTTAACTATTTGTAAGACCATAACAGAAGCTCTATAGTTTTGCAAGGCAGATAAAATGGGTGGGGGTGGGGGTGAAAAACAGTTCTATATATGCCAAAAAGCAAATAAAGAAATAAATACACAAACTCAAGAACTTGAGGCACAACCCCATCTGATAGCAAGCTTCCCAATATATTTAAAATAAGATTGAATTTACCAGAAAGAGTTAATACTTACCTACCTAGAATATCAATAGTTACTTGATTCTGGATCCCCCTTTATTACAAGTAGGAAGTAAAATCTCCAGGAAACAAGATACCAAGGTCTCTGTGTTAGACGTTTACAGGAATGAATCATGTCTTTTTGGATTCACATCCTGTACAGTCCCCTCTCATGTTTGTTCTACATGTGACATGTGACTTGCTTTGGCCATGGAACAGCAACAGCCATGATGCAAATAGGGGCTGAAAAGTCCTTGGACACTGTACTTTGTCTTGGAGCATCCCTCCCATGTGGAGAGGCTTGTGTTAGCTTGTTGGAGACATGGAGGTCAGCCAACAATCAGTACCATCCTCCAGATATGTAAGTCTCACTCAGATCATCCAGTACAACCAAGCCTCCAAATAACTATAGCTACATGAGTGCCCCCAGCAAGACTAGCAGAAGAACCGTTCAGCTGAGCCCTGCCCAAGTAGCTGACACACAGAAATGTAAACCACAAAGATTTGTTCTTATAAGCCATGAATTTGGGTGGTAGATTGTTATGCACTAGAGCTAACTGACAGAGCCCAAATCTAAGGCATTTCATGGAGTAGCAGTATGGAACTTTTTAATTGTTGTAGAGCCTGGGGTATTTCTACAAGCAGGTAAGAGAGACAGTTAGCTGAAAAGGTGGATTCAGAAGTGCAGGTTAAGGGGGTGGCATGAAATGTTACTGCCGCTTTTACCTGCCTTTCATTCTTGGTCAAATACCTGGGGAAATTAAGTCCATCTTCATGGGCATACCAGTAGACTGGGAGAGAAAGAAGAAATCACGCTGCATCCTGAAAAAGCCAGCTGCCCTCCTTTGCATCTGTTGGTAATAAAGCACTTATAACAGCACAGTACTGTAAGTGGCCAGCTCCATAGCTGCACATTGCCTTCTGCTACATCCCTCCCATACCCCCATCATTGCTCCCTCACATTGCTACTGCAGAGAAGAGAATAAAACAGGCAAAGGGCTGAGCCAAAGAAAAAGAAACTCCCTCAGCACTGTAGAGAAGAAGAATCCTATCCACCTCTGATGATAGCAACACTGAGAATAAAACCATCATATGGTCGAGCATATTCTTTTAAAAAAGAGAAACATTTGGTGTTCCCGCTGTGGCACAACGGGATCGGTGGTGTCTCTGGAGCCCTGGGATGCAGGTTCAATCCCTGGCCCAGCACAGTGGCTTTAAGGATCTGGTGTTTCTGCAGGTCATGCTGTGGCTTGGATCTGAACCCTGGCCTAGGAAATCCCATCCTGTGGAGTGGCCAAAAAAGAAGCAAATGGATCCACCAAGAAAATGAAAATGAAAAGGGAAGTAATTGAATGGGAGGAAATAATTGTAAGTCTCATTTCATGTGGGCTAATATCTAAAACATATAAAGAATCCAAACAACTCAACAGCAAAAAGAAAACCAATCTAATTACAAAATGAACAGAAGACCTGAACAGACATTTTTCCAAAGAAGATAAACAGATGGCCAGCAGGTCCATGAAAAGATGCTCAATATCATTAGCCATTAGGGAGATGCAAATCAAAACCACCAAGAGGTTTCACCTCACACCTGTTAAAAGACAGGAAATCATGAGTGTTGGTGAGGATGTAATAAAAAGGGAACACTTGTGAACTGTTTGTGGGAATGAAAATTGGTGGAGCCTCTTTGAAAAACAGTATGGTGGTTCCTTAAAATATTAAAAATAAGACTATTATATGATCCAGCAATTCTACTCCCATTTATCAAAAAAATAAATACACTAACTTGAAAAGATTGATGTACTCCGAAGTTCACGACAGCATTATTTACAATAACCAAGATGTGGAAACAACCTAAATGTTTACTGATGAATGAATGGATAAAGAAATTGTGATAAACACACACAAGAGAATATTATTCAGCCATAAAAAAGAATGAAACCTTACCCTTTGTAACAACATGGATGGACCTCAAGACCATTATGCTACATGAAGTAAATTAGGCAGAAAAATACAATGTATGACCTCTATTACATGTAGAATCTACAACAACATCTAAACCAAGCTCATGGAAAGAGAGAACAGATTGGTAGCTATGAAAAGAGGGAGGGGATAGGAGGTAGGAGATATGGTGAACTATTTTTTGTGGTTAGTTTAAATAAATTAAAGAAGAAGGAAGGGAGGGAGGGAGAAAAAATGAAAATCTAAAGTGGTTCCCTGTGCATTTTCAGCGTATTCTGTGCCACGTTATGGAAATGAATCCTCTAAAACCGGAGACAACGATGCTTAGTAAATCCACATGAAGCATGAATTTTAGTAGAATCTAACCTAATTAGACTAACCAGGTAATCTCCCAGTCATTTATGTTTGGTCAAAATCCTTTCATTGTTAGTGGTAATAGAAAAAAGGCAATACTATAACCTACCTTCTTCAGACACACAGGTATCCAACAAATACCTCTCATTAGCTAATTATTGTATAAATCAGTGGTTGATCAATAAAATCACCATGTCATCTGCAGACTGGGCTTGCATGAAATGACATTCACTCACACCTGGTGTGCCCTTCTTTTAACGTTTCGCTCAGACTGGTACTGAAATAAGCTCACATTTTTCTGTACGCACCAGATAATACTACAGAGAAGTGGCCAGGAAGTGTGCTGAGGGAGAAGAGGAACTGAGTTTGGGATTAGCATTTGTATGGCGTTTGCTGTACAGTCCTTGTGGCTTCATCTGTGGACTGTTAGGAAGCCCCTCTCACTGCACCATTTCTGATTGTGCCTTTTCGACAATATTCCAGGGCCAAGACAGCTGCTTTTTTAGCCATGAGGAAATCTTCTTTGCTTACATCATCCTTCCTTCTTATCAGCTCTCCAAACAGGCAAGTAGAAGGGGTAACATCACACACATACACACAAATGAGAAACAGAGGCTCTTAGCGGATTACTTGACTAGGGCCACACAGCTAAACGTGATTAAGATGCCTCATGAACCCCAGCCCAACAAATCTCATGCTCTATAGTGACATGGGACACGGGATATGAGCACTGGGGTCCATAGGAGGAAACATATCATCCAAATGCCAGTCTAATCCTCCTTCTAGTCTAACTGATTTGAGACTATCATCCAACTCATCATCTCAACAGCCAAGGAAGCCATAAGACACACTGACTAGGATCATTTTCCAAACAATGACTAGGAAATTTAGTTGACCAAAGGATAGGAGAGGAAAAAAAGTCAGTATTTCCTTATGATAAAGACTGATAAGCAACTGTAGGTATTCTCCTTCTTCCATGAAATGACCAGTTAACAATGGCCACAGATCACTTATTTTACTGAAGAAAGAAAATATTCACTTAGGATTTCATGTATAAACAGTGGCTAATAAATGACTTCCCAAATCCTTCTTAGAGCTGCCATAAACATATACCTTCATCTTAACATATGTATATGGCATTAATTTCATACTCTGTGGGAGATACCCCAATCCCTTTTCTATTTCGAACTTACTAGGTGAGGAGCAAGTGATTAAACCATACCAGGTCTCAAAAGCTCCACCAACAAAACAAGGTATCAGACTTCAAGTCTGAAGCATGCTGTAATAGGGAAAGAACTCTGGGTCCAGCCACAGGTGAGGCAAGCCAGGACCTAGCATGTTGTTAAACGCCTAGCTGGCTCTAGGTAAATGGAGAAACTGCACCCTTCCCAAGGGGTTTGGTAAGAATGAAAAATAATACACTTTAAGCTAGCTAGCACAGCACCTAATCCACAGGAGCGCTCAATAAAGAACATTTGATGATCATGAATCCTTCATCCCACAACCATTTATTGAGCCTCAACTCTGTGCCAGGTAGTGTTCTAGGTGTGAAAGATACAGGAGTTAATAACACTGACAAAACTCCCTTCCTGGGCGAGCTGGCACTGTGCAGGCAAGGAACCCCAAGACTCTAACACAGAAGAGCTAGGTACCTCGCAGGGTACAAAGGTTCTGGTTCCATTCTCAGCCTCACCACAGACCCCAAGGCAATAAGTCCCTGAGTTTCATTTCAGGCCGCTAGATCCTCAGGCCCAGGGAGAAACCACACACTAGAATGGTTCTCCTAGGCCCCTCTCATCATCCCAATACCACTCACCACAAAGGGCAGTGCTAGCCTGGGCTTCACACTCTCCTTCCACCTTAGCCCCTTCCCTCTTCTCCTTAGCCAGAAGCCTTCCCCAAGCCTGCACCAAAGCCTTCTGGAAACCTCCTGAAAGGCCCAGGTTGCTTAGCGGCACTACCCGCTGCTTCCCACCAGAGGTCGCCCTCCCACACAAGCCCAAGGAAACAGAACGCGGCTTCGCCTTCCCTTCTCGGCAGCAATGACATTATTTTCTTTCTCTATTTTTATCTATTAAAAAGATTTCTTCACAGCCATAACTTAGATCTCTACACTAAAATGGAGCAACAGGAAGATATAATGGTGCATTTCATTTATGAATGACCTATAATAAATTACTCTGAAGTGTCCCGAGTGCCAGGAGACAGAACGCTTTGTCTGCCCATGGACTGTATTTCACATACTTTAATTTAGCTGACACGTAAAACTCATTTGACATTTCGCAGGTATTTGTGGGGGGGCTGGGGGAGGGGGGTGGCAGGCAGGGAGGGGACCACTGCGGGGCTGGGCGGGGAGTGGGGGCAGCACCACAGTCAAGGATATCTGGTTCTTGTTGAGGGTTAAGGTATGGAGCCTGGGTAACCCTGGCAACACGAGGTCGTTCCCCAGCAGATTGTTGTCCAAGATGAGTTCCTCCAGGCTCCCGAACGCGCTCAGTCCTTCCAGTGACCTGCAATGACAAAGGCAACAGGAAAAATGATCCTGCACTAAATCAGGGAGGCCATTATGAGCCGAAATAAATATTTTAACCTTCCCTTTCAGGACTGGGAATAGTTTGGGCTTGGTGCCTGTCAGCAAAGTGAATGACAAGAATTAGTAGCGGGAGCCGGGGCGGGGGCGGCGGGGGAAAAGGGGCCGCTGGCGCTCACCGCATCCTTCACGCATTGCCAACATGAAGGATGAGGGTCACTTAGTGAGTAGCCAGGATCCAAAACAAAGGGCTTCAGATACGGCCTGCAGGATAAATTTGTCAATGTCTTGTGCCTTCAGGCACCCAGCCTCGGCTGACCCTAACCTCCATTCCCAAGATAAATAACTCTGTCACAGTTCACCTTCATTCCCTGGACACAAATTTAAGTTGTCATCCATCATTCCTGCCCAGAAATATCATACACCTCTTACAATAATAAATATAACTTCAAGTATCATTTCTTAGCGGTTCTCCTCTGCACAGTCCTAGGAAACGGCAAGGAAGGCTTCCTTTCTCTGCATTTGCCGCCTCTGACTTTTTTCCCCTCCTGCTTTTTTTCTTTACTAATCACTTAATTTGTTTCTGCCCAGTGTCCCTGTAGCTGCCCCAAAGGCAAGATATCCGCAGAAGCGTGGAATCACTCCAGTTTGAGTGGCTATTTCTTTTGCTTTCATGATTTCTTTTTATTTGTTTTTATTTTTGTTGGGGGTGGGGTAAGGAAGGGGTTGTGGGAATTTCTGCCTCAAGGCTCCCAGCTTGAAGTTTACTGTTCAAATTTCTGGAAAGTGGAGTTCTTTATTTTTGAAAGAAGTGTGGAATGCAGCAAATGTAGATGTCGAGGCAGTAAATAAACAAGCATCTGAAAGAATTAAGTACCCGGCTCAGGTTCAAAAAAAAAAAAAAGTATCAGAAAGGGAAAGACAGTCCTGTGAGTACAGGTAGTTGAAAGCGAACCCATAGTGTTAGGGGGGCACAGGGGCGCTGGGGTGGAGTCGGTGAGGGGCAGCTGTGCGCATGCGCGCGGCCTGGCTCAGGCAGACGTTAATTACAGAAAGTCGCCCGGTGGAGGGCCTCACACTGCATACAGACTCCCAGCTCGTTCACCTGCCAGACCCAAGAGCTGTGCTGAGCTTGCACAGGCTGACAGCTGAGCTACGACGCTGACCAGAGGGCGGACTCGCACGGGATCTCCTGGCTGTTACATAAAATGGAACGAATCGGGGAGATGCTGTCCACGCTGTTTACGCGTTTACTGACAGTACTTCCATTACAGACCCCTCTGCCTGCGTGTGCAATGCCCGTACGTGTGGTGTGAGTGTGAACTTTAGCCCCAGACCTTTCCCGAGCCATCCATGTCTCCCTTGTGCAAACTGTGCCAAGACGACTCCAAAATAAGGAGACAATAATCGCGAGGTGAAAGATGCCTTGTGAAGAAGGATTTAAATCCGTAGACTCCATTGGGCCCAGAGCTGCACCAGCAGCCCATATCTGACCCAGACCTCCAGGCGGTGCCACCCAGGGCCCAGCACCCAGACCGCACATAATCCTATAGCCAACCCTACCTGCTCCACAGCAGAGGGAAGACACTGCATGCCTTTGCGGTCAAGCGTCAATGGCTTCGTCAAGTTTTATTTCCCCTTCCTCCTCCTCTCTTCTGCGGGTTTCAGGAAGGCAACATAGGATTTATAGACAGAGAGTCAGGAAGGCCTGGGGTTTTACCTCCAGTCCATCCTTTACTTGCAGTGTGAATTTGGGCATCTCAGTAACCCACCAGAACTCCCTTCTTCAATGTCACCTCCAGCTCATAGGAGTTTTTGGAGAATAAGTGACAGAGGACTAACAAGTTACTAACAAAGTTACTAACAAAGTTACTAACATCGTCCTTCCATTCACTGACTTTTTTTCTGGGAGCCCTGACCTTTGGTTGAGGGTGGGGGTTCAGGATGCAGGGGGTGGGCAGAGAAACAGGTATGCAATGGTCTGTCATAAGCCTGGCTTCATCTGCAGGGAAACTTCAACCATTCCGAAGTCCCTTCCTCCAGGTGGGTTCACGAGTGCTGATCCCAAAGTACTTTTCAGGACTAGCACCATTTTCCCTGAGGGGAGTCGATGCCACCCCCACCCCACCCCCCATCCTCCAGCCTTAGGGATGGCTAAGAAGTCCTTGTGCACAAACATCAGCTGGGCTCTGGTCAAAGGCCACAGCCAAAGACACACTGTTCCGGAGTTATGCAAATATAACACTATTATCATGAGAGTCAGAGAGTCACTATTATCAAGTGGTTGGCAACTGGCAAGCAGAAGAAAGCTCCCTTCCAAGAGTGCTTCAGGGGAGGCATAAAGCAAAATGATGCAGCTTTAAGGGGGACAAAGCAGGGAACATTAGAAGGCCCGCCCCTGGTGCTGCCTTTCCTTGGGTGGGCTGTGGGTCGAGTTTCAAAGCAGGAGGGAGACTTCCAAGAGCAGTTGGGAAGCTGAGGCTCAAATCCCCTGTCACCCTTCTGGTTCGAGATCCTTTTTGCCACATCATGTTATTAGCTGCTCAGTTAAAAAGGAGCCAGGATACGTGGGGGTTACTAATTAATAACTAACTGTCTTCATGTCATCAGTGTGGTGTGCACTTGGTGATTTAATCAGCTAAATTCAGAGCTGAGGGATTGGGGACAAGAGGCAGAGAAGGTAATGAAGGGTAAAAACAGAGAGGACAGGATTTCTGGAGCTTAGCTGGCCAGTGGAGGGCCATAAACACACACTTGGAAGATGCTTTCTTTTTTTTTTTTTTTTTACTTTTTAAAAATCATGCTGTTGTTACCGCTGTTGCTGTATTTTCCTGGAAGGAGAAGGGGAAAGAAATGATTTGGGTCATCTTTGAGTTCATACTCCTATTTACAAGATGCCTGCTAAGAGCTGTGTGCTGTTAAATAAAATGACAAGGCAAAAAAAGAAAAAAAAGGCTTTAGGGATCCACAGAGAACTACACTGTCTAACGGGGCAACCACAGTAGCTACAAGGAAAAGATGACCGGACCTTGATTTCTCTGCCATAACCTTGTGTGTGGATGGCAAAATGCACCCGGACCCAAGGGCCCTGGCTGGGGAGGTGTCTGTCACTCCAGGGCTACTCACCAGCTTTCTTGGCTGTGGCTGCAAATGCCTAAGGGGTGGGCCAGGAAGGCCAGGCACTCACAAGTGCCAGGGTCAGGGGCTGGAGGGGGAAGGGCAAGGCTTCGCCAGCCACCTCAGTGCAGCCAGCCGGAACGGAGGCAGGTCTTCCCAGCCCAGTAAAGAGAAGTCAAGGGCAGGCAGGGAGACCCAGTGTGCGGTCCGATTTGTGGCAGGTGGTTTGCTCTGGAAATCTAATCAGCACCTCTGAAGCGCATTACAGGCTGCCTGCCTCCCGCTCCCCCAGCAGGATCGCTGCCCATTGTCTCACCCGCAGGTACCATCTCAGTTACCTTGTTCGCGGGGCTCCGGCTGGGCTCCCCCAGGAGCCGCGGCGGCTGCAGGGAGAGTCCCGGTGCCTTTTCCAAAGTCACATCAAAATGACAAAACATCACAACGCATTCAGCTCCAATGGATTCAGAGAGAGAGAACTTTTAAGTTTCCACTGTAATTAACCCTATCCTCGTTAAGATAATTATGATCAAGCTCCCTGTCAGACTTAATATCCTAGCATCACTGCCCATGGCTCACACTCGGCCTTCATTAGCTTATAAAAACAGCGGCACTAAACAGGCAGCCTGGCCCTTGCAAGCCGGTCAGTGGCTGCGAGCCTTACAGACGGAGGTGCCTTGGGCAGGACAGCAGACCCCACAAAGGGGCCTCTCCTGGAACCCCTATCCCTGCTGGGTATACACTCAGGGGCCTCTATACTTTTCCGAAAAGTTAGCTACTAGTCAGGATGGGGAAAGAAAAGCGACTGGACCAGAGCAAGGCTGGAAGTTTAGGGAAGGAGAGGTATTAAATCGTAGCTCCCCCTTTCCTGCCCCTTCCCCAGCAAAAAAATCCAGATAGAAAGACCACCAGAGGACACGTCCAGAAACTCCTGGCTCAGAAGCTGCCAGGAGCCAGCTGCTCCTGGCTGAGGTACCGGCTGTGGTAAAAACTCGTCCCTCTGTCCATCCTCAGCCTGCAGCTGGGGTGATATTTCTGCCTGATATGAGATGGGCCGGGAAGGGGAGATAGTTAACCACTGACCCTGAGAAAGAAGAGTGTCTCTGTGGAAAGAGTGGCCTCAAATCCGGAACCAAAGGCCAGAGTGTTCTCAAGCCAATTAAGGAGATAAGATTCCCCACTAAGATCTTCACCTACTCTCTCTGCTACATCAGCCTAAGCATCCATACACATATTTTCACTGAGTAAATGGGGAGGCCAAGGAAATTCTAGGGGACTCAGCCCGTATATGTGTGATGCCTGCCACACTGGCTAGTCCCGGAGACCTACACAGGTCAGCCATTGCTGGCTCTGTGATGGTCTTTCTGGATGGCTCGCCTCTGCCCGGGTCCCAACCAAAAGGATTCAGTGTAACCTCCACAACACCTGGACAGGTGTCAAATGCACAGGGAGGGCTCAGTATCTCTTTGCCAAATGACTGCTGCTCAGCCAGGAGCTTGTGAGAGGCTAAGGAAAAATACTCAACAGCATCCTCAGGGCAGGCAGGACAAACAGCAGGCCTCCAGGGGACCAGCCAGTTGACTAAGAGGACAATCCCTAAATCTTCACCTTTCCCAGGCCAGAGTGCCTCCCTCTCTTTACCCCAAGGCCAAGGGTCTGAGAAGAAGCAGAAGTGACATTCAGCAAGTCTACACCCACACAGAAGTACTGGTTATTAAACTATTTCAATACTTCTTACCGTTTGGTACAAAATTGCAGCTCTGAGTACACTGAGTGCCCCTCCCTGTTACCCTGGCCCCTCCCCAGAACTTTCCACCACTGAGCAACTAAGTGGTTAACCCTCTCGCCCCCATCCCACGCCCCCATCCCTTCAAGCACCCTGCCCCTGCCAAGATCTTTCTGCTTGGTCAGAGCCGGTGTTAAATAATTGAAGCATCACCCCTGAGAGCAGAAATACCAACCTGCACCCTTTACTCCCTCCACCGTGCCAAGTGAGGTGCCTGGCACACAGCAGAGTCACTGGGAACAGTCTGCATACTGACCCACAACAGAGGCCATGACCAAAGCTATAAGGACAGGACAGACAACACAGAGCTACATGTGGGGAAGAAAGGAAGAAAGATGAAAGCAGGAGAATTGTGATGTGGCTGCTCATGTCCCAGAAAATGGCCTAGTGGCCCAAGCACTTTTAGAAAGGCTGTTCATCTAACCCATAAGAGGAATTTGGTTTTTCTGCCATAAAACTCTTTCTCTATTTAAGTGGATATATATATATATATATATATGTATGTGTGTATATATATATATATATACACACACACAATATATACATACACACACACATATATATGTATATGTGTGTATGTATATATAAAACTATAGATAGGATATAATAGGAAGTTCCCACTGTGGCTCAGTGGTAAGAAGCCTGACTAGTATCCACAAGGATGTGGGTTCAACCCTGGCCTTGCTCAGTGGGTCAAGGATCTGGAGTTGCTGTAGGCCCGCAGCTATAGCTCTGATTGGATCAGTAGCCTGGGAATTTCCATATGCCACAGGTGTGGACCTACAAAAAAAAAGAAAAAATATATAGTATATCACTAAAGAGAGTATATACTATATAGTATGTTACTATACATAGTATATGTTCAGTTGGCACTATATATTTTCTACATATTTTTCTGTCATTCAGGTCACATGATCAGGGACAAAGTACAAACAACAGCAATCACTATTAATAGTAAGCATATCACTAGAGGGTAAAAATATCTTTCAAAAATAGGGGGATGTGGAAAAGGCTCTAGGCTATCTAAGATGTGTATCCTGACACCATGTGACAGTGCATCACATGGAATTTGTCCAAGTCACCTCCAGAGCGCTAATGAGCCCCCTGTCAGGATGGATGATCCCTGAATTTCAGACAATACAATGCAACACTGGTGTAAGAGATCTGAACCCAAGACTAGTCAAAAATCTAAGGCATTTAGCTAGGCGTCAGTTAACTCTAAGTGGGATCAAGTCTGAAGCCATCATGCACCACACCTAATAACATTAAAAACCAGTGTTAAATGTAATCCCTCAAGAATTACGGAGAATGAGTAAGGAGCTAGGAGCCCAGAAATGGGTGCTTCCAATTCCAGTTATTTGAAAAAAAGAAAAAGAGGTAAAATTCTATAAGATTTGGATTGGTAAATTCATAAACCTACCTATATAAAATTATAGTCAGATTATATCTCTGAGGAGACAGCATTTGCTTGCCTTAAGACAATATAAATCATGTGTCTGATCATGTTACCCTTTTCACTTTTGCTGCCAGGAAACTCAGAGCTAAACTGAAACCCAAGTGTAAAAAGGAAACACCCCATGGTCTCTATATCTGCTTTCTAACTTCACTGTCAAGGCTTATAAATTTTTATAGTCTATCTCTATATGGGTGCTTTGCTTTATTAATTCTAATAAGCTAACTCGAACCTTTTGTATAATGAGGTAGAATATACATCAATTTAATAATAGCATGGTTTCTCAAACAGGCAGTTTCTGTGCATTATGGACA
The DNA here is from genome assembly GCA_004024745.2 of Catagonus wagneri. Taxonomy (NCBI): domain Eukaryota; kingdom Metazoa; phylum Chordata; class Mammalia; order Artiodactyla; family Tayassuidae; genus Catagonus; species Catagonus wagneri. Next base: position 9,766,588 of record PVHT021183726.1, read on the forward strand.
AGTTCTCAGAGACTGGCTATTAATGTGAACAGTTGACTAGGAATAAAGATGTATGTTATATCTAAATTTCAAAATGTCCTTGAAAAGAATGTGAATAATTCTAATGATATCTTTGTGGCAGAAAAGCAAAAAGTGGGCCAGAAAATGACTGTGTGAGGTAGAGTCATAACTGGCTCAAAAATATACCTGAAGAATACTAATTCATGGCTCAGCTTGCTCTGGAGGAAAGTTCTGGGGATTTTGGCCTGGTGTTTTGCTAATGACTTGACTGAGGATATGTTTATTACATTTATGGAGGCCAGCACCCTAGAAAGATATTTAGGATGACCAGCAGGATCCAAAATGATCTAGCTTGTTTCAGTCCAAGAAGACATTTTACAATGTCTACCTAACGACCAAAATGTAGATTTAAAGTTAAACTACCCCCCCAATACCCAATCAAATAAAAAATTGAGGCAAATAAAAATTGGGGAAAACATTTACAATCTCTCTGATAGCTTAAGGTTGAACATCCTTAATATGAAAAGAGTGTTTGAAAATCATTAAGGAAAAGCTGGAAGCCCTAAGAGATAAATGATCAAAACACATGGACAGAAAATACACAAGAAGGAGTTCCCGTCATGGCTCAGTGGTTAACGAATCTGACTAGGAACCATGAGGTTGCGGGTTTGATCCCTGGCCTCACTCAGTGGTTTAAGGATCTGGCATTGCCGTGAGCTGCAGCTGTAGCCTGCAGATGCAGCTCAGATTCTGTGTTGCTGTGGCTGTGGTGTAGGCTGGAAGCTACAGCTCCAATTAGACCCCTAGCCTGGGAACCTCCATATGCCATAGGTGCGGCCCTAAAAAGACAAAAGACACAAAAAAAAAAGAAAAAAGAAAAAACACAAGGAATGTAAACGGTCAATAATGAAAATGTGGGGTGAAATTTCAGCTTCATTGGGAATACAAGATATTCAAATTTAACAAGATATTGTCACCTAACCAGCAAATGCAGTTTTCTTAACTCAACACAGTCTTGTCAAAAGTCGAAGTAACAGACTAACACAACACTAATCAGAGAATGAAACTTCTATAACCTTTCTGGATGTCAATTTATATTAAAGGCCTTAAAAATCATTACCTTTTCATTCACTAATTCCAAGAACTTATTCAGCAAATATCAAAGACGTGTGTACAGTTTTAAGTATGTTCACTACAGTGCTATTTATAGTAACAGTGTAAACAAGCCTAAATGCCCAATGAGAGAAGAATTACTAAATAAAGCTCAATATATCTGTATGATGAAATACCACGTAGCAATTTAAAATGGTATCATAAGCAGATATCAACTGATCCATAAAGTGTCATGCTATCCATTTAAGCACTTAAGTTATAATGCACATAGTACACACACTAAGGTCTCGTGCATGGAAATTAAAAGTCATCCTCGTGTGCTCCTCATCCTCCACACAAATATTAATTTGTACCATGTCTTCCATGTTGATGGTCAAGAGTCACTAGAGTCACCAGTCTGTTACTAGTTTATAAACCGCTGTTAATACACAGTCTTGTGCATAGGGACTTTATGACAATTCTGCACACGCAAATACACTTCAACGCATACAAATACTCAGATATCCATATGTCTCTCTATAGATGGATGGAGGGATTGATGGATTCCCAAGTATATAATGTTATCGCTTGGGTACTGGGATTTTAGGTTTTTTTTCCCTTCTCTTTTACAGTGTTAACTAGTTAATAAATTTTCTATCCTGAATAAGTGTTTTATCATCAGGAAAAACTCCAGTAAACACTGCTTTTAAATAAAAGATGATTCCCCAAACAGAAGACGGAAGAGCCATGGATAAAAAGGAATGTGTAGAAAGAGGGCTTTGTCTGAATCTCCAGAGTGGAGCTGCCACCACAGAAGCCAGTCTGATCCTAGTCCACTCTGCTGGTCCCTAAGTAACTCTGCCTGGAGCTTTGTGTCAGTTCTCAGTGCCCAGACGCCAAGGAGCATCAGCATTCATAAACACCGCACGACGAGAACTACCAGGTGGTTCAGAACACTGTCAGGAACAGGGATGGAGAAAGTCAAGACTATCTAACCTGGAATAGACAGAGCTTAGCTGTTTCCAAGTACTGGCATTCCAGAAAGCAGCATCAAAACCAATTTTTTTTTGATTTGAGAAAATTATGTAAGTTGGGAGGAGGGCTCTTGAATCAATATTTTTTACAAACTTCTAAAAATAGAGAGCTGTTCGCCAAAGGATTGAGCTGCCTTATAAATCACGATACGTATGTGATCAGAGACTAGAAACATTCAGGATGTTTTCAGGTAATGTCTGCACAGAATAGAACATGTGGTTCAGTAACCTCTAAAATTCTATCCAGATACCATACTTCTCTGACAGGAGGGCGTCCTGCTGCAACCACGGTTTACAAGGACTGCCAAGAGTCATGTCTTCCCTGCCAGAAGGGTCCCTTATGACTCAGTCTGATGGAGAGAGGGCAGCATAGTGTTCTAGCTCTGTCTCTCCCATCACACGAAACTCGGTACCTTATTCTGATCTCCTAGCTGGGATTTTGCAAGGCCTCTTTAGTGCTTCCCTAACTATGGGGGCATTCCCCTAATTAAAAGGGCACATGTCAACACATGACATCCTCTTATAGACAGAAAACTAGATGTCAGCGCCACAGCTCCATTTGCACGCAATACACCCCATCACAGCCTTCTTCACAGATTCACAAACTTAGAGTCCTAGCAGAATTTTAGGGTGTTCCATCCTTCACTTCACAGAAGGTGACTAAGGCTCAGAGAGGTCAAGTGGCTCACCTGAAACCATACATAGTAACCAAGCCAAGTGTAGAACCTTTGGACATTCAGTACAGGGTTCCCTTAACTAAGCTGTGCTACATTTCCTCTAAATAATTTCTAGTGGAAGTCTAGAAATGGAAATCCACCATTGCTGCATCCTTTATCCAAACAACATGTATACCTTTTAATCAATTCCTGGATTTCTCAATTATAATGATCGACCTAGATGGTCTTCAAATTCTTTTGCCTTTCTATCTATATCTATACCCCCTTCCCACCCCTCCTAGAACAATCTCCTGAAAAACTAGCTCTTCTAATTTATTTTTTAATACGGCCCTCATGAGGTTAAGTATGCATAAGGTAGATCTGGACTGAAATATAGCAGCTAATGGTCCCCACGGCATGTACTTCTATAGCTCATTCATTCATTCATTCATGAAAACGTTTTTGAATGCCAACTTGGTGCCCAGCACTCTGTTAAATTCTGGGGCTACAAAGATGGCTAAGTCATGGTCCCCTACTATATCTATACCCAATAGATACAGACAGGTGAGCAGTTACCACACGACACAGGGTAGTGGGTTATGCTGGGATGGTAAGCACTACTCTGAGGAGGGAGAAAGTTGGGTTAGAAGGGCTTCAAAGAGAAGATGGGCTTGAGCTGTGTCTTGACCCAATTTAATTCTCATCTTTTGAGCCTCTGCTTACATACATTATGCCAAATTGGTAGTGAGAGAATGTAAGAAGAAGAGATAACTTAATTTTGACACAAATAATTGACATTCCAAAAAGCTTATTGAACACCAGAAAGTAGGTCTGTGACATCCGCTTCCAGTATGTCAGGTTCTCAACAAGCACTTCCATCTGGGAATGTGACAGATGCACAAGGCATGGCACCTGCTCCCAGGGAGTTTATTCTCTATGGGAAGAGAGAAAGAAGTTGAACTTGGAATAAGGAGAAATCACACAGGACAGCCTATATGAAGCAATGTGGGCAAGACAAGCTCTAGAAAGGAAAGGAAAGGAAAGGAAAGGAAAGGAAAGGAAAGGAAAGGAAAGGAAAGGAAAGGAAAGGAAAAAAATGGGAGCTATCACAGTCCCCTTTTTGGCCCACCCTCCTGTATCTGTCCTAAAATTATTACAGCAAGTGAGTCCCTAAGGGCAGGGGTGAGGAAACAGGTACCTTCCCTTTGAACACGCCAGAGGCTCCCACCTTTTGTTCCCAACACTCAGCCCATCTGGCTGTCTCTTCTCAGCCAGTCTTTCTTGTGTTTCTGCCACCCTGGCAACAGGGCTTGGTTCTGGGCTTCGACTGTGTCTCTAAAATTATTTTGATTCACGGCTTGAGATTTTACAAAACCACACATGCACGCATGGAGCCTGTGGCCTCGGGATCTTGTTTGTTTTTAAGAGTCTAAGGAACGAGTTTGTTTGGCGGGGCCTATAAATGGAGGTTTTCTTTACTGGGGAGACGTAAGGGCGCGGACATGGTGTGCGGCCACCGCGGTATGTGTGCACATCGCCATGGGCCGTGGGGCGGAATTCAGGGCCCGGTGGGGGAGGTTCCCACAGCCATTGCGCAAACACACGTTGGGCCAAGAACACGGTTCTTCAACCTCATGAACTGTTTGCTTGAAAGATAACAGTGTCTCTTCCACAAGAGCCTTTCACCACCCTCCATAAAGGGAATTTTTAATTCAACAGATGGTGTCTACTCATTGCAAACCAACTGGAAAAGGAGACATTTACATGGCTGGGCCTCTAGACCCTAGGGAGCCGGAGGGGCCTTCATCAAATACTTGCCCAAAGACCAGCTTCCCATAGGCAGGGCCCCCTGGAATGGAATCAGGCCAGGAAAACCAGCAAAAACGTGCCAACTGCTGATGCTGTGAGGTCCCAGTTGGCCGGAAAAGGTGAAAACATGTTTTCTGCTCAGACTACAAGATAGCTTTACATCTCCTTCAGGACAGAAAGCCCTGGGAGATATGATGACCTCTGCAAATGGCGTGATCCTAGAGCCATTTTCCTTCTTCCCAAACAGCCCTAGCTCTGTGTCTGAAAAACCTTTCAAAGAACAACGCTGTCAGGCTTGCGCTCCATTTCATACAATGGCACATTCTGGGCCCTGAGGACCAACACCTAACAGAAGTGACAGTGCTAGGGACAAAGAGGAGAGAGCAAACGCTGATGGACGTACAGCAGTGATGAACAAGAGATCTTCCTGGGACTAATGAACGTTCTTTCATCCCTGTCTGCCTCTCTGGTGGTTTGCTGCTCTGGCGGGTAAAATGCGCTGCTGGCGATTTCCCAAGAAATGTCGTGTTCTGATCTTGTCAACTCAGTGCAGTCAAACCCAAACGTGGTAAGTAGACACACAAAGTTAAGACCACTTAATTAGGGGACAGGAGCTCTGTTTTCAAGTCCTGGATGTGCTGCATGGCTTTGGAAAAATAACGCCTCTCGGGTTTAATTTTCTAATCCATCACACTGGCAGGAAAATCCCTGACCTGTACACTCTGCCGATGTTGGAATGAGGAGGACATGAGATACAGTACGTGAAAACAAACCTGGACACGTATACAGGTTGTTGAATTGGAAGACTGTTTTCAAAAACAATAACGTATATATTTTCTAAAGTCATTAGTTACCCCAGAAAAGGAAGCAAATAGCTAAAGCCTTCAAAGAGATACTACTGTGTATTCAGAATCACTGGGCAACATGGGGAAAGGGCAGCTTGGGAGAACCTCTGTCCGAAATGCGCAGGGATCCTGATTCTGGTTCTGCCTTCCTCAGTCCCTTCCTGCAATGCTTCATTCATATCCCTGCCCCTTAGTCTTGTAAACTGGAGAGGCTGGAGCCATTGATTTCAGACATCTCTTCCCTTTGTCACATTGTTCTCAAGTGGGCTGCAGGAGAAAAAGCCCCAAACTAAACCAAAATTTTTATCATTGCCTAGTCAGGCCATCATTCAGCAAAATGCTTAGTAGGAACTTGGCAGGCCCTTCCCAACCTTCCCACGTCCAAAAAATCGGGGCCGGGAGTTCCCTTCGTGGCTCAGTGGTTAACGAATCTAAGAACCGTGAGGTTGCAGGTTCGATCCCTGGCCTTGCTCAGTGGGTTAAGGATCCGGC